>CM034154.1:83591519-83979019 GCA_019776745.2 Taxus chinensis | reverse complement strand
TGAGCTATATAAGACCCTTTTCAGTTAACTTCATGGGAACCTATATGTTTAGTTGGAAGCATATTTCCTAGGAAAAAGTTTGAACTTTGGAAGAAAGTGTCCTTAGACTTCATAGAATACAATAATACTTATGAAACATGGCATGACTTGGGCATGTGACATAGATTATTACTAGAAAAGTACACTTTGTAGTTAAATGCTTGAGTATGCAGTATCAACATTCTCATTCACCAACAAATCACAATTTAACTTATTCTGTGAGCCAAGAAAAACATACTTAATCTAGTTCTCATTAGATATTAAAAATATCATGGTAGATTTGGGAATTGAAAACTTCCCCATGGATGACTAAAGTTCCCACCAGTATGAGCAGTGCAAGAAGGGAGGGAAAGGAGGGTGACAACTTGATTGAAAATTTATTCCTCAGATGAGCACATGTTAAGAAGGAAGCGGTATAAAGAAACATAAGAGAAGGCCATAGTGGAATGGGAAATACTTTGGAGGGAGGATTCAACCTCATGAACTATAGAGGGGGACCAAGGACATTGGCTTGGGAAAGAGGGTGAACTGGATGATGAGGCATTTCAAAGGAAGGATGAAACGCAATCTAAATCAACAATGTAAGAAGACGAGGAGGAGCAATATGAAAATAAATGAAATTATTATTCTAAGAAGCATTCCCCTACCTATCACACTTACTCATGTGATTGGATCTCAAAGTATAGATTAAAAAGTACTCATTAAAATTGATAGTGATGAGGAAGCCAATAAATCTAGGGGAAAGAGGTTCTTAATAACATGTTCCTATTTGCACTACAAAAAAAATGTTTCAACACCAAAGAGGTATAATGTAACATAAATATGCTAAACATGCAGAGATTTTTCATGATGGAAAGTATGCAAATAACTCAAGCACCATGAGGTATGTAAATAGGTGCATAAGTAAATACACACCTAGAAATATAGCTCTAGGAAACATTACACCTATCCAACATGTAGATATGATTATCACATAGACTATCAGTAGTGGAGGAAGTGGATCCTTGTCATCAATTCATGCTTGCACTAGGAAACAACAAAGAGTGGTAACAACAGTGGTTGACAAAGGAACATCTGGACATACAATTTCCAATTTATGATCTTGTCTCTTGCTGAAACCCATTATGGCAATTCAAAAACCAGGGAGGAATACCATAAAGAAGAAGAGATCCTTGAAAAAGGCTATGTTTTTGTAGCGGACTAAAAATACCTTCTGGCATGGGTTTTACAATTCTTCGTTGGTAAGAACAAGAATCAAAGATTTCAATGGTAATTTATGTTATTGTAATGTGACCCAACACAACTACTTTAAAAGAATATTTGACACCTGTGGTAACCCCTGATTCCCTACCTTATGTCGATAATAATGGCAGAAGTTTAAAATAGTTTCATGTAAGTGATTGGAATAGTAAGGGGCCTCCTGAAATGGCCTTAAACATTAGTCCTCCACCTAATCCAATGGATCGGTAAGGACCACTTACGATTCTCTTTCATAAACATATCCTGAAAAAAAATCATGGGCTCCTTTTCTTATTTCAACCACAACCATGGATCACTATGTGGCCTTTGATTCCACAAACAAATGAATTCAAAAGAAGAAAATAACTTATTCCGCTGCTTACACGCTTGTCAGAATTAATAAACTAATCTTATTGGAAGGCATGTCAATATCTTCTTCATTATATCCTTTGGTAGGATGAACCATAAATTCACTCTCCCACCAATCAGATGAAAATGAAGATAAAGTGCATTGTATTTTATATGGTATGTTGGTTTATTCCATTGTAATCCAATCACAACTAATCTATTCTTTTCAAAAATGTCATTGTGATTGGCATGAGCATACATGCAGTTATATAATAAAAATATACTTAAATCTTAAAATTACTAAATACAAATGCCATCTAAAGTTATCACAATTTCTAAATTTTACCTCACTTTTGTTACTGCATTATCTTTAAGATTTAATTTTAGACAGGGGAGTTCAATATCTAGACAATATCCTAACATATTTATTCATATTGAGTCAATTAAAATTGATAAAATCAAAGTCAATATACCGGTATACATTAGGCGGTGAAAGGGTTTAATTAATTAATATTTTGAATTAGGTATTTGGGGTAGGTTGAGAGGTCGGTTAGATGAGAGGTAGGGGTTGATTTTAATATAAAACTAAAACATTTGAACCCTAGTTTTTAAAACTATTACCTTAAAATTGCAAAAGGAGTGTGATCATAAAGTTAAATTATAATTTCTTTTTAAATAAGGAAATATTGATTAGGAGATTCTTAACCAAGAAATAATAAGATGATAGAAAACTGAGATTGAGTATACTTTCAACACAAATGATATTATTTTAATATCTTAATTATTTAAAGAACTATTGATAAATGATTAAAGTTTAATACTGAGGTAATTGGTAATAGGTATTGAATGGCTTCAAACTCTCTTTCTAGAGAAAATGTGTATAAAGAAAATACTGATATATTTTATGTTTCATAAATGAGGGTAAAAATAAAAGGGGGTAAATAAAATTGTAATGGAAATATGGGTAAGGTTCATAGAAAAATTAGGGGGTATTTTCATTTTAATAATATAACAGGAGGGGTATTATCAATTGAATAATTAGAGGTAAAAACTAACATCAAGGGTATTTTTTAATACCTTTGAATGAACATGCTATACCATAATTTTACTAAGTGAACCTATCATTTTTTTATTTTTCACCTTTAATATTTTAAGAAAATGGTGACGATAATATCTATTTTTCAAATTTTAATAAATAAAAATTTATTATCAATTATAATCAAAGGTGAACCCTAACTGTAACCTAATTTTCTAATATACATGATATTTCAATCATTAATGGTTAATTACACCTTATCATTACATTTTTGCACTTGACCATTATTAGTTGCAGGTTTTCTTCCTTTGTATCGATGTTGCAATGTTGGCATGATGTTGCATAGGGGTTTTCATTGATGCAAAACCTCATTAATGACAAATTGGATGATGGAGTAGGGTCATATCATGTTGAGGATGATGATGACATGATGATGCTAGGCCTTTCAGTGAGGATTATTTGTTCTTGTAAGCCTATTCAAGTGACCTGGCTAGCCTAGGTGATGGTGCATAGAGGTTGGAGCTTCTTGGTGGCTTGAGAAGTGTGTTGAAATGATGGAGAGTATGATTGGAGTATCTAGGCACTCACATGAGCTTCAAGGTGTAGATACATGTTGGTGATTATGTTTCAGGTACTCATTTAGACCAAGTATGGTTGTTAGATTGTATGAGAGTGAGTTATGGAGATATATGAGCTCATAGATGCATGTAGGTAGTTGATTCATGATTTAACAATTATTTTAGGACCATTCGGTGATTTTTCATGATGATTTATAGTATTCTTTCAGTTGACCCTAGCCTTTACAGTGCAAAACCCTAAGGGCTAGCTATGACAATGAGATAGGATGGAAATATTGAGAGATATTTGTGACAAGGTGATGATTGGAGATTTTAGTAGAGTGTGTCATTATGTTGTGGGAAAAATTTCAGGATGTCATGATGTGAAGTTTGCAAGATATTAGGATTTTGGTGAAACAGGGTTAAGAACAAGGCCATTTCCAGCTCAAGTTGGGTCTTCTGATGCTCACCCTAAATTATGTGATTTACATGGGACCTTATGGATTTTAGAGATATTTTTATATTTAATTTATAAGGTTTCACAAAAATAATGAGGCCATTTCATCATCAGGTTTTTATGAACGAATGTTAAAAAGGTAAACAACTCATTATGTATTTAAAACCCCATCTTAAAAGAGTTTTGATATATTTGCTTCCTAAGTGGCCATGTTTTCCTGTTAGTGCCTAGATGATGATTGTATAGAAATATATGATAGAGGTTATGGTGATGAGTGGACCTCACTCAAACAGGTCAGTTTTTGAAGAAGTTCGGTTTGGGATAAGGTTGTCCAAATGATTTAAAAACTAAATGACCATTGTATGATGTATGTGATTTTTTATTGATTTACGTTATATTTTTAGGTCATGGTGATGCTGATATATGGTCATGTATAATTCATTTATGTTGACTAGTCAAATGGTAGTTTTGGGACAGTTTGGAGCAGTTTGTGGTAAATTGGACATTATAAGAGCTACAGGAGGAGTTAGAAGGTGGTTCAAGTTGTGTTGGAAAGATAATTCAGATATATTTTCATTTATATAAGGTTTTATTCATGAATATGAATTTTGATATGGTTTATAGGTCAATTTATAGATAATAATATTATTTTTAGGACAAAATTGCTTTTGTTGAGAGTTTGAGTTTGTTAGTGCATGAAATGGATTAGGCGATGCTTTATATTTGTTTATTAGATAAGGTAAAAATAGGGATGGGATCCCAGAGGCCATACAAGAAATATTACATCGTGGAGGCTCAAAAAAAGATGCAACAATTGAAATCGGACCAAAAAAATTTAAACAAACTTAACTTCATAGACATAAGGTCCATAAAACCATCCACAGAGAAACCAAAACCAACATCTAGGAGAAACAGGAAATAGTTTGCCAAAAGTCCTCTAAAAGTTCATACATAAATATAAAAATAGTGAAGGCTTTATATCACCTGTAACATGAATAAGGATTAATTTTTCATCCAATGAATCTATTTGGAGGTATTGAATGTATCAAAAAGGGTGCTAATTACATTTTGAAAACTACTTTTTGAGAAGCTTGTTTTGGTGACGGCAAAAGTTGTTGTAGTTTGAACCTGATGTTCTTTAAAGAGTTCAAACTTACTTATAATTGTTCTAAAGGTTCTTCAATTTCCATTGAGTGGTCACATGTCATAGTTGAGGTGTTCTTGGGTGACCTTGAAGCTAAAAAGTGAAGACATGGTGCTGGAAACAAGTGTTTTGTGAAGGAAATGAGCTATTGGGCCCATTAAACTAAATAAGTTGATTGGTTCATGATAATTTCAACCATGTATGATGTTCAAATGTCATTTTAAACATGTTTAGTGATTTTAAGAGCATGATTAAAAATATTTTTGGTGTTAGGAGATTTTTCTCATTCCAATGATGGGGATTTGAGGATTTTTAGTGCATGGAAGAAGGGTTTTGGCTAGGCCTACCTACATGGGTCACTTGTGGCTATTACAATAAATTTAATGGGATTATTTTGAGATGTAATGGTCATGATAAATGAGGAAAACTGACCTCTTTTGAATTTTAAAGAAAGAAAGCTTATAAAAGCATAATTGTGTGTGTTTTTGTAAGCAAGTGAAGTTTGTGCAAGAAGTGCGACCTAGGTGAAGTTTTTTGAAAGTGTATTAGCATGAATTGAGAAATGATAAAGTGTGTGACATATTGAGGAATTTTAGAAAGCATGTGTGCAAGGGTTTGAATCTTTGATAAGTGAATAAAGAGCTAGTTTGTGAGAGATTGAAGACTTGTGGTTTGAACAGGGATTTGAAGGAGTTGTGAGCTAAATTTGTGGTCTCTATCAGTTGTGGCAGCAGAAAGACATCAAATATATTCTTCATATGGTATTTGATATGGTGTTTGATCATATAGGGTGGCTTATAGCCTCCTTGTGGATTTGGTGCTTCACAAAATTAGGGGTTGGTGCTCCTTGTAGGGTTCTAGCTCTACTAAATTAGGGGTTGGTGCTCCTTATGGGGTTGGTGTCTCACTAAATTTGAAACATATATTCTATCCAAAATTTACCCCCTAGGTTGATTTGGATAACTCATTTAAAATGGACTTAGCTATTTAAAAAAGTTTGGGATGTTCAAACACCCGTCAAATTCTACTACTCTAAAGCATTGATCATTGGCACTTTAAAACCCGCAAGAGACTAAGGCTAATTCATTGGAAAGCTATATATTAAAAGTTTGTGTGAAATTCATTTGGCCATAAATTTCAATGCCAAACATCAAGCACCAGACCATGTGGCAGGATTTTAGCACTCCTCATAGTCCAAGCATTTTGTGGACCTCAAGTTCGTGAAATTAATTATGTTGGATAGGATTTCGAGTCTGTGCTTGGGTCAAGGAAATTCAAATAACACGTGGCGGGTGAATTCAATGAAATATTATGCAAGATAAATGGTCAAGGAAAATAACATGCATCGGCATTTTGATAGTCTTCAAGGAAGATGCATTTTGTGGACCTCAAGTCTGCTGAATAAACTGAGTTTCAAAAGGTGTTAGGTCTAGGAAAGGTTGGTAGGTCAACAAAGATCTATGGCTACATTTCTATGGAGCCAAAAAATTTAATTCATCCTAGATAGAATTTTCAATGTGAAGGTGCAACCAATGAAAGGCAAGCATGAAGGTAAGAGAATCTGACATGAGACATACTTGGAGCTTTCTCATTGGCTCATGTTTCACGGTTATCGGTCATGATTAAAGAATAGTCTGACATTACGAATTACCATGGATATTTACTATTGGCTCATGTTTCACAGTGGTTGGAAGGGGGCTATCAAATTTCTAACAATGCGAGGAGTGTGGAGCTTTCTCATTGGATCATGTTTTGTGGTTCTCAATCATGATAAAAGAGTAGTCTGACATTATGAAGAGCATGGAGTTTTTTCATTAGTTTGTGCTTCGCGATGGTTAATGGAGGTTTCAGAAGGCCTGACCCCGCAACTAGTGAAAGGAGAACATGTGGCAAAGGAAAATTAATGCGCAAGTAGATAGAGGCAATCTCTAAGCTAATCAAAAGCCACCATGTGTCACTCTCATGTTCATCCTGACATGAAAAAATTTGAATTACCATATCTTTCGATTCCATACTCCAAATCTTACAAAATTTATATCATTGGATAGGTCTCCTTGAGCCCGTCAATTTTTCATCATCAAAATTAGATTTTGGTAGAGTCTAATAGGAAAAAAGGGTGAAAATATTTTTGGCCATTAATGTGTAGATTCAGTTAGCTCAACCACCTAGATATGATCCGATTTGGCCTCCTTCCTTCTTCTATAAGAAAAAGGACATTGGGGACTAGTTGGACAGGGTGCCCATGATGTTTTTCAAAGAAGACCCCTCTAAAAAATTACTTTTGAATCGTTGGAAAATCTCATAAATTGACTTTTGAATCATTGGTGAATTTCTGAAAAAATGTTTTGTGGCAAAGGTGATTTCACAGAGCATTGTTCCCTCATTTTTTTGTAATTTTGGATGAGTAGGTTAGATGGGGGTTAGACGGGTATGTTGGACAGGTGGGTTGGAAGGGTGGGATGGATGGGTAGGTTAGATGGGTGGGTTGGATAGGTGGGTTGGATGAGTGGGGGTTGGATGGGTGGGGGTTGGACCGGAAGGGGTTTGGTGAGAAATGGTTAGATGGGTGGGTTGGACAGATAGGAGTTGGACGGGGTGGGGGTTGGATGGGAAGGGGATAGACAAGCAATGGTTGGTCAGGTGGGTTGGACGTGTGAGGAGTTAGACGGATAAGGTTTGGATGTGGTGGGTTGGATGGATGAGGGTTGGTTGGATAAGGGTTGGACAGGTGGGTTGGATGAACAAGGAGTTAGCGGTGTGGCTTCGGTGTTGTTACCAATGTATTTAATGTTCATTAATGATACCCCTAGGCCCTATAAATACCATTTCAAGGTTCATTTTTTCACTTTTATCTGTAAATTTCCAGTGCTCTGAGCTCTCTAATTTTACACCCAAATTTCACTTCTCCCTAATTTCATCAATGGCTAGTACCACATCTATTCCTACACCCAAATTTCAATACAAAAACCTCATGTGCCCATAGATTTTAGCTCTACTAAAAGCAAAAGACGCTCCAAAGGATTGGCTGGAAAAATTAGAATTTTTCAGGCTTGTGAACATGCCCCAATTCAACACTGATACATCAGTTTTTGATTACCTACTCACCTCTTACAATGAAAATGATGGAAAAATTTTCCATTCTTGTCTTGCATCCAAAACGTCATCAAATTTATTTTTCTATTGAACCTGAGGATGTGCATCAGTTAATAAGTTTACCTTTCGAAAATAAGCCACCTGTTACTACAAAGGTTGTCCTTACAAATGAAGACAAAAATTTTTTGAGTCTCATTACGATGTACAGGCTGATGGTAACTTTATTATTTTCAAATTATTTTTTTCTTAACATTACTCAACCACACAAAGGATCTAACGTTTCCTTTCTATAATTGCAACTCCTCTTAATCATTCATCAAGAGGCCTTCTTCTACAAGGTATTACAAACAAATTCTTTATTGCAATTTCTCCATTTTTTCAAGCCAGGATTGTATTATAGGGCAGATGTGTAGACATTCCCTATAAGGCAGTTCAATATTTATTACGGACATTAGTAAGTCAACAATTCAATTGGTGCAGTTATTTGTCCAACATAATAAAATTAGATATCTCCCATGCCTGCAAATCCAATCAAACTGATAAATCGAGGACTGTATTCTCTTGTTTAAATTTTATTCTTGCTTTCTATAATGAAGCGTACTACGAATTGACATATCATACAATTCCTACTGCAATCAATGATAAGATGATTGGTCTTAGTCTTGAAGAACAACAGGTAACAGTTACTTTTACTGTTTACTTGTTATAACGATTTCAATTTGAATATTTTAAATAAAATAATAATTGTATGATTTTATTTTGCAGAGAAAAATTATAGCTGCAACATCTCATAAGGAGGCAATTGCTAGAGGTAAAGCCCCTCCAGAGGTCTCTGTTGATTCTGACATGGATTCAACAAAATCAACACCAGTAAGACCTCGTCAAAAGTGACTTAGGGGGTCAATATGCACAACACGTTTACCATCACATTTAACTACAAGTATGAATAATGAAGTTATCTTTATATAAAAATTACAAATTCAAATAATTACTATAGATTATGTATTCTAATATTTTTACTGATCTTTTCTACATGTATTTTTTTAAGAAACTACTGAGATGGATGATGAAGATAAAACTCATTCAGGGTTTGGAGATCAAAATGTCATGATTGTGTCTCGTTCTATGCAAGGTATATTGTTTGGTAGTTTGATTTGCATGATTTGGTTCCTTACAATTTTTTAGCATTTACAAAGCCCAACCATTATATTCTAATAATTTATTATTTTCTTCATGTAGGTAATATGTCTTCAGGTCATTTTTTTTCTTGCAAGGAGGGCACCAATTCCTCCAACATGTCAAGTACAAACACAAAGGAGGACTTCAGGAAATAATATTAGGATTCCTACAGAGTCAACAGGAAAAGTTCATCCTGCTACAACCGAATTTCCTGGGCTATCACTAGGTGGTGTTTTAAGTGTAACAACCACACAAATTTTCAACAACATCACCCTTGATGAGGAGTATTTAGGCTTCGATAGTGGGGATGCAGCCAAGAGTAACTATTTTGACACCCACGACATGATTCAATCTACTCCGCCTCAACAAAAAAATGTGCATGGAATACATGGCAGTGACTCTCCTCCTCCCCCAAGGGCTGCTCCACAAACAGATGATGAAAAAACACATTTTATATTAGAAAATTTGATATCAGATAGCATGGGGGAAACAATTCAAGAGGTTGTAATGTCTGATGTGGATTTGGTGTAGTCTTGGGAGAGGAGAGAAAAATTTTGATAAAAGAAATAAATACTAGATACCATAATCATGCTCAAAGGCATTCATTGTTCACTTCCATAGAGAGCCAACTAGCATGGTAGGATGTTTTGCTAAACAAAGCTCAATCAGGGAAAATTTCATATAGTAATGATTACAATGATGAAATTGTAGACATAATGCTAAACAAGTTGGAAAATCTCAATGCTGAAGCACATGCTTACTACAACAAATGGTCTAAAGACAAGACTAATGTTTTAATAGAAAATGTAGAAAAAGAGAATTTTGTTGTGAGTGGGCATTTACTTTTACATGAAAAACTGAAAATTATGTGATATTATAACCATTGTAATATTTTTTTTCATATTATCTGATAGACTAAAAATTTAATATTTCTATTTTGCAGGCAAAATATGAAAATTTAAAGAAAGAAGCAGTTGTTTTTGAAGCACATTTGAAGAATGCCTGCAAAAGCCTGAATTATTTTATATAGTTGAAGGAAAAACTCATTGTTATTAATAAACAAAATAATACATTGAGAAGGATAATAAAGGAGCATAATATGGATCCAAAAGTCTTATTGAAGGAAAAGACAGATGCAGATGCAACACTTTTTTCTGCAGAAGATGTAGTGAGGGAGGAGCTGAATATACTGGAAAATATCAACACTACAGTAGGATATCTTCAGGCATCAGGAGTTATTCCTCCATATCTTACATAGGAAAAATGAAAAACCTTCACCTGCATCATAAAATTTGATAAGTTAGTAAAGTTCACCATGTGATAGTTGTGATGTCACAATTCTGACACTGGTGTAGGAATTAAAAGATAGTGGCTAGCCCTTTTTTAGTTTTTATTCCATGTGGCAGACGTAAGGACAACTATGATTTTGAATCATAGGCAGAAAAGAGGATGACCTTGTAATGTGTCCTTATATGACAGAACTTGTCCAGAAGCTTTGAGATGTTATAACAACCCCTTTTTTGAATTGTATTGGCTGACAATGCTTTATGAATTTGTACTTTTTCATAAAGTAATCTTCCACATGAGAAATCAATTACAAAAGAACTTTGGAAGTTAGAATTGTATAATGTTACTATATATTAATACAAACTATGTTTCTTTTCTATTGTTTACGCAAATGTTGCTTAAATTTACACTATTTTGTTTCTTTACGTTTCTCAATTATTGCAGATGTAAAATAAATAAATTAACAAATATAAAAGATGAATGTGTTCTTATTTCAGTCTGAATTTGAAAACCAAACATAAAAAAACAAATGGCATAATTGAAACAAATAATGACATTGTTGCAATGACAAAGGATCAAATAATGACAAATATAATATTGCATTTATTGAAAGTTGTAATCACTGAATGAAGTACATAAGTAGTCTTAATAATGTATAGAAGAAATGAAATCTATGTGAATTCAAACAGTCCTGGAGAAACACTTTCATTTGTGTCTTGGAAATCAATTGCAACATGATTTGTGGATGTGTCTCGATCCCCTGGGTCAGGCAGAATATTACTTACTCCTCTTTTGTCTACTAGTGAATTCCACAATGTCAGTGCTCTATCATAAGGAAAAGACTCCACTGAGTAACTCGATACATATAATCTGAGACAGCTTTCTAGATTCCTATCTAATCTATTTCAAACTTTTGACTTTAAAAAGGATAGTGCACTGAAAACCCTCTCATCTTCCACAGAACCCAGAATCATTGTTTGACAGAGCTCATACAACTTAATATACTCGCTCAAATCTTCACTTAGAATACTACTAGAACAAATATCCTTCCAAATCCTTTTCATGGCACTGTAATCCTATGGGTTTTGTAGAAGCTGAACTTTTCGTATCATTGTATTAGCAAAATCCATTGACTGTGAACTAAGTAGTTTTCTTTCCAAAATTCCTTCTACAAAAACTCCATTTATCTCTACAGTCTTATAGAAATGATCAGTAAGATCACCCATGTTTTTGACAAATAAAGGACTGATAGATGTATAAGGTTTTCCGCCAGACAAATTCCAGAATTACAAATTTACAACTCCCATTGCTTCAAGTATTTTATCATTTTTGAATCTTTCCCGAATCTATTTAGCTAACGATTCAGAGATCTTTCTCAACTTATTCCTAGTTTTGATTAATACTACATCATATAAATTTCGTGTCACTTTTAATTCTTCTATTTCTAAGTTAGCAATATCAATTCTTTTTGGTACATATGAAGTGGAATCTCTTTTCCATGTGCTGTTATACACATATGATCATTTATATTGTACTTTAAGAAGCACCTAGAATTTTTCAAATCTATCAATGCATTCCAGTTTTCAAAAGCAGCACCCTGAAAACTCCCATCAAAAATATATAAACTTTCTAGACTCCAACAAACACGTCTTCTGAGTCTTATAAAGTATGCAATGTAGAAAGACCGATCTTGAGCATGCTTCGTTAAAATATTAAGCTCCCTCAACATGGGAAAAATACTGCAAAGTGTGAGTAAAGTTTCTATGTCAGTTAGATGGCACAATAGATCTTTAGCTTTATCTACATCCCTACAGTATTTAAACATAAATCCTGTCAGTGAAGGATATTCATCATATATTCTATAGGAAGGTTCGTACATAGATATCCATCTGGTATCTACATCTTTGAGAAGTTTTTTTCCCTCTGTTAGTCCAATAGGTTTTTTTTGAAATTCTAAAAATCTCTTAGGATTGCAAGAATAATAGGCATGGAGATCACGTATCAATTCCTCCACTTTAGCTACATTTTCAAATGTGCTCACAATTTTGTAGTGAGATTCATTCTATGAGCCATGCAGTGGACAACCATATACAAAGAAATAGTTGTGTGAAGTCTAACCTAAAGACCATTTATAGTTCCCTGCATTACAGCTGCACCATCAGTTCTGACACAAACTAATTTTGTTGCAATGGCAAAGTCATCCATTTCGGCGATATCCTTCAGATTTGATACCACTAATTTATAAATATTCTTAGAATTGCAATTCTTTGTCATTTTATGAATTGCCAAGAGGTGTGGATTCCTCATTTCATTAGTAAATGTGTAAACATGAATACATATCCATGAAGTATTATCGACTATGGTAACCTCATCTAAAGAAAGGGAAATATACTTTTCCTTTTGAACACACAATTTTAGATCCTCCTTCTCTACCAGAGATAGACATTTTACAATCTCCTAGCCACTAGTATCTGACCAATGAGATTGAGGAATGTTCTTTAAACCAATAACTTGATACAACATTCTATTTTCTCCAAAATATGACATCGGTCTTCCCCTTTTCATTATATGAAATATGGTTGCAAATTGAATACCCTTTGCTTGCATTTCTGCCTCTATAGCTTTGCTCAATTTTGTTACTATGGTCCCACCTTTTTCATTTACATATTTGATACATTTTTGTTCCTTTTCATACTCTTCTACATATTTGACATGTAGACAATCTTTTGCATCTTTCCATTTATGTGTTCTGACTATGCTATCATCCTTGAGCTTTTGGAAAATGTATATTTTCCCAGTGTTTTTCAATTGTGTCTAGTTTGAGCTGCATCGTGTGATCCTTCCCCTATTTCCAACCACATATTTTGCATCGACATTGTGTTGGAACATCATTACAATTTTCAGTGTGCACAGGTTCAATAAAAGGATATTTTACAGCCCATTCAAACTGGAATTTCCTTCCAATTGTCTAGTTTTCCATCTTTCTTCTAACATATTTTCTTTTTTTTTCCTTGGGATTCAACTTCTGCATCTAGCTTTTCAGTAGAAATATTTTTAATCTCATGTATCCTCTTTCTAGAAATAGACCTTGGAGTAGAAGTTTCCTCTTTTGGTGTATTTTGGGAGTTCGATGAATTTTCCTGTACTTCTATTTCATCAAGGGACAGAATGTTTGCCTCAACATATATTAGATCATCAATATCTATAAATTGATTATTCTGTGAAGGAATTTATGAAATGTTTGCAAATAATTTTATAACATTGTAACTTATATAGTATTAATCTTATCTGTAGTTAAATTTTTACAGAGTACAAATGTCAAAGAGTTCCAAGAACAGTATCATAAACATAATTATTAAATTTTGTTAGATAAAATAACCAATAAATAACTTGCCACATACCAATATTTTCAAGAAGGACTTCAGTGATTTTCCAAAATAGCCAAGCAAAGTATTGGCACCCTTTTTTGAACTTGCTGAATTTGTAATCTTCTTTCCCTGATTTCTAGTATCCATGACTACTTACTACTTAGGGTTACGAGCATCTCTTATGTTCCAAGGCTCTGGAATGGATGGTAAAGGGTTGGATAGGGGTTGGATGGCTAGGGATTGGATGGATAGAGGTTGGATAGGGGTTATGGCTAGGGGTTGGATGGCTCAGGTTGGATGGAATAGAGTTGGACATTTCAGATTGCAGAGTATGTCAGATCAAGGCTAGATGACTCAGAGTTGGACGCCTTACGGTTGGATGGCTCGAATTTCAAACTTCAGTATTGGTGGCTGAGAATTTTCTTATTTTTACTTTGGTGAATATGTGTATGATATGATTTGAAATGGTAGCGAATTACATTCATAACCTCTTATATATGTGTAAAATCTAGGTGAAAGGAATAGTATAAGGGATATGTCGGCCAAATTTTTCAGGTGAATAAGTTGGCTCTGAACAACATAATATTTGCCATTTCAAATTTCCATAATCCTCAATTTTCACAAGTTTACAAGATTAGTTAGTTTACATTTCCTTCTTTAAGAGTAGTTTTAACATTAGATTTAGGTAGAGCAACTGGCCTTATCCGGAGGTTTGTCCCAAGTAGCAAGCCCCACAACTTGAGAGATAATCCCATATTACCCAAAAATATTAATTGCTCATACACACATTCACGAAAATCAAAGGGTGTTGCTTTTTGGTGATAATATTTTTGGCATGCACAGTGGGACCAGATTAAAGTGTTGTACAACTTCATACCAGCAAGGTTAATGTGTTCTTCGTGGTATTCAACATTCGGGGGTATCTCTCAACACATCTGGTGATTCCACTGATTCAAAAAAACTCATTTTCTCATATTTAAGACCTTTTCCTCCATCATCCCTCATTCATTTCCATGCCCCCGTCTTCTCATGGATCTCCAAAGAGCTATTCCATTCTCTCATTTCAATTCCAACCCCCTCCATTTTTAGCAGTGGGATGATATTCCCAAACTAGCCTTGAAAAACCTACCTCTTTTCCATGGTAATGGAGATCAATCTCCTATTGATCACATTCAAGGTATATAGCAAACCATTTTGTCCATTCACAATATTAAGAAGAGAACATTTTCCTTAGACTTTTTATTTTATCATTCAAAGGTAAAGTAAGAGATTGGTACATCATTTTGGATACACAATCCATTTCCACATGGGATCAATTGAGAGAACAACTACACAACCGATTCAAGGAGAATTCAAATGTTATTTCTCTCATGGAACATCTCAAAAAAATACAACAGTCTCTAATGGATTTTATCTCTGATTTCAACATTAAATTTACAAGGACTTAGCATAGAATTCCTCAAGAATTTAGACCCTCATAAGGTATGGCATTCTTGTATTATCTAAGGTCCTTTGATGTTGATTTAGCTATGTTAATTCAATCCCTAGGAGGAAGTAGTCTTCCTCAATATTTTTCCATTACATCACAAGCTGAGAAGATGATCATTCAGGTTGGAAAAATAAAACCCATCCCCATTGCTGCAATTATTCCCTCACCATATCAAATTCTTCCCTCCCCTTGTGAAAATAAAGAAAAATCTATTGTTCCTTTTCAAAATCAGGAAGATCCTTTGTTTCCTTATCCTTCATTTAATGTTCCAGAATTTTATCATGCCCAGAGCATTCCCCATACTTTGCAAAATTCCCTCAATCTCCACCCAAGGCATTACCCAACTTTCCTAAACCATACGCACTAATGTTTTCAGAAGTTGTGGTATTTCACATGTTATCCCTACCTTCTACCCAACACTCACTAAACCAAGTTATCCTATAATGTTGGTAGAAAGGGATGTTTTTTATGCTTTTGGAGAAAAGGATCAGCCCATGCTACACTCCCAACAACATTTTTTATGCAACAAAGTAGGGAGTATGTTTTGGAGGATCATTTGACTTCTCCAATTGATCAAATCAGATCTCTTGAGCACTAAATCATTTCTTCCTAAGGATGAAACAAATCATCAACCCCTTTATTATGCTTCTTCTCCAACCAATTATACCAAGTATGAAAATTGTATATTAGTTGGAAGATTGGTTTGATTCAAATTGGGAGGATGAGATAGTTCCAAATTGTGCAAAAGGAGGAGCTGAATTTCAAGAAAATCATGCTAGATGTGAAGGACAATTAGATTGGAAATGGAGGGGAGGATAAAAGTGTTTTTGAACACTAGTGGCATCCAAGATCCTTGAGGAAGAATGTTTGTAAAGTGAGAAAGATGTTTCAATGGAATGCAATGATCATCATCATTGCTACATGTTTAGAACTTTCTGCACTTTTGGAAGGTTACAGTGATACATCAAGAACATCATTAGTCACTATAATGAACTTGGAAGGGCCTATCAATATTTCAAGGAGGATGAGTTTGAGCTCTTTAGCTTCTTACTTTGAGGAAGCAGAGTATGAGAATACAGAGGTGGAAATAGGGATGTTTGTGCAAGAGAAAACAATATCAATTCCAAACAAGCTTGCAGACATCCACCATGAAGAGGAAATTGTATCAAACAACTCCATTAATTGGAGTTAATTACAAGGAATATGGGAAAACCAAAATAATGTAGTTAGCTCAATTAAATATTTGGGAGAAAAAAAGGAGTTGTAACCGGTCATGCTCACTTTAGAGCATAAGGAAGAAATTCAATGTGACAAAGATCAACTTCAATACCTCCAAACAAATGCAGAGCAACTAAGGGAGGTATTCTATTTATTTTTTACTAATACTTTGAAGAATAGGATGGAAAACTAGTTGCAAAACAATTTTTCATTCTTATTAACGACCATGTCCATTGCCAAATCAAACACATGGTCTAAATTTGTAAGAAA
This sequence comes from Taxus chinensis, assembly GCA_019776745.2. Classification (NCBI taxonomy): domain Eukaryota; kingdom Viridiplantae; phylum Streptophyta; class Pinopsida; order Cupressales; family Taxaceae; genus Taxus; species Taxus chinensis. The sequence goes on along the minus strand of CM034154.1, from coordinate 83,962,295 downwards.
TGGAAGTTATTTTTCCCTTCATGTACAGGTTTTGTTTAGCTTCTCATTTCTTTGGTTAGAGTAGGTTAGTATAGGTTTGTTTTTTTTTAGTCAAAATAAGTGAATTGTGCACACTCTGCATGGTTTCCATTTAGAAAATGTATGATTTTCATGTTTGTAAATAGTTTTCGTGGGTTTTGTTACTGTTACACAGTTCAGTTCATGGCCAAATAAGATAAATTGGAAATTTCCAAGCTTTAATCAACAGCCCATGAGATCAACTTCATTTAGTGCATTTTGGATAGGGTAAATAACTGATCGTGGCCAAAATCAAGGTGTTTGGGGAATTTCAGATGTTCATTTTTTCATCCCCAAGATCATTTACAGTTCAAAACCCCTTGTGCCTCTTTCCTTGGTAAACAATGCAGTTAGTTTTGGGATACTTTGTAAAGTTTTAATGAAAAATCCAAAGTAGTCAACTTTCAAGAGCATCAAGGCTTTTAATGCACCTTGAGTTTCAGTAGGTTTATGGAATTAGGTAGTTGGAGTGGTTTCAAAACTTTTTAGAAGGGAAAGAAAAATTTCAAGCAGTTCCATTTATGATAGGTTCATAACAAATTCAAGAGAGATATTTTCAAAGAAAAAGAGTGCAAGATTCAACCTTATTGGCCTTGACTCCATGCCTAATGGATTGCATAAAGTCTACTAGAACAAATTTAGTAGGAAAATTACCCCTAGAGGTCACTTTCAGAGAAGGTGTTATCCTAAATTTACCCTCAGGTTAATTTGGATAACTCATTAAAAATGGACCATAGATCCATTTTTAGAAAAATCAATGCTACATTTAAACAATATTCAAATTCCTCCTTTTTCAAGTATCACCATTACCATTGAGTGTATTTGAAAACCCACATGATACTAAGGCTAAAGTCTTCATGATTTAGGAGGTTCTATGTAAAAAGATCGCCAGAAATTTATCCATCAAATACACCTCGGGGATTTTTCAAGTAACGAAGCAATAGGCCACATAGTGGGATTTTGGGTCTATCATAGCCTCTTGACTCTTAATAAATGAGCTTAATTTCATGTAAGTGTTCAGACTTTAATTCAGATAAAGCATTACAGTTTTGGGTCCCTATGATTTTCAAAATTAAAATTTGTGATGCTAAGCCATATCGTTTGCAAATGAGCCTGACAACTGCATTATCCAAAGATGCACAAAGAATTATTACAGGGGGACTTGGCTTTATATTTTATAGTTACAAGTTATGACAAATGCATTCCAAGCCCCGAGCTCCATGGGTAAAAGTATGAAAGCCCCTTGTACATTATACACACTCATATGGTATGGATTTCCTTATTGAGCCCCACATCCTTCCCTTGTGGGTTATAGGAGGTTTGCAACCGTAAAAGGATCTACAACATTTTGCCCCGATTCCCACCACCTGCTTTCATGGAGCTTGCAGATTGGCTCACACTTCTATAGTGGTCAATGCAAGAGCTATTGAAAAATGATTTGTGAAAAGTTTGGATTTCCACATATGGATATATGTTGCAAATGGCTAATGAGCATCCCCAAATAAATTTTTACACCCCACAACCATTGTGAAGGAGCATGGAATTATCTTTTCAAGGGCACTTTCAATCAAAAGCGTATGATGGATTCCAATGATCATGGAATGAATAGGATTTGAGAGAATTAAAAAGGTCCAATCAAAGCACCAAGTAATGTAACCCAACCAATCTAACCGAGGTTACATGGAAAAAGGAAAAACAGTGCACATGTAGGAAAAGGCAATCCCTACAGCTAACCAAATACATCCACATGTTAGTGTCACATTGTTCCTTCCAACATGCATGAATTCAAATGGCCATATATTTCACTCCTGAGCTCCAAATCTCAAAAATTTATATTGATGGAAAGGTCTCCTCAAGCCCTTCAATTTGGCATCATCAAAATTTAGATTTTTGTGAGATTTAGTGGGTGAAAAAGGTAAAAAATGATTTTGTATATCAATGTACAGTTATAGACGGCTCAACCACCCAAATTAATTAAGTATGATGCTCCCTCCTTCTCCTACAAGTAAATTAATGCGGGGTAATGGTCTTACAGGGTAACCCATGCTGGCTTTTAGACATTTAATGCATGTTGTTAGTGGTTAGAGCTATAAATTCGATTTTCCCTCTCTTTTCCCCCCTTTCAACTCTTTTATTTTTCTTTATAATGTAAAGTGATGATCATTTGTAAGGATGGGTCCTCTCTATTTCTCTTTTGAACCGTGTAAAAAAAATGCAGCAGTATATATGAGCTAGAAACCTTCATTTTAGCCATCTGATATGTGCTTTATTTCCTTCTTTGACTTCATTGTAATGGATTTTTTATATTTTAGGGAATTAAATTTATTTTTTGGTTATTCTCTTCCCTAGCACATTTTACTTGCATTCATGCCTTTCTTTTATAGTTGTGGTGCATTTTGCATCTCTTTTTCACTTACAAGTTCCATTATTATTGAGTTTTTTCTTAAAAGGAAGGTTTAATGCAGTTATGGATTTGTGGCACATCTGTATGCCCTTTCTTCCTCGATTTCCTTCTCTTTTTACATCATGGAGAATTTTTCATCCCCTTCCTTTTGGTTCTATCACCACCTTTTAGCTTAGGATTTCATTTCCATGCATCTTTCTAACCCTTTTCTCTCTCCCTAGTCCCTTAGAATTTTTAGTTTAGGATTAGGTAATTTGTTTCCTTCTTTGGGAGTAGTTTTAGCATTAGATTTAGGTAGAGGAACTAACCTTATCTAGGGGTTTTTATCAAGTAGCAAGTTCCACAACTTGAAATATAATCCCATGTTACCCAAAAACATTGATTGCTCATACACACATTCATGCAAATCAAAGGGTGTTGTTTTTTTGTGATAACAATATCAATATAAAGATTTTGTTTCAGTGGGTTTTCTTCCCCTTGAGGGTTTCCCATTTATATTTTGTGTCTTTGTGTTGATTCTCTTGTTCATGGTTTATAACATATATTATATTTTATGTTGTGCACACATTAATGATTGGATAAGTGAATTTGTGGTTGGTTGAGTAATTTGAAATTTGATTTAAATTTTTAAGGACTGATTCACCCCCCAGTCCATTTTTCTTCCAACATGCAACACTCTCGTTACAATTCTTAGTTTCCCATGTTGTATTGTTTTTATTTTCTATGGAAAATGGCATGCAAAAATTAGGGTATAAATTTTGATAGTTCAACATTTTATTGGGTGTTATCTACCATAATTTTTAAATCTAGAATTTATTTTATAAAAATATTTTTTCCTAGACACTGAATTTTTTAGAAAAGGGATTACCAAATCCCTAGTTTGAACATTTTTGGAAAAATTTTACTAGCAGTTGTTCTGCAATTTCCACAATTGTGGTTTAAGCATTTGAATTTCACGGGACTTCAATTATTTCTACATTTTTATTAATTTTTTCTCAATGTCAAAACAAATCATTTTCTTTCCTGTTTCAAAATATGATTTCAAGGACATATGATCTTCCTTTCATAGATGTGTCAAGAAAGTAAATGTGGTGACTCAAAAATCACAACAAATAAAGTTATATTAGGAAAAATTACCATTAGAGTGTACTCAAAAATCTTTTTAATTAGGGTTCTTTTAAGAAAAAATACTATAAGCAAAGTTATATTGAAGTTATCAAGAAATGATTTTGATGTATAGCTTTGAAGGAAGGATATTGTTTGTATATTTGTTCAAGTTATCTTAATATTAAATAATATTTTCAAATCATTGCCATGGGAGTGCACTCAAAAAAAATTTATTTAGGTCTCTTAGCAAAATTACTGCAAGGAAAGTTATATTATAATTTTCAAGAAATACTTTGTGTATGATTTTTAAGAGAGGATATTTTCTACATTAACATTTATTTCAATTTATATGTATGATCTATTAAAAATTTTCATATCAAAGGTTTCCATGTTTAAATTTCTCATATTTATGCCCCATTTAGGCATTTGTTTTCTCAACTAATAATAATGTGAATAATAGAAATTTTACAATTGGCTCTAATCCTTTTTTTGAAACATTTGTTTCAATTTCTTGTATGATCTGTTGTGCCCCCATTTGGGGATTTATTTTCTAAATGAAGAATAATTTGAATAGTAAAAAATTTAACAAACAACTCTAATTCATGTTTATTAAAATATGACACATGTTACTATCTTTATTGTTTTGCACCAAATCCTTCATTTTTATTTGCCAAAGATTACTAGAGCCTTTTTTTGTGTTGAAGTTGATGACCTCATGCAACACAGTGATTCGAACTTGTGGCCAATAGTTTAGAAAGATAGATTTGAGAAATCTAAATCTCAATGCTTTATTCATTACTAGTGAACCACGTGCCTAACTTCCCTCTCTATAGGGTAGGGATGCTTACAAGATATAAAGTAGTGTTGCGTGGATATATATATATATATTGGTAAATTGGTTTGAGTAATTTTTTTGTTTGTGGATGGTCAATATTTTTTTTTAATGATTAAAATTTGTATGCATTATAAGACTAATAGATTTATTGATGTATTGAAAGTATATTTTAGTTTCTTTTGATGGTAACTAAAATTAAATTATTATATGGTTGATTTGATGCAAACCAAAAGGGAGGGGAAAATATTTTTATTAAAATAAAATAAAATGTTTCTTTCTTTTTTACTCTATTATATTATTTCATGTTTTCTAGTTTATATGAGTAATGTGTTATTGAATGAAATTGCCCTTATGTATTTATTGGAAGTTTCATCTTTTTAACTATTACAAATATTTTTGTTACATTTAAATGAGCAGAAATAAATTTAGGTTAGTGTATTTTGGGTAATTATATTTATATTGAATTTATCCATATTTTTTATAATTAAGTTAAATATACATATAATATAGAAGGAAATCTTTATTAGTTAATGTAATATCAAAAGTTGATTATTTATAAGAAGTTTTGAAAAAAAATTATAATATTGTCAATATGACCAAACTTGCAACACCCAAAAAACAGTAATCAAAACAGACTAACATGAGTATAATTTTAAAAATATTTATCATGTCCCTAAAAATTTTCATAATACCTAAAACAATAAGCCTAAATAAATTGAATGTTTTCTATAACATGCAACACTTAGTATTGTGTGGTGTATGTCGTTTGATCATTTTCTAACATTTTTGCTTAAAGAATAAATTCTCTAATGCTTAAATTTTCTACACTATAAACTTGTATGTATTTAATATATTTCATGTGAATAATAAATTATGGGTGATATGTATTCTTTAGATGTATAGATCATCAAATGAACTACAATATATGTGTGTAAATCATGGAAAAATTGAATTTGAGTTATGACTCTATTTACACCCAATCAAACATCAAACAATTGAAGAAGTTAAACCAAGTAGTTCGAGCTCTTGTAATCCTAAATATGATAGAGAAAGGGACTTTAAGAATCATTAACAATCCTTTTGGGACCAAAAACTTCAATGGCACTCTTAACACAAAGACCTAAATGTGTGTAAAAGGGAAGGAGAGAGAAAGAGACATCTTTAGGGAGCATAGAATACCTAGGTCAAGGTTCATTCAGTCTTTTACAAATGTACTAATAATGCATACTTATACCAATAATTCACATGGATACAAAAAACTTTAGAACCATGCAAATTAATAATGAATTAATTCACAAGGGCCTCTTTTAGGTGTCTATAATTTCCCACATTTTGATGTTTTTATGTATAAATGCATCAAATTTTTCAAGAAAACAGTGTATGGATATTTGGAAAAAGTCTCTAATACTCAAGATTAAAATTAAATGCACCTAGGAATTTAAATGTAGTGCCATATGAGTTTATAGTACTCTCCTTGCCCTTATAGCGTCATCATCATCCTTGGGAAGTCATTATCACTAATTTGTTTCTATCTATTATGTCTTAGTGCAAGTATTTTCATCGGTGGAATGACCATGTATAAAATTAAGTTCAAGGCATTTGAATTTCTATTTATGTCACTTACTTGGAAAGGAAAGGAAATCAAAGATAATAATATCTTGGTTGCATAACGAAGTTGTGGGTTGTTTCTCCCTAGGATACCCTTCCTTATCATCTTTGTAATCCAACCTAGTTTTTTTTTCTATGTCAAACAAGGCCACTACAAGCAATTTGTGAGTCCTTGTCAAACACTCAATCTTACTAGTGTTCAATGTGGGTCTATATTACAAATGAGATCATGTATTATATATACATACATACATACATACATATATATATATATATATATATATATATATATATATATATATATGTATGTATGTATGTATGTATGTATGTATAATAAGCTATATAACATAATAATAAACTAAAATAGTGAATTAAGTAAATAATTTTAAATGGAAAAATAAATAATTTAATAATGGAAGGGAGAAGATAGGGTAGGCATTATGGTTGGTAATAGGACATGGTGAGCACATGTCATTGGAGTATGGAAGTTTCTAGGAATGGACGACTTTCTCATACGCTTTTAGACCTTTAAGTGGTCATAACACCATAACTGTGTTAAATATTCTAATGTTAACTTGTATCATCTTAAAATATTATTTGAATTTATTTTTGAATTTTTCCCCTCCTCTCCACCAACTATTCCTTTTGGAATTTTATTTTTTTGTTTGGGTGCTCATTTTTTAATTTTATCTTAGGAGCGAAAGTTAATTAATATTGTACAAAAGTTGTTTTTCATTGGGTGTGCAAGTGTAGTGCAAAAATAGAGCCACAACTAAGAAACCCAGTTTTTATTATAACAACAATAGAACCCAAATTTTTACAGCAGTAGAACAAAGGAAGAGTGCACATCCCATATTCTTATTCCACATTACAAATTTTTCATTGCATGAGAATATAGAGGAATCAGAGAGATTGTAACAACAGAGCAATTCTAATTTTTGATAATAGCGACATAGAGAAGGAAGTTTAATCCTTTGTAAAAATATTATTGGGCTTAATGTAATCTTATTTTTATTTTCTCTATTATACTTTTCCTCCATTGTTCTGAATTTTTATTTTATTTATATTAATTTATATTGAATCTAAGCCCAATGGATAAGGCATTGGTCCATGTAATGTCTTGAGATTCTAGAGTTCATGCTTGACCTACCCTCACTGTGATCGATTCAGAACAAGTCCGCAGAAAGAGTGAGTTGTTGTCATGTTAAATGTGTAGCATGAAAATTTTAAAAAAATTGCCATGACAACCTAAGCCACATTTGAAAATCCTTCTCCCGGTTAATATAAATATATCCTCCAGCCAACCCAGTCACTGTGTTACCCTCATAATTTCCAAGAGGAATATGATAATGTGATTTTCAAGTGTTTTTCATATGCACGGGATGTTATTAAAATTTATTCATGAAAACTTGGAGATCTATGAGAAGATAAGTTCTTTCGTAGGCCCCGAAAGGGTTATTTTTGTCCTTTTTGCACATGGTGAGTACCCCTTGGGAATGTACAAGGAAAATATAAAGAATCCAAGAGATGTGTGGCAGATTTATGTAATCATCTGAGGTAGTTTAGGAAATTTTTGCAAGAAAATTTGGGTTTAGGAATAAGTTATGTAACACCAAGCTAATTGTAGCATGGTATAAGGAAATGAAAGTAGTAAAAAGGATCGGTGGATTGTTACATATGTAATAGAATCCTCAAAATGATTTGGAAAGAAATAATATATTGCAACAATAAAGATATTTATTTGAAACAACATGGTTTTTTATTTTTTTATAAAATAAAGGACGACTACCCAAAAAAATTAGTTACAAAGAAAGTTGTCTCTAAGAAGCCTATCAGCGAATATTGAATTAATTCAAATACAAACGACATTGAATCATCAAATTATAACATGCATCAAAATTACAACAAATCATCATGATTTACTATCTGAAGGACACATCTAATTAATGTTCTAAAGCTCCTCCAAGATAACCAACATGACTAAGGAAGTCAACCTTGCATACCAATGATTCATTAAAGGCCTGGAGCAATATGATTATATCATGTCATTGAAGCATATACAACACCCATTCAATGTTTTGCATCATAGCACGCTAAAAAATAAAACAAGATTACATGGTATGGGTATGTTCCAAAGTGCTTTATTACATGCAAGACTTTGATAATATCCGAGTAACTCTTGTTTTGAGCATAGTAAAAAAACATGGCATTCCATGAAACTATTTTTCTCTAAGGCATTCTATCAAATAATTTCTCAGCATCCTCTAAAATCTTGCATTTGGCATACATGTCCACGAGGAATTCCCCCAAAAGAGATCTAATACAATCCACATTTCATTACTTGAGCATGAACCTTTTTTCCATGTTGCAAAACTTCCAAGTCAACACAAGACTAAAAGGGCACTGCTAAAAATTAAATCTAACAAAATCCACTTTTCATAATGTTTTGATGAATGTCCATGTGCTATTTTCAGGCCCCCATTACAAAACATGTTAAGAAGATGCATCCAAATTTAGATAAATTTTATCAGGTTGCTTGCAATTAAAACAAATGATTAAAACATGTTTTTCTTTATGTTGTGATGGATGGTCATGCCTGCTCTAAAACACCCATTTTGGCATGTTTGGGGAGTGTAGGTGCGGGTTTGTATAAAAGACCAAAAAATCACTTTTAAACATGTTTGGACATGTCTTAATACTATATTTTCAAGTTCCCATTTCAACAAACCCATTATGTACATAACCTAAAGTCATGAAATTCCATCAGATTCAATCTCTTCTCCTGTTGAAACCTAACCTCGTTAGTCATTACTCCACTACCATTGTTACTCTTCTCAATGTAGTCGATATTGTCTTTCTTGTCAAAAAGGTCGTTAGATATGTATTGTGGTTGATGTTGGTCCTCTTTGCTTATGTAAAAACCAACCTGCCATTCCAAAACTTGTCTCTTCCTTACTTATTCTGAATGTACACAAGAAGCCATTTGTTAAAAAAATATAGCATGACACCTAGTTAAGTTATGATATATGTTTAAACTTGTACACCACCCAAGATTGTCTCGTTAGGAACACCACTTTTTACATATATTAATCATCACACTCAAAGAGACCATATATATGTTAGTGTAGGTTATTATTTATCCTTTTATTTATTTATTAGGATAATTCTTACACTTGTGTTAGCCCTACACTTGTTGGGTTAGCTTGCTTAGGTGTACTAGTTGTGTGGATTTAACTTGCTAGTTGTGTTGAGTTAGCTTCTCAGTTATGTGGATTTATCTTACTATTCTTCTGGAGTTAACTTAACTACCAATATCAGTTAGTGAGAGTTCTTCACCATTCATTTAGGTAGTAGTTTCACTTCACTCCTCCTATATGTACATCTTTCTTATTAAGTAATTCAAGTTATTGTGCTGTAATGTATTGAGCATTATGGATTACAATGGATTTCCATATATGATATTTTAGCTCTTTTGTTTTACAAATCTAATGTGGTGTATTATTATCATATGAGATTGTGGCTTGGAACAATCTTCTTATCATTCCTTTCATGGTATCTGAGCTATAGATGATATAGACATCCACATGTAAGTTTTTCTTTGCAAGCAAGGGTTTATTATTTTCATGTATTCAGAATTTGTTAGCATTTTTCTGCAACATGCATTTTTTTTAATGTAAAATAGAGTGTGCCATTCGATTTGGAAGGTGCCGAAACCCTAAAATCGACTGTAAGCTTGACCATATTTTGAGATAGTCAAATCTAGATATTTTTGTTTTGGATGCAATCTTTTATCCACTAGACAAAGATTTGTACCCTATGGGTGCATTCTTTTATCCATTGGATATAAGCATGTACTTTCAGATGCATTCTTTTACCCTCTAGATATTTTTGTTTTGGATGTAGTCTTTTATCCACTGGATGTAGATCTCTACCCTTTGGGTGCATTCTTTTATCCATTGGACATAAGTGTGTACCTTCCAAATGCATTATTTTACCCCTTGGATATTTCAGTTTTGGATGTAGTCTTTTATCCACTTAACGCAAATATGTACCCTTTGGGTGCATTTTTTATCCATTGGATATAAGCGTGTACTTTCCGGAATCATTCTTTTACCCTCTATTTTTGGTTTTGGATGTAGTCTTTTATCCACCATGGATATATTGTACGTATACCCTCATTCTTTTATCCATTGAATGCGTGTACAATGATTTACCCTCTAGAAATTTAGGTTTTGGGCGCAAGATTTTATCCTTTGGTTGTAAGCCTCTATCGTGTGGATGCACTCTCTTACCGTTTGGACATTTGGGTGTCATGTGTACCTTTTAAAAAAACATCAACATTAAAATATTATTTTAATAACAAAACCTTCTAGAGCTCATAACTTTTGATTTGTAGCTCAGATTAAGGTGATCTTTTTTTAAAATTGTGTATTTTTTCAAGATCTACGCATTCGTGAAAATTTTAAACACATATTTCAAATGTAAAATCTACTTTTACTCATTGTAATATTTACATGCACTCAATTATAAAGTGCCAATTTGGGAGGGTGTTGTAATCACTTATGGATGTAATTTCGGTTGAGCCCGAAGTCCTAAAATTTTGGGTATTACATTCTTGTATCTATGGGCGTATACATTTATATCTCTCTTGATTGTTGAGATATTTTGGATCTGTAATTTCGACACTGTTTTTGGCATGTTGACAGTCTCTCTTGTGGGGGAGATATTTTGGTGAAGCCCAGTGTTAGTTTGTCATTGTTCGAGTAGTTGATTTTGGAAACTCATATAGATATGTGGTATCACTCTACTCATTCAACAGTATGGGAGGGTGTGGTGTTGATACTAATTCCTTTGGTTTCATGTCCTTGGCTTGTTGCCTTGGTTATTCTTGGATCGTGACATTCATATTTATTTGTGTCTCGTGTCCTTGCCTTGTTGCCTTGGTTATTGTTCTTGGATCGTGACACACTTGTTTGTAGCAGTTGATCTTGCTTCTTCATATTTTGTGTCCTTGCTTTGTTACCTTGGCTTTTCTTAGATCGTGGAACTCCTATTTATTTGGATCTCGTGTCCTTGCCTTATTGTCATGGTTGTTCTTGGATCGTGGCACACCTATTTGTAGCAGTTGATCAAATTATGTTTGGTGTTTTTTTTTTACATTTTTGACATCACTCCATTAACAATATCCTTACATGGAGCTATTATGGTGAAGCCCAGTGTCAATACTTTTTGAGTTCTATGATTGAGCAGTGGATTCAAACCAAAGTGCACACCACACTTCTTCAACAGTGTATGAGTTTTTGGAGCCGAGCTTCTGAGGATATCTTGTAGCAGGATTTTTCTCTCTCTACTTTGTTTTTACTGGTTTTGAATACCTTTTGGTATCCAATTTTATTAGTTATTGTACGTGGGTACCTCATCAGGCCTTTTTATTGGGACCCACCTTCTTTTTCACCCACCTAAGCTGTGCTTATGGGAGGGTGTTAGTGTAAGTGGATGTATTTATCCCATTGGTGTTTCCTCCATTACTTTAAGATCCTTGTTACACATGGGTTAGCCCTACACTTGTTGGGTGTATCTTGTTTAGGTGTACCCATTCATCATATTTTTATTTCCCACCTCATCTTAAGTTACGATGACTAGGGGGTGTTGGTGTGGGGTTAACTTAACTACCTTGTCATCAGTCAGTGGAAGTTCTTCACACATCAATTGATGTAGTCAGTCTGCACTTAGGTGATCCTCATAGGTACATAGGGGTCTTAGGAGATATGAATTCAAGTTTTCCTATAGAATATGTCATACAGCATTAGTGTGTCATAATGATTTACTTTCCATTTATGGAATGAAAGCTTCCCTTCTCCCTTGTGGAGGTATGATGTGGTGTGCTATTATCATCTGGGATCGTTACACAACACTCCTATTTTTACCCTTTTTTTGATCTATGAGGATGAGTAGAACTTTTTATTTTGCATGCACATTTCGTGCTAGCTGAATTCTTTACTACTATATGGAAATCTGTCACACTATTGTTCAAGTGAAAATCAGTTGATGTACATTCCATCTGACTTTATCCTCATCCTCACATTCTATCACATTCACCATAAAAATATTTTAAAATTAGAGTGGCCCTACCCTTTGGGATAAGGAAGATGAAATAACGCATAAGGTAGGAAAGAGAATCCATGTGTAGTGTAATCACCATGAAAAACCTATACTAGAAACTAGTAGGGGCCTATGAATAGGTAAGGATGGCAAAACAACACATCTTATACATGTAATGATAAACATGCTTTCAGATGAAAGAAAAAAGATAACACTCAGTACCCCTTAATGAGATCCAACAATGTATCAAGGCATTAAATAATGATCCTGACACTCACATGAGTTTTTCTCTCAATTTTTAAGCAAATTACCGCATTCCCCACTTCGGTGAATATAAAGTGCCTAAATAGGAAACTACCAATTTTGTCACAAGAACCATTTCACTTCATCTCACATGTAGTGAATAATCATAAGATGTATAAAATTGATGTTGGTACATTTCTCCTTCCCTTACTCCAGTATCAGAAGGATTTGGTTTCACTCTCCATACATCAGTAGTGCTTTCACAATGACATAATCGCGATCGTGGTTATGTGAGCAAAATATGCCAAATTTTCCCCATGTGAATGATTGTGCATAAAGATGTGGTAGTGTATAAAGAATAAGAAGGATTGTCTCAATGAGGAAAGTCATATTTTAATGTTATCGGTGGTCTACGTGTTAATTGTTCATCACTCCCTTTCTCAGTGTGTTTAGACAGTGTTGTAGAGGTTCACCATTTCAAGAGTCTTCAAAAGGGGAAAAAGTTTTCAAAGGTATCCATCGAAGCTCTTCATTAGTGCATCAATGTGGAGGGTCATCATGGATCAAGTTGTCATATTTTTCACCATCAAAGCTAATCTACATTAAGGGCAGAGGCATCTTTTCTCTCCTGTCCTCATTTTTTCTTCTCTCCCCCTTTCTAATTCTTCATTGTAAGCAATCATGGTAGTTTGTATTAATCACTTAAGTGACTTTCTAATGTTACATTATAAAATTCCCCTTTGATTTATTGATTTAACAATATTTGAAATTAATGTTAAATTCTAATTGCATAGTCGCAACAAAATGATAAAGCAATAAAGTGCAGATCTGACCTAAGCAATAAGCAATTAAATTTAAAGAGCTTAAATGCAAGAGAAGGGATACTCTGCTTAGTTGATTTCACAATTAATTTTGGACTTTTCCAAACTAAAAAAATGGTGAATAAGAGGAGGACAGTGTTATAAATGAGCCTAGAAAATTGTGTGATTTTCAAATCTTCCTGGATTGGGGCGCTTAGACTGGGTCAGGGGCGATTAGGCACCAGAGACTGCTCTTAATTGCCTATGACTATGAAAAATTGTCAAAAATTGAATTTTATAGTGTCACAAGATATTTTCCGAATGTTGTTGTTAGTCACATGTATGTCATTGGTTGATCCTTGAATTCACCTGAGACCTACAAAGAGAAAGAGCACATGTAAAACCCCAAAACATATCAAATCCTAAAAAAGAAAAAGATGTAAATGGGGAGTTGGACTGACCTTGGCGGTCACCCAAATGAGTGAACTTACGATCCGAGTGATGAACTAAATTTCAGACTCCATGTAATTTTGCGTAAGTGTATATAAAATTGTGCCATAGGTGGTTCTTGTGTAAGATGTACTTGATATCAAGAAATAACTAGATGGAGAAGATGTAAATAGATGTGTGCATGGAAAAATGAAATTCCCCTCCTATGAAGTGTATGCAAAAGAATACAGTCCCTTGTCCCTTGAATGGCTGCTAGATGGATGCTTTGATGCTCTTGAAATGCCTTTGGATGCAACCTTAGGTGATAGTAGTAGATGTTTAGAGCTTGGTCCTTTATTATGGTTACATACCTTTGTATTTATATTATTCCCTTATTTTAATTTTGTAATTAACCACTAAAAGGACGACCACCAATAAATCAAGATGCTCAACAGCTAGAAAAGACCCAAAAGATGCAAGCAAGATATAAAGAGGTTGGGGGCACCCAGAGGGGACAAGGGTGCTTGGGCGTTGGCATCCTAGTTGGGCGCTAGTGTCTAGACTCATAAAAGTTGAAGTAACACAGGTTAGACTAGGTAGTGGGGTGTGTAAGACCAAGATGAAAACTAGAAAGAAAGAAAAAAGGCTAAAGATAGTGGTCAATTAGTACTTTTCTTGTTTGTGAATCATATAATTAGTAGTATGTGATTAGGACCTAGAAATGTACCCAAAGTACGTGATTTAGTGTCTATATTTCCCCCCACTTTATGTTATTAAGAAAATTCTTGAGAACATAAAGTAGATAAGAGATGTGTACCTTATAACCATGTAGATCAATGAAGAAAGCATGTCGAGGAGATAAGAAAAAGTGTGGAGTGATAAAAAAAGAAGCGTGGAAGCTAGAGAAGAGGAAGTGACCTAGGGGTGAAAAGTGTATGTGTATATGTTGAGTTGTACATGTTGTTGATGTCGCATGTGTTTTATGTATGATTGTGGCTCCCCATAAGGACAAACCTACAAAAGATAAGAGAAAACAAGTAATAAAATATGTGTATATGAAAAATTCAATCCAAATATGTAAAAAGTGTGTAAAAATGTGAAAAGGAACATGTGCACCTGATCCGTGATGAGTGAAAGGATATAAAGGATCTTGAAAATGTTGTAGAAGAATGAGTTTTTTGGGTGATCTCATGCCATGGAAGAAGCAGTGTATGGAGAAAGGTCTAGTGTTATTCTACATCCTTTGACTACTTCCCGATGATTTATACACCACTGCAGATGGTGTGTTCATATTTGATCAAGTTTGATCCAGTTCAATCCAACATGAAAATAAAAAAGAGGTGAAAGCATGCATGTTGATTACTGGAGGACTAGGTTTGTACTGTGAAACTATTGTGTAGGTTGTTGACAATTGTGTTGATCATAGAAAATATGTGTAACTTTCCCTGGTCATAGGCTTCCAAGAAGGGTCAGGAGTGCCCAGGCGTTAGTGTCTATATCTGGGCACTCGCATCTATACTATGCTAAGGACCAAAGTTAGATTTTGGGTTGTTTCTAAGACTGAAGACTATGTTGATTTTATACTAAATTGTATTGTATTGTAACTATGAACTATTATATGGGGTGAGTGATTCACCTAATGTATGCCCTCCTCATTTGGGGTGCATCTAACATTGCTAGGAGAATGCAGCCCAAAGGAGGACCCGATGTATATCTGAAACTGAATCCCTACAAGGGGGGCGAATGTGCTTAATAGAAACCAAGGCACATGCAAACAAAGTGGTTAGCAGATTGTTAGCGTGAATTCACAGCACCCCTGGATGTTGATCAGATTTCTAGGTTGATCATACTAGCATCCAGTGTGATTGCACAACATTGAATCCTTTCTCCAAGTGTGGGACTTACGAAAATGAGAAAGGAATCTCCAGAGAAGGCTGGTTCCTATTCCTTTGTTCAGATGCACACGAAAAATGTAGAGGGTTTACTCAAAGTCTAATCTAACTTGCCAGGGAGATAGGGTAAGAAGATGCAGAAAAAAAATAAACCTAAACTAACGAAGGTGATGCACCGAGGAATGAAGAACACCTATCTTGCCAATAAACACAAGCCATTAAAATGTGATGCAAGATCATGCACAGATAACAAAATTTGCAGTGAAAGATCAGGAGGATGCAAATGAACATAGAGAGGGTTGAGAATCATCCACAGACATGCATTAATTGTTCCAAGGATTGATACAATACACTACAAAATGCCAAGAGGCAGAGTCGCATTACAGTTTTAAATGGGAGGTTCGAACTCCACAAATTCACCTGCCAAAGAGAAGAAGGGAGGGGCAAAACAGGAATGTTTGACCCTTAGAAAGAGGCCCCTCTTTACAATTTATAGGAAGAATGAGAGAGGGAAGAGAGAGGAAAGTCAGATCTACCCCAACCACTTCTAAGTTGCATTTAATTTATCTCATTATGGCGGTGGGAGAGAACCCTAGCAAAAGCGGTGAACTGTATTTTGCATTAAAGTTGGTTGTTGAAACGTCAGTTCTGGCCATTACCACGTGCCATAGATATTTCTTGATTTTCTCTCTCCAAAATGAACCAAAATGCAAGATTGACCCTGGAATTGTGTAGAGAATTTCACCAGCTTTCCATTGATATAAAGAACGCAAAAAACTGAGATCTAGATCGAAAGTTATGGTGATCTGAAGATTTAGGCCAAAAACAGACCAAAACGGATCGGCGGGAAAATATTTGAATTTTTTCCACGCTCTGTCACTTGGATGACATGTGTTAGGCTCTAATTCATCTGCGGGTTCATCCTCTAAAAATTCCTTTCGAGCCTTTAAACTTGGACACGTGGCACTATTTTATTGGTTCAGGCCTAAGCGGCGAATTTTTACCTTGCGCCAAACACTCAGCAACTTTTCAACCTTCTGACACGTGGCACGTTCTGATTCGTTGGCGGTTCCTTTAGCTTTTTCACGTCCCACGCGTAATTTTGGCCTAACTTTCCCAGACGAAAGTCCCCTATTTCGGCCGAATCAGCCGGTTCGCGTCCTCCGCGTACTTTTGTTTCGGATGTCCCAAACTATCTGGGACAAATATCTCTGAACCGCCCAAAATGGACCGACTTGCGCCAAACCGGCCGATCCGTGTCCTACGCATACCTTTGTTCCAGCTGTCCCAAACTGCGTGAAACAAAAGACTTAGGCAATTTTTTCCTCTTTCAGCTGAATCGGCTTTTCACGTCCCATGCGTCCCGACGTCCCAACTGTCCCGCAGACCACCTAGACTAGGACTTAGCCAATTTTCTTAATTTTTTCGGCCCCAAACTTTGTACAACGAACCTCAGTACGACCCGAACCCTTCAGACCCGAAATGCCTTAACACAATCCTGCAACCTTATTTTTTGCATTTCTTCCATTTTCTCAACCTGTTGGGATTTCTTCTTGGGTGGGGAGTTAGAAAAAGTTCGAGGGGACCCCGGAAAACATGATTTTGGGCCTCGGATCAATCTTACTTGCTTAGGACCGAATAATCTGATGCATGTTATCAAAATTACCCTGGGGGTGAATTTTGGATAACAATTTGGTGACTCAGTGGGATCACCTGCCTGCTAGGTAGAAGATCAGTGGCCTTTTAGCAATCCATTTGGCATGGAGTCATAAGCAATACCTGAAACCAACCTGATACCTGATCCCGAGCCTGATGTTGTAACTCCTTCTCTGACAGCACTCTGAACTGTAGAAAACAACCTGAGAGCAGCCAAAACCTGTGCCAGAGCACTTAGAGAAATTGAAACCTAACTACAACAAGACAATGTGCATACGCACTTAGAGGAATTGAAAACTAATTTAATATTTACAAGGGTAAACCTTTTCCTTTTAGTAGCAATGTTTAAGATAGATTCCGTTAACCAGAATCGGGAGTTCTTCTCCATCCAATGTAGACAATTGGAAGGCATTACTACTTTTACATCCCGTGACCATGTAGGGGACACTCCAAATGGCATCAAACTTGGAATGCCTTCCTGGTTTTGCCCAATCTGCATCCCATTTCAGAACTAGGTCCCCCTCCTGGAAGGTCCTTGCTCTTGCCTTCTTATCAAACCATCTTTTTACTAAGGCCTGGTCCTTTTCAATCGCCTAAACTGCATGCTCTCTGATTTCTTCCAATTCCATCAACTCTACATACCTGGCCTCCATGGGCCCAAACTCTAGCAACTCTAATTGCTTCATGAGTTCCAATGTTGGCAACTCAAGTGACATGGGAAAGATTGCCTCTCTTCCATAAACAAGCCTGAATGGAGAGTTACCTGTGGATCTCTTGGGAGTTATCCTATCAGCCCATAAGGCTGGTTTTAGTTTGGTATGCCAAGATCTCTGATTCTCATCAAGAGTCCTCCTAATGATCCTCAACAAGTTCTTGTTTGTAGATTCAGCATGGCCATTACCTTGAGGGTAGTAGTTTGATGAAGTACTTAGGTAGATCCCGTTCTTGATAGCCCACTCAGTCACCTTAGATCCAATGAATGCTAATGCATTATCTGAGATTATTGTAGCAGGTATGCCAAATCTGGTTACTATCCCCTCATAGAAGTCTAAGATGCTAGACTCATTTGCTTCCTTGAGTGCTACTGCTTCAGTCCATTTGGTGAAGTAGTCTGTGGCTGTCGAAATCCACTTATGCCCTTGGCTTGAATTGGGATTAATGACTCCAATGAAGTCTAAACCCCATTGCATGAATGGCTGGTCAACTGATATTGGATGTAATGGGAGGGCAACAAGTCTCTCTTTACCTGTGAAGAATGCACAACTTTTGCACCTTTTGATCCATGCGAAGCAATCACTAAAAATCTTGGTCCAATAATAACCAGCCTTCATGATTTTTAGGGTTGTCACTCTTGATGTAAAATGACCACCAGCTGGTCCACCATGGAACTCTTCCAACACCCTATGAATCTGATTTATGTTAATGCATCTCAGCAGCACCCCATTCACATCTTTCTTGAACAAAACACCGTCTACTATGGCATATGGGACAGCCTGCAATCTGAAGTGTCTTCTTTGGGTTTTGTTCATCTCTGGAGGGCATAGGCCCGTGCTTAGGAAGTGCATTATACTCGTTGGGTCCAGCAAGGAGTGGGGACAGCATTATCCTCTTCTTGAGTGCTACCTTGCACATGGCTGTCTTGAACTGTCAAAACAGCCTCTTCTTCATTACATACTCCTTTTTGCTTGCCCAGAATAAGCTGCTCACAAAATCCTTTTCCTCCTACCAGCTTGGTGACCTTGATCTCAATGTCATACTCCATGACACGAGTGATCCAACCTGCTCTTTTCTCATTCAAATCCTTGTTGAGGAGGAAGTCTTTAACTCCCGCATGAGAGACCAACAACTGGACCTTGTTGTTTGAGACTAAATGCTTGAATTTCTTCAAGCTTCTGATTACTACAAGAACATGCTTCTCAATAAAAGAATACCTCACCTCATAGTCCTCCAGGCTTTAGCTGAGGAAAGTAATTGGCTGCTCATCATTGTCTTTATTCTGCTATACCAAAATTGCAGAGATAGTATCATCACCCCCAAATGCATAGAGGATGAAATCCTTGGAGAAATCCGGGTTGATGAGAGTTGGTGCTTGGGAGATGGCCTCTTTGATTGCTTCAAAACTCTCCTTGCCTTCTGCTGTCCACTTGAAAGCCATGCTTTTCTTTAATATTTTGGTGATAGGTTTGACAAGGGCTACAAAATCTGGGACAAACCTCTGAACAAAGTTTATTCTCCCCAAGAAACTCTGAAGGGCCTTCTTGTGGCTTAGCAATGGTAGTGCTCTTATGGCTTCAACCCTCTCTGGATCAATTGCTAATCCTTCTTTGGAGATAATATGGCCAAGGAGCTTTCCTTCATGTGTTAGGAAGATACACTTCTTAGGATTCAAAGACACTCCAAATCTCCTGCACCTCGTGAAGACTTATCTCAAATGAGAGAGGTGGTCTACTGCATTTTTGGAAAAAACAGTGATATCATCAAGGTATATCAGCACCATGTTGTTAATCAAACCTTTGAACGCCATGTCCATTGCTCTTTGGAAGGTAGCACCAGCGTTGGACAGCCCAAATGGCATTTTCATGTATGCATAAGTTCCCCATTTGGTTGTGAGGGCTGTCTTGAACTGGTCTTCTTCCTTCACCATAATCTGATTGTAGCCTGAGTAGCCATCAAGTAGTGAAAACCTCTAAGAGCCAGCCACAACTTGCAAGATTTGCTCCATGGAAGGGAGTGGGTAATGGTCCTTGAGAGATGCTCTATTCAAGTCTCTGAAGTCAACACACAATCTGATCTCTCCACTCTTCTTTATGACTGGAACCAAGTTGGCAACCCAACTAGAATGCTTGATTGGGAATATGATCCTTGACTCAATCAGCTTGTTCAATTCTTTCCTCATGAGAGGCTCCATGTGTGGATTGACTGGTCTTTGTTTCTGCCTGACAGGCTTAGTATTTGGATCCAATTCAATGGTATGCTGAGCTAAGTTGGGATTGAAACCTTTCAAGTCTTCGTAGCTCCAAGCAAACACATCAGGGAACTCTTGACACAGCTGTATGAACTCATACCTTTCTTGTTCAGTTCTCATCTTTCCAATTTGCAATGGTTTGTTCTCTTCCACCAAGATGGATACTGAATCCTCTCTCTTGACTTGAATGTTTGCTTTCTCCTTCCTAAACTGATCTTTGGGATTAAAAATGGACTCCAAAGTGATAATTCCCTTGGGCAGCTTGTTAGTTCTCAGCTGTACCACTTGGTCACCATACTGATGTTCCAATTTTTCTTGATTCTTAGCTAAGAACTCGTCTTCTTCTTGCAAGAAATGGATGATTTGCTGGTCATTCTCGAACACTTGCCAACTTACATTGTTATCTGGCACTGAAGGCCTCAAAATCACATGGATGTTTGGTTGTACCTTGTCTTGTTGAATGCTTTCCACAATGTCAAAGGCTGCCCCTATTGCTGCAAGCCTGTCAGCAGCTTGGTTCTCTTTCCTAGGAATGGATTTGATGTCAAAACCCTCAAAATCTTCCATGAGGTCCCATACCCTATTCTTGTAGCACTTGAGTAGATCATTCTTGGCAGCATGTTGTCCCTTGACCTGATTTACAATCAATTCACTATCACCAAAGACTTGCAAGTTCTTTATTCCTCTCTTTATTGCCCAATGCATCCCTTGCACCAAGGCTTCATATTCAGCAGTGTTATTGGAGCATGCAAACTGAAATCTAAAAGTTGAATAGTACTTTAATCCTTGAGGTGAAACAAGCATGGCTCCACCTCCTGCACCTTGTCTACTCCTTGATCCATCAAAAAACAGCTGCCATATCTCATTGTCATCCTTATAGTTTGGCTTGGTGATGCTAGGGGTGGGCTGATCTTCTTCATGTATGCAATAGACCCCTAGCTCAGATTCTTCTACTTCTTGATAAGGATCAAAAGCATGCACCTTGTTTTCCCATTCATCAAGAGTTAGATTCGGGATGCTTCCAACCTTGGTGTCAGCTTCATCAGTGCTTGGGTGATCTTCTTGATCAAATGCCGAACAGTTGGCATTGATCTGACTTGGGGTGTAGGGCTCAATGTGGAAGTTTGCAATAGGTTCAGACCTGATTGTAGCTTTGGTTCCATACCTCATTCTGAACAGCATGTGTGACCAATCAGCAGAAAAATATCCTCCAATCTTGGCTATGAAATCTCTTGACAAACATAGGGCAAAGAGTGGTGGAATGTCTATAACTGATACATCTTGTAAAACAACAACATTTGGACATGCATGCAAGGTAAGACTCAAGTTTCTAATCACCCCAACTGTTGTTATTGCTGTCCCATCCAACTGCACTACCCCTTTGGATATGGTTTCATATTGAAGTACTAGCAGATCAGCTATTTGCTTGGGCATCACTGAGCTACTTGCCCCGGAATCAATCATGCAATTGTGCACCAATTAGTTTCCAATGATTAATGAGACATAAAAAGGAGGGGGCTTCAACATTTTACCTTGCTGTCCTCCATGATTCCCTTCAGGCTGGGCAGCATTTGTGAGCACCTTCTCTTGCATTTGGGCTTGTTGATTCGAAGTTGGTCAGTCCTTCATGGCAGCTTGTAATAAATCTCTCTGGCCTGGGATAGATAGGGATTCCCACATCGATATATTTACGTTTGTCTTCTTCATCTGATCAAAGATACTAAATGGTGATGAAGGATCTCTTTGTTGTCCCTTGGCTTGCATATTCGTCCCTTGCACATGGGTAGCAGCAGCTAGCATGTGAGTTGGTTTAGGAGCTGGTTTGGGTGCCCCTTGCATGTTTGGAACTACATTTTGTTTGCCAGCAGCTTGTGGAGTGACAGAAGGTTGTAAATTACTTGGGGCCAATGGCTGTTCTTCACCCAAATTTCTCCTTTTTGACCTTGTGTTGGCTGTAATACTTTGAGGGGGTATTTGATTCATACCACAGAATTCTTCAGCCTACCAATTGACAAGAGTAGTTTCATTCGGAGATGTTCCTTGCTGAGGTGCTTCTTGCTGTTGATCCTCTTCGTGGCTGGACTCTTGCGACCCACCAATGGTTTACACCATAAGAGCCTAATTTAATGCACCGTTAAAGCACATTGATTGGTTATGTGGCTGACCGCACGAGAAACACCAATCATATTCTTGGGCCATGTTATTTTGCACCGGTACCAAAGCTCTGGATGTGGATGCAATGTTGGGGTTATCGGGCTGAAATGGTCTGTTGGTAGGAAGCCTTGCTTGATTCTGATTTGCAGCTAGATTGGGTGGTCTTTGAGGCTGATATGGCTGTCTGTTAGGCTAAGCTCGAGGTTGATAAGCAAGTTTAAAGCTTTGGGCTTGCTGCCTCTTGAGTGTAACTAGCTCATTGCCTAGATTTTACAATTGCTTCATGACTTCTTGAAGTTTATTTGAGGCACTAGAAGATGAAGTAGAAGCTTCATTTGAACTCTGATTTCTAAGAGTGGGAATAGGAGCTAAGACAGGCGCTTGACTAGTGCTTGGGCTCTCTAAACTTGGATATAATGGCATGGGAGGCCTAGGAGCTAGCTTTCCAGGTTGGATCAAACAATTTTCAGCCCTAATGGCAATGCTATAAGCCATAGGGATAGTTATTCCTCCCATGGACGGAATCAACATAGAAATATCAGAATTTAAGGCTTTGAGATAATAAAGAAAAGCACCTTCTATTGTTGGCCTGACCGCCACTGGAATTCTCTCCCAAGTCCTTTGAAATCTGAAGTTGAAGTCAGTCAGCTGCTCATTGGGAGCTCTTTTGATAGTAGTCAGTTGCTCTAAAAGGGACAAGTTATCTCCCTTTTCCCCAAACTGTTCATGGAGGGCTATACATAGTTGGTTCCAATTCATGATAGAACCTGAGGCAAGGCTCCTGAACCATTACAAAGCTTTCCCTTTGAATGAGGATGCCAGCAATTTGACAGCAACTTACATCTCGTTGATTTCATGAATTGCACAAAGGTTGGCAATGTCTTTAACATGATCACTAAGAGTAGTCTGGTTCTCTCCAGTGAAGTATGGAATGTTCTTCAATGCTGCAAATGGGATAAGATGTTGTGCATTGAGAGTAAGTGGGCTGCTGCCAGTGAAATTGACATACGGATTCGGTAGTTGCGCCATTCTGATTGGCCTGAGAACCCCTGTTGATTGAATGAAAGGCCTACCAGGTGGAGGAGTTGAGAGAGTTCTGTTTGGTGGAGATGGAGACCTTTGGATTCTCCTCCCACTTTGCCTTATTCTTGGAGATAACTACAGATATTCAAACAGCGCCTTTTCTTCTCCAGCTCTTGACCTTGTAGCAATTCTTCTCATGAGTTTTCAGGTCTACACTGCTAAAACCAGCTGATTCTTCCCCTTGGAGTCACCAAATGTGTAATTTATAGCTCTTTTGAAGCAAGAAAATTATAGTAGATGCACATCAACTTTGCTGTAATAAAAATGAGACCTCTAAGGTCCCACCGGGCGTGCCAAAACTGTTAGCGTGAATTCACAGCACC
This sequence comes from Taxus chinensis, assembly GCA_019776745.2. Taxonomy (NCBI): domain Eukaryota; kingdom Viridiplantae; phylum Streptophyta; class Pinopsida; order Cupressales; family Taxaceae; genus Taxus; species Taxus chinensis. The sequence goes on along the minus strand of CM034154.1, from coordinate 83,938,637 downwards.
CCTGGATGTTGATCAGATTTCTCGGTTGATCATACTAGCATCCAGTGTGATTGCACAACATTGAATCCTTTCTCCAAGTGTGGGACTTCCGAAAATGAGAAAGGAATCTCCAGAGAAGGCTGGTTCCTATTCCTTTGTTCAGATGCACACGAAAAATGTAGAGGGTTTACTCAAAGTCTAATCTAACTTGCCAGGGAGATAGGGTAAGAAGATGCAGAAAAAAAATAAACCTAAACTAACGAAGGTGATGCACCGAGGAATGAAGAACACCTATCTTGCCAATAAACACAAGCCATTAAAATGTGATGCAAGATCATGCACATATAACAAAATTTGCAGTGAAAGATCAGGAGGATGCAAATGAACATAGAGAGGGTTGAGAATCATCCACAGACATGCATTACTTGCTCCAAAGATTGATACAATACACTACAAAATGCCAAGAGGCAGAGTCACATTACAGTTTTAAATGGGAGGTTCGAACTCCACAAATTCACCTACCAAAGAGAAGAAGGCAGGGGCAAAACAAGAATGTTCGACCCTTAGAAAGAGGCCCCTCTTTACAATTTATAGGAAGAATGAGAGAGGGAAGAGAGAGGAAAGTCAAATCTACCCCAACCACTTCTAGGTTGCATTTAATTTATCTCATTATGGTGGTGGGTGAGAACCCTAGCAAAAGCGACGAACTGTATTTTGCATTAAAGTTGGTTGTTGAAATGTCAGTTCTGGCCATTACCATGCACCAGAGATGTTTCTTGATTTTCTCTCTCCAAACTGAACCAAAATGCAAGATTGACCTCGAAATCATGTAGAGAATTTCACCAGCTTTCCATTGATATAAAGAACGCAAAAAACTAAGCTCTGGATCGAAAGTTATGGCAATCTGAAGATTTAGGCCAAAAACAGACCAAAACGGATCGGCGGGAAAATATTTGAGTTTTTTCCGCGCTCTGTCACTTGGATGACACGTGTTAGGCTCTGATTCTTCCGCGGGTTCATCCTCTGAAAATTCCTCTTGGGCCTTTAAACTTGGACATGTGGCACTATTTTATTAGTTTGGGCCTGAGCGGCACATTTTTACCTTGCGCCAAACACTCAGCAACTTTTCAACCTTCTGACACGTGGCACGTTCTGATTCATTGGTGGTTCCTTCAGCTTTTTCACGTCCCACATGTAATTTTGGCCCAACTGTCCCGGACGAAAGTCTCCTATTTTGGCCGAATCGGCCGGTTCGCGTCCTCCGTGTACTTTTGGCCCGAATGTCCCAAACTGTCTGGGACAAATATCTCCGAACAGCCCGAAATGGACCGACTTGTGCCAAACTGGCCGATCTGCATCCTGCGTGTACCTTTGTCCCAGCTGTCCCAAACCGCGTGAAATAAAGACTTAGGCAATTTTGTCCTCTTTTGGCCGAATCGGCTTTTCGCGTCCCACGCATCCCAATTGTCCCGCAAACCGCCTGGACTAGGACTTAGCTGATTTTCTTAATTTTTTCAGCCCCAAACTTGGTACAATGAACCTTAGTATGACCCGAACCCTTCAGACCCGAAATGCCTTAACACAGTCCTGTAACCTTATTTTTTGCATTTCTTCCATTTTCTCAACCTGTTGGGATTTCTTTTGGGTGGGAGTTAGAAAAAGTCCGAGGGGACCCCGGAAAACATGATTTTGGGTCTCGAATCAATCTTACTTGCTCGGGACCGAATAATCTGATGCATGTTATCAAAATTACCCTGGGGGGTGAATTTTGGATAACAGAGACATGTGTTAGTGCAAACAAGAAAACTACAAATATAGAAGACAATATGTAATCTAGCAAGAAAGAAAACCATGTAGACCATGAAAAGTGGGTTACAAACATGGGACATCGCTCATAATATTACAACACAATCAGCGCCGAAATGACCAAAAGCATACAAATAGTGAATAAGAAAGACATAGGGCAAAGCCCGAAAATAATGGCATACAATGGAAAATAAGAGAATGTAAAGTGTAACAAACAACTATGGTAGAGAATAGTTCTTACAAAGCAAATGCTGCACATGAAGCACCTACTAGCATGTTAGAAAGATAAGAAGTATGTCAAAGTGTGCATAATTTGATATAGTAGTGTGCATTTATGAATATGAGGTAGTATAAAATGAAACAATAACACATGAGATGTATACGAAAGAAGATGCCTTGGGAGTCGTTGTGGGACTGGTAAGAGGTATAGTTCCAAACATCTATGTTGTATGTAAAGATCTAAGTAAAGTATGCATTCATAATTAAAAGGCAAGTGAACCCACAAGTGTATATAGAAAATATAATGACATATGAGATATCCATCTAACATAGTAAGCAAAGCGTAACATGCGAGTATAAGTAAGCAAGAACAATGTGCAACCAAAATATGCAGTATGATGTGAGTGTGAATGAAATGGAATGCAAAGTGAGTGTGATAGGAGCAACATGCCCCCCAAGTGAATGTGAATGAGTGTACATGAGATGAGGTTCATTTATAAATACCCCCTTAGTAGTCGATAATGAACCATAGAACAAGAGTGCGTCATCGGGAAATGGTTTTAATTGTGCGCTAAAAAGATATGATCGATAAAGCGTATAGCTTAGAGATTGAATGAGTGTGGTGAAGTTCATTTCATATTTAGACCCTCAATAGTCAAGTATGAACCGTGGAACTATATTGCATCATAAGGAAGTGTATTGTGATGAATGTGCACTAGAAAGATGTGTCGTGAGTGCGTCGAGTGTGAAATGTGCCATGAGTATGATGTGAGGACCATTAATGTAGTATGCCCTTAATAGTCAAATGTTAACCATAGCACAAGAGTGCGTCATTGGGTAATGATGATACAGTTGTATGTATCAATGTGTGTAAGATGTATGAAGAAGACTAGATGTGAACTATAAAGTATAGTAGTAGAAGTGTGAGATTGGCAATGCTATTAGAGAGGGGGAAGACTAATAGTGATGCCCCCTAAGTGCATAATGTGTAGAAGAATCAAGTAACATTATATAAGAGATCATCATTGTCATAGTCAAAATCAAATGGAGATACATCATAAATGTGGTAAGCAATAATATGTGGTTGATCATATAAAGATCCATTGCGGCGTAAATTGTACATGCCCATTGTATACTCCTCATCAATGAAAGGTTGTTGTGGGCATCCATGTGAATACTAACGAGTGATATTTTTTGAATAGCTGAGAAATGAATCATTGTAAATAGAAACTTGGTCGAAGGGCATAGGAAATGTGATATCAATATGATCAGGATCGAGAGTGCCACTAATGTAATCAAGTTAAGACTACCCAAGAGTAAGCGGAGAAGTGTGAGAAGTACGTACAACAAATATTGATAAATGGAAGAAATTAAGGTCATAAGTAGAACTGATGTGGACATATCCATGATAGAGATGAGGAGAATGAGGTGGATAAAGGAGATCATCAATTGTGAATATGAGCTGATCCAAGCCATCATATGTGCAAACAGTGTCAGAGAAAGTAGGATCACATGAAATGTGATGCCAATAAGATTTATTCATGAACATAGTACATGTAAAAGGTGAAATCATTGTTATAGGTTGTACATGAGAGGGTGAATAAGGTGAAATGGCATCCAATGTATGGATATACCCCCAATAAAGTACCATAATATTAGTAGGAGGGGGTTGTTTTAATTGATATTCACCAGGGCCAATAACAATGAAAGTATCATTGAAATATGACTCATCTATCTTAAGAGGAGTAAAATTATGATTGCACACTTTGGCATCAATAAGCTCAATGGTATCGACCTCATCATCAGAATCATTAGTGTTGGCACTATCATGTTGGATGGTAGTATCAAGGATATTGGTAGGAGTTGAAGTAGATTTAGGAGTGAGAGGAGTCTCAATGAGCGGAACCGTAGTGTTTATTGGAGCAGATACAGTGGGTGAAATGGTAGCAGTAGTATGAGTGGGAATAGATGGAATTCTTGCAGCAGTGGAAGAAGGTTGTAAAGCGCTAGATTGACCGATATTATATGTGTAAATATTGTTATATGGAATAGGTTACAATGGTGGAATAGGAATTACAGTAACGAGGTCTATGTAATAAAACTTGAATGGGTCAGGGTCCGTAAAAATGATATGTTCATAGTCATCATGTAGTAATTTGATGCATTGATGAACAGTGGATGGGACAACATGCATTGTGTGAATCCAAGGTTTACCTAGCAAGAAATTGAACTGGAACGAGGCATTGATAATGTAGAATACTATAGGGACAGTTTTAGGTCCGACTTGTATAGGTAATGTGATAGTGCCTAAGCATGTGTGATTAGTTGAATCGTAGTAATGAATGAGAGTGGAATTTTTAGCAATTAGATTATTTGTATTGCTAATTTATTTTAAAATGGGGGGACAAAAATTGATGGCGGGGCCATTGTCAATGAGTACATGTTTGATACAAATGGTGCCAATGATAGCAATGATAAGCAAAGGTTCACATGGATTATTAACAACAGATGGAAAGATGTCCTTATCACTAAATGATATAGCATATGGTAGATTTTTGAGAGACTAAATGAGATGTGTGAAGGCCACTGAAGAATTGTTGCTTTAAATATGGATAGAATGAAGGGACGCCTCTAGTGTTTGATGACAATCAGGTGTATTATGCAATAATTCGTAGAGAGATATCTTAGCCGGTGTACTCTTAAGTTGTTTGATGATATCATATCCTTTAGAAGTGGTAGGAGGAGTCACATAATTGATAAGTGGTGGGATAGAAACGGGCTAAGCTATAGGAGGGTAAGTACGATGAGTAGTTACTGTAGACACTAAATCACACACTTTGGGTATTTATCTAGTCCTAATCACATATTATTATTCATAGGATTCCTAAGTAAGAATATTACTAATTGACCCATGTATTTAGCCTTTTTCCTTGCTTTATGTTTCTTCTTTTGATCTTACACTCTTTCTTGCCTAGTTTGTCTTTTTACACTTTGGCATTTCTCACTCTAGAAACTAGTACCCAGCCAGGATGCCAGCACTAGGCACCCCCAACCTCTTTGTACTTTGCTCACATCTTTTGGGTCCTTCCTAGCCATTTAGGCATCTTATCTTCTTGTTATTTGGCCTTTTTTGGGTTAATTACAAAATTCAAGCAAGGGAATCATATAAATATAAAGTTATGTGCCCATAATAAAAGATTAAGCACTAAACATTAAATATCACCACCTAAGGTTGCATCCAAGAGCATTATAAGAGCATTCAAGCATCCATCTAGCTCCACACAAGGGATAAAGGATTGCATTCTTTTGCATACATTTCATAGGAGGGGAAGTTCATTCTTTCATGCACACATTTATCTACATTTAGCTATTTTCTCGCTATTCAAGTGTGAGACGCACAAGAGCCACCTAGGGCATGATTCTTCACACATGCAAATAAAACTACATTGGGTCTAATATGTAGTGCAACGCTCGGTCATAAGTTCACTTTGTTGATATTCGAGGACAGTCTGACCCATCATTTGCATTATTTTCTTTTTCGGATTTGATGTGTTTTGGCATCTTGTTGTTCATTTCTTCATTGCAATTTATAGGTGACATATGTGAACTTAGTGTGACATACTAGCGATGGGTAGAAAAGGACAACGAATATTTTGTGACCCTGTGAAGTTCATTTTCTGAAGTTCTAAGTAGTCACAGGCACCCAGAGGAGGTCTGCAGTGCCCCACGCGCCCCAGACCCAGTCTAGGTGCCCCAGTCTAGCTTATTCTGACACTCCTACAATTTTCTAAGCTTTAGTGAGACACTTCCCTCTTCATGTTCATCATTTCGTCAGCTCAACACAACTTCAACATCACTACGAATCAACTAAGTATTTTATCCCTTCATTTGCAACTAAGGTTTTGTATTATCTAGCTTATTTTTCTTGGGTCAAATTTGTACTTTACTGTATATTTATTTTACAATGTTGTTACATATTTAGATTAACATTTATTCATTATCAATATTTGTTTAATAATTTTGGTGAACCTGACACATTAAAACACTCTTAGGGTCTTCATACTTTCATTGCTTTCATTTCCATAGGCTCTTCTCATTATGATTATCTTTATTCATGATTTCTTGCCAGCCAATCCTGAGTGTCTCGCTAAAATCATTAACCTTTTGGCTACTACTTGTATTCCTTCCACTACTCTTCCATACTTTGTTTATCATACATTCATAGATTCATTTTCTTAACACATTACTTTTCCATCTACTATAGCCAATGATCTTTCTATATACGACAATGACCATCCTCTATACATAAGAGTCAGTATCAATAAATTGGGAGTCAAACGCTTTTTAGTCGATACTAGATCTGAACTTAATGTTTGTCCTTTATCATTCATAGAGGCTATAGGCATTTATGTTGCTAATCTCAATCCAACATCTATTTTTGTGTGATCATATGATTCCACTACGTGTCCATGCTTAGGTACTGTAACTTTACCTATGATGGTTAGTCCAAAAATTATTCATGTAGTCTTCTTTGTCATTGATATCTAGGTTTCATATAACTATTTACTTTGTAGGCCATGGTTGTACATAGTATCTTGTACAATTCATTTATGTGTTTTATTCTTACATGAAGGTTTTGAATATGAAGTCCCCAATGAGAGCACACCATTCTAATATTGTGACTTAGACCCAAACATTGCGTCACCTATTCTAATTTCTGCCACATCTTGTTGTTGATCCACTTCCCATGTACTATTTGTACAACCTACCTCCACTCGAGGGAACTATTTACACATTAGATGTTATCACATTTTCTTCAATATCACCTCCCCCTGCTACTAATGCCATGCTACTTTATCGGGGGCCTGCCCATATATTGGACATCGTCTCATCCTCTCGAGAGCAACCTACACCGTCACTTCCACCTTTTACATGCACTATTTTCATGAATAATGTTTATTGGCCACACATTCCATTTGATCCCACTTGCGTTGATACTATTTACACATGTGATGGCTTGACTCAACTTGGGTTTACACTCAATGATATCCTACCTCTACTGCATTCACCACATTTATATCATGGATATATTTGCATTATTATTGCCTATGGCCTCTGAGTATTTCATTTATCAGTCTTTTTTGCATGTAATTTGTGTGTTTCTCCACTCACACTTGGGCAGTCGTGGCTCAACTACATTGGTGGCACATTAGAACCTAATCATATTTACATTTCATTCTCCACGCCCTTTGGTCGTGTTTTCATTTTCCATGACTCATTTCTTGGTTATTCGCAAAACCTTACTCGTTTTTATGCACATTGATGTCCATTACCACCCTTCACTAATGAGGAATATGCAACAGACATGTATAATCTAACCTACAATGGCTCTTTACTTGACCAACCACATACTCTCGCTTATCAGGTCTCTGATGCATCTCCATTTGGTTTTGACCGTGACAATGACAACCTCTTAAACGATGTTACTTGATCATATCTATCATCATACACTTGGGGGCATCATACTAATTTCCCCCCCCCGGTTTTTATCATCATTAGCTCTCTGTCATTTCTACTTGTTCACTCTACGATTCACATCTAATCTCTCACATGCATCCTACACATCTTGATACACTCTTGTATCGTCAGTACCCAATGACACACACTTGTGTTATGGTTCACATTTGACTCTTGATGTCATATTACATACATTAACCTCACACACTACACACTACACACTTCGCGCACACATGACATCTTCTTCTAATAGCTTCTATCGCACACTATGCACACTACACATTATACACATTCACACTATATATTTATCACATGCACTCCTATACACACTGCTCTCACTACCTTATGATACACTCTAGTTCTACGGTTCATACTCAACTGCTGAGGGTATCAATATGAAATGAACCTCACATCATCTCACTCACACTCTCTAAGATCTATGCTTCATCGATCACATTTTTCTAGTGCACAATTCAAATGATTTCCCAATGACATACTCTTGTTCTATGATTCATTCTCGATTACTGAGGGGGCATGTATAAATGAAACTCATCTCATGTATACTCATTCATTTGGGGGCACACTACTCCTATAACAGTCACTTTGCATTCCATTCCATTTCACACTCACAACATACTACATATCTTGGTTGCATATTGCTCTTTTTTTCTTACACTCGCATGATACATCTTGCTTACTATGTTAGTTGGATACATTGTATGCCATTATCTTTTCTATACATAGATGCCTATTTACTTTCCTTCTAGTTGTGATCGCAAACTCTACACATATCGTTACACACAGCATGGATTCATATGAGTCCCATGGCAGCTCTTAGGGGCATCTAATTTCGTATACACTACATGTGTTATTGTTTCATTTTTCATAGCACATTACTATATCGGACTATACATGCCTTGACATACTTTCCATCTTTCTAACATGCTAACAGGTGCTTCATGTGTAACATTTATTTTGCAGGTCTAGTTGCTACCATGGTTGTCTGATTTTTTTCTTCTTGTGTTTGTTTGTCATTGTTTATGGGCTTTGCCCTATGTCTTGCTTCTTAATTGCTTGTGTTCTTTCGGCCACTTCGGCCTTGATTGTTTTGCAACATCATGAGTGATGTCCCATGTTTGCAACCCACTTTTTGTGGTCTACATTGTTTTCTTACGTATTGTCTTCTTGCCTAATAACTTACACATTGTCTTCTTGCTAGCTAACATACATATTGTCTTCTTACATGTGTGTTTATCTTGCTTGTACTAACAATTGTTTCCCAGTCACTTTATTTGTGTGTGCCTTGGTTTCCACCAAGCACACTCCCCCCTTGCAGGGCATCAATTTCAATTCAACGGTCAGTCCTCCTTTGGGTCGCATACTCCTCAGTGACATCGCATACACCCCAAACTAGGGGGCACCATTGGGTGAAACAGTCACCCCACACAACACTTTACAATCACAATTCAACACAGTTTATTATCGGTACAACACAATCTTCAATCATAACGATGGCCCAGAATCTGACTTGGGTCCTTAGCATAGCACAACCACCAGCACCCAACATTAGATAGTAGCGCATGGGTGCCTTTGATCCTTTATGGGCGCTAGTGACCAGGGGTAGTTACATAATTTTCTCAGTTTGACATAGTTTATAACACTTTTTCACAGCGTCTTTTACATGATACATCGTCCTTTAGCACTCGACATATGTTCATTACACTTTTTTCTCTACTTTCACGTTAGATCGAACCGGATCGAATTTACACACACCATCTGCAATGGCATTCTTACTTCCAGAAGTAGTTAAAGATTGGAGAATGACACTAGGCCTTTCTCCCTACACTTCTTCCATACTTTGCACTGCTGGCGTGAGATTGCCCAAAAACTCGTACTTGGCGCAACTAGTGTGAGATCTCCTCAAAAAGTTGTTCTTCTATAACATCTTCAAGATCCTTTCTATCTTTTTCACTCATCACAAATTAGGTGCACATGTTCCTTTTCACATTTTTACATGTTTTTTTACATACTTTTTACACGTTTTTATCAAAAATTTCATATACATATATTTGAATAGTTGTTCATTTTTCTCTTTTGTAGCTCCTTCCTTATGGGAAGCGGTAATCACATCAATCACACACCATCACACATCAAGTGAAATCAACAACATGTACAAGGAGACATCTACACATACGTTCTCACCCTAGGGTCATCATCATCACTTTTTTTACTTCTTCATCTCTAGCATCCACACTTCACATTATTATCACTCAACACGTATCTACTTTATGTTATTGAGAATTCACTCGAAAACATAAAGTGGGGGAAAATGTAGACACTAAATCATGCACTTTAGGTATTTATGTAGTATTGATCACATAGTACTATTCATATGATTCCTAAGTAAGAAAAGTATTAATTGACCCATGTATTTGGATTTTTTCCTTGCTTTTTGTTGTCTCTTTTGATCTTACACTCATTCTTGCCTAGTCTATCATTTTACACTTCAACATTTCTCACTCTGGACACCAGCACCCAGTTAGGATGCTAGCGCCAGGTGGCCCCATCCCCTCTGGGCGGCCTCGACATCTTTCAATTTTGATCACATCTTTTAGGTCCTTTTTAGTCGTTTGGGCATCTTATCTTCTTAGTAGTTGGCCTTTTTCAGGTTATTTACAAAATTCAAATAAGGGAATCATATAAATATAAAGTTATGTGACCATAATAAAGGCCCAAGCACTAAGCATTAACTATCACCACCTAAGGTTGCATCCAAGAGCATTCTAAGAGCATTCAAGCACCCATTTAGCACCACATAAGGGACAAGGGACTGAATTCTTTTACATACACTTCATAGGAGGGTAAATTCATTCTTTCATGCACACATTTATCTACATTTTCTACATCTAGCTACTTTCTCACTATTCAAGTGTGACACACACAAGAGCCACCTAGAGCACGATTCTTCACACACGCGCATAGAACTACATTGGGTCTAAGATGTAGTACAATGCTCAGTCGTAAGTTCACTTTGTTGACAGTCAAGGATAGTCTGAACCCTCATTTGCATTATTTTCTTTAGGGATTTGATGCATTTTGGGGTTTACAGTTCATTTCTTCATTGTAGGTTACATGCGACATCTGTGAATTTAGTGTGACATACTAGTGACATGAAGTGAAGGACAATGAACATCTTACGACCCTGCAAAGATCATTTTCTGAATTTCTAAGTAGTCATAGACGCTCGTAGGAGGTCTGTGATGCCCCATGCACCCCTGACCCAATCCAAGCACCCTATTCTAACTTATTTTGACACTCTTACATTTTTCTAGGAGTTGGTGTGACACTTCCCTCCTCCTATTCAACAGCTTGTCAGCTCAACATAACTTCAACATCACTGTGAATCAGCTAAGTATTTTATCTCATCATTTGCAAATAGGGTTTCATATTATCTAGCTTATTTTACTTGGGTCAAATTTGTACTTTTACAATGGTTTTACATATTTAGATTAGCATTTATTCATTTTCAATATTTGTTTAATTAGTTAGTACATTGATAGATGGATCAGCCCTATATGTAATAAAGCGAGGAGGATGTTGAGTATGAACTTGCATGAAATCAACAGTAGTAGTAACCATGTTAGAAACCTTAGTTGGAGCGAAAGAAGGATAAGGAAGATTGATCCATGACATGAAAAGAAGAAACCATACTCAGATGGTAGGGTTTAAATGATCGAGTTCACCAAATGATTTAACAATAATTAAAATTAATGTTAATCTAATTACATAGTCACATTGAAATATTAAAGCAATAAAGTACATATCTGACCTAAGCAATAAACAATTAAATTTAAAGATCCTAAGAGCAAGAGAAGGGATAAAGTACGTAGCTAATTTCACAATTAATTTTCTACTATGCTAAACTGAAAAATTGGTGAACAAGAGGAGGGAAGTGTCACAAACGGCCCCAAAAATTTGTGTAACTGTCATATCTTTTTGGACTGGGTCACCTAGACTAAGTCAAGGATGCCTAGGTGCCAGAGACTGCTCTTGGATGCTTGTGACTGCAAAAATTGTCAGAAACTGAATTTTACAGTGTCGCAAGATATTCATTGAATGTTGTTGTTAATCACCTATATGTCATTGTTTAATCACTGAATTCGCCTAAGACCTGAAAAGAGAAAGAGCACTTGCAAAACCCCAAAACACATCAAATCCTAAAAAGAAAAAGATGCAAATGGGGAGTTGAATTGTCCCCAGTGGTAACCTAACTGAGTGAACTTACAATCCAAGCACTGCACTACATTTCAAACTTTGTGTAGTTTTGTGTGAGTGTGTGTAGAATCGTGCCCTAGGTGGCTCTTGTGTAAGATGTACTTGATAGCGAATAATAGCTAGATATAAATAGATGTGTGAATGGAAAAATGAACTTCCCCTCATATGAAGTGTATGTAGAAGAATGTCATCCCTTGTCCCTTGAATGGATGTTAGATGGATGCTTTGATGTTCTTGAAATGCCTTTGGATGTAACCTTAGGTTATAGTAATAAATGTTTAGAGCTTGGTCCTTTATTATGGTCACATAGCTTTGTATTTATATGGTTGCCTTATTTGAATTTCATAATTAACCACTAAAAGGCCAACCACCAAGAAAGCAAGATGCCCAATGGTTAGAAAATACCTAAAAGATGCGAGCAAGATATAAAGAGGTCGAGGGCACCTAGAGGGGATGAGAGCACCTAGGCACTAGCGTCTTGGTTGGGTGCTAGTGTCCAGACTCAGAAAAGATGAAGCAACAAAGATCAGACTGGGTAGTGGGGTGTGTAAGACCAAGATGAAAAGCAAAAAGAAAGAAAAGATTCCAAATATAGTGGTCAATTAGTACTTCTCTCATTTGGGAATCATATGAATAGTAGTATGTGATTAAGACCTAGAAATGTACCCAAAATGTGTGATTTAGTGTCTACATTTATAAAATGGGGACTTATCTACTCACTTCATAGGAAGATAAAAGTCACAAGTGGAATAAGGACATGAAGAGTCATATGGGGGGTAGATGAAGAGTTGAATTGTAAAGCTATAAATTGAGAGAGCATCCTCACTTTAAAGTATGGTTATTCTTAGTTACTAGCTCTTATATTCCCTCTAGGAATAAGTGATCAAATTCCTTTAGTTCCTTTGTCTATGTTTCCTCTCCATCTCAACTACACTCTATGAGCATGTACTTTATGAATATTATGCATTGAGAATTTATGTTTTTTGTGTTTTGATCCTTGTTCTATGTGAATGGTGTCTTCTCATTGAAATCGTGGATATATTTTGGTTTTAAGAAATAAACTCCTATGTAATTTTTATTGTGTAAAACCCTCCTTACTATTCTCCTCACAAATCTCTCTCTCAATCTTTTTCCTCCCTTGCAATATCTACAAACGCTTTTCCACATGTATAGGGAAGTACCCCTATGTAATCCCCAATCAAAAGGCCGCCCCCAAGCAATTAGAATAGTGTAAATATCTCTTGTTTTCAATAAATGGAGCTGCCCCATCCAAGCAAAGTGACCTAGTCCGACACATTGTTGATGAGAGCTCACTAATTTTCCCACCTAAAAAATTATTTTGCAAATAGTTTTTGGCACCCAATGTGGGGCAGATTGAGCACATCTGCACCCAATGTTGATTCCACAAAATCCACAAATATATATATATATATATATATATTCCATAAAATATTTATGAGCTTCTCTAAAGGAGAGAAATCACACAGAAGGATTTGAGAACCTCAGGTGGAGCTAAGAGCCTAAAAAGGGTCAATTTAAATCCCAATGAGTTCCCTTCATGGCCCAAGTGTTGTTTTTGTTCATACTCATTTCAATCTCATGTGGAAACTCAACTCATTATCACACCTTCCTATGTCAGAAGGGTGAGTTGGCTCAAAATTCAATAATAATACATTTTTAATATTTATAAATTCTTCCATTGTATTTTTGGTCCATTTTTATTCAAAATGACATATTATGCTCCCCAAAAATGTCAAGTTTTGGTATTGGACCAAAAAATTGGATTCCATGTTCTAATTCTTCATTGAGTTGTTGATGTCAACAACTTAAGTGAATTAGGAAAACATTTGGAGCATGAAAACCTTTTGAAAGGTGTAAAACAAAGTTTGTAATGTGTTTTGTGATTTTCCTCCTCCATAAGTGTGTCTTCACCCCAATCATCCATCTTAACTCAAAAACCCAAGCTAAAGTGCAAGGTAGAAAGCTTGTTGATTGGATTTGACTTGAAAATTTGCAAACCCTGAGGCCTTTAGTGCATTTTTTGCCTCCTCCATGCATGGGTGTATTTGGAATGTTTTTTACACTTAAAAACATGCCTCAATTTGATTGTAATGCCATTTGGCAGTGGAGGATGCAAAATGTGTGCATTTTCATGTTTGCTTGTGTAAAGCCCAAACCCCTCCTCCACTTAACTAATTTTTGAAATCTTATTTTCCCTCCATGAAATCCCAACAAACATATGAGAAAAAATAAACTCAAAAACATAACATATTGCCATAAAAAACCATGTTCATGCCCTATATTTTCAAGAACTCATTTTTCTCATATCTTGAGTTCCCATTGTCAAAAATCCTCAAAATTTTGTACACCTCTTCCTATCTAGAATGTGTTTGTTTTGAGTTATTGAACTTGGGGGTTATCATAACCTGGTTTAATTTTTATTAAAGAAATAATTTTTTGGCCAAGAAACTCTATTTGTGCCCAGAACAATTGAAAATTATTTCACTTTTTTCTGGTGACTCAACGAGCCAAATTGCCCAAAATTTGAAGCAAATTTTCCTCTCAAAATAACCTTTTATTTGATCTATCTCTTGCATGATGAGGTGGAATATTTTTAGAGATATGGAGGACTACATTATTCATAGTGTTATGCCCACTTCATTTTATTTTACACTCTCTCGTTGATCTTGACGAGAGAATTGTATTAAAATCAGAATATCTCTTCTTCTCTAAAAAATATTTCAAACAAATCCATTCAAAAGTGATTTGGCTGAGTCCTTCATATGATGACCACATACATGTTGCATCTAAAAGTATCATCAAGGACTAGTGTAAAGACCTGAAAAGAAGAAGAAATTCATTTGCTAACCTAATTTAGAATGCACAAGAGGATTGTTGGGCATGAAACATCTATTTGAATCAATTGAATGCTTTTATGATGGAAACCATGGTTCCAGTACATTCCCAATATCTTCACCATCCTTCATTTAGGAGATATGACATGAAGTACTCATAATCTTCAAGAAGACATTGTCTATCCAATCAGTGCTTGATTCATGTAGACACCTAAATTTCGCTTTTGCAATCTTATTGCTAAACGTACACAAATCACTCGCATTCTTACCATTTCTGTTATAATTAGTGATTTTCACTAATTAACTAACGTTTCTTATCATGTAGGTCAATTAACAACATTTTTTTGATTACCTATCCTCTTTTGCATTCAGGATGCCACTTTACAATGAATTATAAGTCAAAATCCTCTTTCAAATAGACAATTAGTGATTATTATCTAATTAAGCCTTTTTTACTCTTGTTTTGATCAATGTGCCCTATTATTGACTCAAACCCCTCTTCCAACCACTCAAAATCATCCCACTTCCTCCCACAACATCTCAGCAAGCTTCAAAAGCTTATCATAGCCTCCTTATTGACCCTAAGTGGTTGATTAAAGCTCCTCACATCTTAATCACTTGTTAATTCACTAATTGTGATTAGAAAACCTTAATCATGATTAGAAATTTTTAATCTACTTTGTGTTTTTAGTCCCACATGCACCAAGATGCTAGTTTTCCTCAAAGGAAAAAGTATAAAAAGCACTAACCACATACCTTTAAATTTTACACCATGCTTTGAATTGCATATCATATAAGAAATATGATTAATAGCCAAGCTCAATTCTTACCCCAAGTCTTCAATGGGGTTAGTAGATGGGTATCCAATATGACCTTATAGTCATTTTTGGAGAGACCATCTCAGCTTCCTTGGAGTAGCAACAAATCCCAATTTTATTTCTCTTAGATCTATTTAGGTCTATGTTAGTTAATTGAACATACTAGTAGGCATGTTTTAGCTAGGTTTTGAATTATATTCATGTTAGTTGTTTCAAGCATTCCATTAAGCTTTGATCATTGATGAACCATTCCTAGACTTAGAGCTTGACTATAGGTGGCAATGGTGTTAGCCTTCCCTAGTTAGTCATATTATTTGCTTTGTAAATTTTGGGGTGTTATCAATTGGCATGCTTGGTGGGACAATACCCCATTGCATTCATTTTTAAAGCTTTTTAACTTAGTTTCAAAGTTTTTCATTTCAAACTTTCTAGATTAGTTTCAAGTTTTCTAGATTAGTTTCAAGTTTTCTAGTTTAATTTCAAGATTTCTAGATTACTTTCAAGATTTTTAGATTAGTTTCTCAATCTTTTTAGATTAATTTCAATAGTTAGAGTAATTTTCAAAGTTTTTTAGATCAATTTTCAAACTAGATAGTTGTTTCAACTAGACTAGTAGTAGAGGTTACATTCTCGTGTTCTTTGCAGGATAAAAGAGGTGAAGTGTTGTCAAAATTTCCTCGAAAGGCCAAATTTTGGATCTTTTTCAAATATTCCTTGTCAAAATTTGTATTTTGATCACCTACAGGAAGGCTTGTGCTTGTGCTTCAAAGGGTGCTCCCATGCTCCGAATTCCAAACCCATGCTCTAATGGACATGCATGTGCTTCAAAGTCTATGCATATACATCACTGATTGCGACTGTGCATCATTGGATTTTTGCCCTTTGTGCAAGACTTGTGCCCATGCATCAAAGTTTTTACCCACACCTCTCTGGTTGCACCTATGCATAACTGAATGTGTAAGCTTGATGTGCATAATTGTATGCATTTGTGCTTCAAATTTTGTGCCCATGCTCTATAGGATGCGCTTGTGCATAAAGGTGTGCGCTGGTGCACTCAAGTAAAGTTTACTCAAACTTCAAAATTTTAACTTTTAGTTTTTAGTGTTCCTGTCATTTTTTAGGGATTTTTAGGTGTTTTTGCTGTCAATTTTCTTATTTATAGTAGATTTTCTAACATTCTTGCTTAGGGTTTGATGAGTGATTTTGTTTCATGTTTTGTATGAGTTTAGAATAGGGTTATGTATGCTCTTCTCTTGTACTTTGTGTGATCTTGAGAATCAAAAGCACCTCTAAACCACTTTTTGCTTATTTGGAGTAAGTAGGAAAAATCATCATTCATTTTTATGCTTAAGGGAATAAAATTTCATTTTGGCATGTACATGATCTTTTAGTTTAAGAGGTTTTTCACTTGATAAATAACCAAAGCTAAAATTTGTGTATATTCTTCCCTTGCACCTAGTGTGATCTTGGGAACCAAAAGAAATTTTAATCTTTCATTAAGAAGCACTTGGATTAATTGAGAATAAACCTTAATTTGTAAAATTTTATGGTAGCTAATTAATTTACAAGTTTTTCATCTAGTTGGGTTAATTGTTGTGTATGCTCTTCTCTTGCACCTAGTATGATCTTGAGAACCAAAAGGAACACTTAATCCTATTTCTATAATATTGTAGATCTTTTTGAACTACTAACCATTTATGTGAAGGACCTAACACTACTCAAAGAAAGGAGGGCTCTCTTTAAACCAAGTTCTAACATTCACGCGTGTTGTAGGTTGTCAACAACATTCTAAACCAAATTGCTTAATCCAAAAGATAAAAAAAACACACCAACACACCATTCAAAACATCGTATTGCAGGTTTCAATTAAGAGCTACAACTTGTCCTCATTAAACTAGGACATAACCCCTTTGGCATAAGCCTTAAGCTACAATAATGGGGGTGGTCCTAGGAACTCCAAAGTAATTCACGCAAGAGGGAACCTTGTGAATGAAACGAAAAAGTGATCCAACTACCCAATTGATTAGTACACCTTGGTGAAATTAGAGTGAAAGTTACTTCCATTGGGACTGATTGAAAATACAACTAAACGCATTTTTATGCTCATTGTATTGAAGGGGGAAAGTAAAGTTAGGATACTACAAGGGTAATTCCTTGGCAAATCGAGCTCGCATAAGTAAACTTGTGACACATAGAGAGAGAGCCACCTAGGAAGTTTTTTGGCTTGGATCCATTTGTTTTTGGCATCCTATTCTTTAGAGCTCACACAAAGTGACAACTTTGTTAGATTCAAACTCTTGTTTTTCGAACAAGGGAAAGAATCTCTTAAAGTTGAAACCATGTGATATTTCATCATGAAATCTATTTAGTGTTACTTTTTCCTAGTTTTCACTTTTCCTAAGACAAGGCGAAACTCTTCCAAAAATACACCAAGTATTTTTCACTACCACTTGGTTTACACCTTTGTTTTCTTATTGCCCATTTTGGTACAAAAGGAAACAACATACACGAATATCGCTAGATATAATGTGTCTAACACTTTTATAGTCTACTTACATGACCAGATTGCAATGCCAGAGTGCAAGTGTTAAAAGTGTGAATGGTACATGATCACAATCTAGTAGGCCCTCTTGTCTCAAAACCCACATTGAAACTTATTATAATTTTTAGTTAAGTGATATCAGCATTGTCTTCTTTAGATTTGTTACGCTGCCCACATTATAGCCATACAATTGTGATAGTTACATCATAGGGAGTAAAAATTTTGTTGTGACTAGTTTTGAGTATTACACATCATTGTATTGTCTTAGAAAAACTCATGTCATATATTACCTTACTAGGGTAGATAATTATTTATTCGTTATCCTTAGGTTCATATTAACCTATTAAATTTATGACTATTTTATTTTTAGGGTTAGCACATCAGTTGTACAAATTATATATCATATCCAAACGTACATGCAAATAAAAGTGGATATTCTACCAGAAGAAATATACAAAACAAGAGATATAAATCAACACCATATTTAGCGTGGTTCACCCAGTGTGGGCTACGTCCACCAAGAAACAAGCCAATCTATTATCCAAATCTTTCACAAGATATACAATGAAGATTTACAATCTTCCACACCTCTCAGATGTACAGTACTTTCTTTCACTCAAGCTTTTGCTTCTTCTCTAAGAATTCTCTCTCTCACAATTATTCTCACAATAATCATCAAATTTTGTAATTTCTTCTTAATTCTTACTTCTAAACCCTATCTTTCTATGCTTATATAGGCATATAAAAACTTAGGGCACTTAGCCATGTAATTACAATCAATAGATCTTACTTTAATTACTAAAAATAGATCTAATTCCCGAGAGTTAATTAAAACACCACACACAGGTAACCGATGTCTGGTTAGCCCTAACTGATGTCGTTGTTCCTTGCATTTGCTTGATCGATGTCATGATCATAGGTGACTTATGTCAGGTCCCTCCATAACTGATGTTGGTTACTATGTTTTCCAGAAAGTTTCATATTGCATGCTAATCTGAAGTAATTGAGCTCCACAACTCAACAATCTCCCACTTGGAGATTAATTACTGCACTATACATGTACAACATCATTCTTGGATCCTTCCTTAGCTTTGTTTCTTCCTCTTCAAGTCTCAAACTTAAAGACCAATAGAAGTGGAGTGTAGCTCCAACTTCTCCTTTGCTAACAGCTTCGTTAGCATATCTAAAGGGTTCTCACTCGTATGAATATTTTCCATATTCAACTATCCATCCTCCAATACCTGTCGTATGAAGTGATACCTCAACCGAATGTGTTTTGTTCTAGAATGAAATGTTGAGTTCTTTTCCAAATGAATTGCACTCTGACTGTCACTGAAAAATTTACAATCATCTTTCTCCTTTCCCAACTCTTCTATGAACCTACTCATCCATATCATCTCCTTGCTAGCCTCTATAGCTGGAACATACTCTGCCTTTGTAGTGGACAAAGCCACAACCTTTTGCAATCTTGAAATCTAGCTAACTGTCATCCCACCTACTGTGAAAATATATCCAGTAGTGCTCCTCCTACCATCCAGATCTCCAGCCATATCCAAATCAACATAGCCACATAATGAAATATCCAAACCTCCATAACATAACTGCATGCTAGATGTCCCTTTCAAATACCTGAGTATCCATTGGACTGATTTCCAATGCTCTTTACCTAGATTAGCCATATATCTACTCACAACTCCCACTGCCTGTGCAATGTATGTGTCTGACACAAACCATAACATACATGAGACTCCCAACTACTGAAGCATATGACACTCGTGTCATGTATTTGACCTCCTCATGTGATGAAGGACACTGATCTTTTCTAAATTTGAAGTGTTCAACCATAGGTGTACTAACAGTTTTACATTCTTCATTTTGAACCTTTCTAACACCTTGTAGATATAATCCTCCTGAGACAAATACAATTTCTTGTTCTTCCTGTCTTTGTGTATTTACATGCCAAGAATTCTTTTTGTAACTCCTAAATCCTTCATAGAAAATGTGTGAGCTAGCTTTCCCTTAAGCTCACCAATGTCCTGCATACTAGATCCTGTAATAAGCATATCATCCACATACATTAACAAAATAATATAGCTCCCATTTTCAAGCTTCTTGAAATAAACACAATGGTTAGATTCACATCTCAAGTAACCATGCTCATACATAAAACTATCAAACCTCATGTACCATTCCCTTGGAGCTTGCTTGAGCCCATATAGGCTCTTTTTCAACCTGCACACTAATTTCTCCTTACCCTTGACTTCATACCCAAGCGGCTGTTACATATAAATATCTTCATCCAAATCACCATGAAGAAAATCTGTCTTCACATCTAGTTGTTCTAAATGAAAATCATGTAATGCAACTAAACTCAATACATTACGAATAGAAGTCATCTTTAACAACAAGAGAAAATATTTCACCAAAGTCAATACCTACATTCTGTGTAAATCCTTTTACTACAAGTCTTTCCTTGTATCTTTTCTATCCACCCTCTTCTTCCTTAATCCTGTAAACCCACTTGTTTTGCAATGTCCTCTTACTTGCTGGAAACTTAACCAAATCCCAAGTGTGGTTCTGTTCCAAGGAGTCCATCTCCTCATCCATGCCATGCTCCCACTGCACGTGGGTCTTATCCTACATTGCTTCTTCAAAATTTTCTGGTTCACCATTATCAGTCAATAATAAATAAAATAGAGAAGGTGTAAATATTTTTGGAGGTTTACTTACCTTTGTGACCTTCTCATAGGATTTTGGGGTACCAGAGGCTCATTCTAGACCTCCTGGACATTTGTATCCAAATCTGATAGTGACTAACGCCAATCACCTATAACCGACATCGGTTCTGCTAACCGATGCCGGTTTGGATCTTCTATAACTGATACAAGTTCAGTTGACTGATGTCGGTCAAGGGTCAACTAACACCAATTACTGTGTAACCCTGTAGGTATGACTTTTAAATCTGAGAGTTCATTTTCATTCACAAACTTCTCAACTGGTTCATCCTTGGGTACCATAATTTGATCCCTGTACATTCTCTTTTCATTCCATTCAATGTCACGACTCCTAATAATTTTAGAATTCTCTAAATCCCAAAAATAGAATCCAAAATCACCAAATCCATAACCAATGAAAGTGCATCTCTTGGATTTTGCATCCAACTTTTTCCTATTTTCCTTATCAATATGCATAAAAGCTTTTGAACCAAAAACTTTAAGAAAAGAAAGATCTGCCTCTTTTCCAGTCCAAGTTTCCTCTGGTATTCCTCCATCTAGTGAACTGGAATGCCCACGATTAATCAAATAAACTATTGTATCAACTACTTCTATTCAAAACTGCAAGGGCAATCCAACATGTATCCTCATACTTCTATCATGTTCCATAATTATCCTATTCATTATTTCTAATAACACCATTCTCTTGTGGTGTTCTTGGAACCGTACTTTCTCTACATATTCCATTCAATGAACAATAATAATTGAAAGCCTTGCTACAATATTGACCACCATTGTCAGATCTAAGGCACTTTAACTTTGAATTTGATTCATTCTCAACAAGGGCTTTCCATAGGGTTTTAAAAGTGATCAAAAACATCAAATTTATGTTTAATACAGTAAATCCATACCTTTCTTATAGCATCATTAATGAAAGTAACACAATACTAGGATCCTCTATGAGAAGCTACTTAGGCTGCTCCCCACACATCTGAGTGTACAAGCTCCAAATTTTTTCCTTCTTAGTTGCCCCAAATTTGAGAAATCTCACTCTCTTTTATTTCCAAAGATAGAATGCTTCACAGAAATCAAGATCTAAATCTTTCAAATATGATAACTTACCCTTAGCCTTTAAGATATGTATTCCTTTTTTACTCATATGGCCCAACCGATTATGCCACATGCATGCATCTGAATCTAAAGTAGATAATACAGAAAAGGAATCAATAACACAAGTAGATAAATATAATGTTCCTACCTTCTTACCTCTTTCCACAATAAAAGCACCCTTGGTGACTTTCTAAGAGTCTGCTGTGAATGTAACCATGCAACCAGTGTTCACCTAGTTGCCCTGACAGAAATAAGATTATACTCTTGAGGCTTGGCACATGCCTCACATCTTTCAATACCCATGTATTTCCATTCTACAATTTTAGATGAACTTCCCCTTTACCAGTAATACTGCATGTTTCATCATCACCCAAATAAACATGCCCAAAATTTCCCTAGACATAATTTCTGAAATAACCCTTTTAGTTAGGGGTTGCATGAAAAAAAGCTCTTGAATCTAAAACCCATGATTCTATTTTATTATCCAAAGAAAGAATAAGAGTTCATCTTGCATTACCTCTGCTTGAATGAATATTTCCCTCCTTATTTGACTCTTTACCTTTGTCTGGGTGTTGGTTCTCTTTATCCTTTGACCAACAATCTTTCTTTGCATGTCCTTTATTTCCACATTTCCAACAGGTAATTCCCTTACCCTCTGGATTTAGATATGCATCCCTTGACTTTGATTTCCCATTATTCTTAATCTTACATCTATCACTTCTGCATGCCTGCTATAAAGGACCAACTAACATTCAAAGAGATTCCTAGATGATTCCTCTTGACTCCATCCTGTATCTTTTATCCTATGAATTTCTTCATTCAAGATTATACTAACCACATCATCAAAATTTAAACATAAAATTAGCCTAGATAATGTATTACTAACAATCATTACCAAGTTATCCCAACTATCAGATCCAAAGAAAGATAAGATCTAGCATAAAAGTTGGCTTTCACCTCATCATCAAACAAAATATCACACCAATAATTTAACCACTAGATTTACATATAGATTGGAAATCATTCAAATTGTGTGACTAGATGTCTATCCACCTTCATGCATCTGTAGTGTGTCTGTGAAATAAGTTGTACTTCATCAAATAAACTTTATTAGCACGTTGTAAGCACTAGGTTATTTCATATAAATTAGTAAGAGAACAAAATCATTAACTCTACATTCAAATGTAGATGTAGATCCACCTTCATGTAATATTGTATGTATGTGAAGCCATGGATGCATGTATATTTACATTAACACAATCTTATAGATCCCAAAGCCTTTCTGTCAAGAATCTTCCATTCTTCATCAGTCATCTTCGTAGGTCTAGAATTTTCATCCAACGATAAGTACAAATCTCTTTGATACAGATAATCCTCAATCTATACATCTTCCATAATTGATAATTTTGGTCCCATAAAACTTATCTACCTTGTATTTATTTTCTTTTGTCATTGTTGTAGCTCCCACTCAATCAGACAACCCTCTATGAGTCAATCTGTCAACACACAAAACCCTCAAACAAAGCTCTGATACCAGTTTGTTGGGGTTAGCACAAAGGTTGTATACAGATAATATATCATATCTAAGTATATATGCAATAAAAGTGGATATTCTACCAGAAGAAATATACAAAACAAGAGATATAAATCAACACCATATTTAACATGGTTCACCCAGTGTGGGCTACATCCACCAAGAAATAAGCCAATCTATTATCCAAAGCTTTCAGAAGATATACAATGAAGATTTACAATCTTCCACACCTCTCAAATGTATGGAATAACATTTCTTTCTCTCAAGCTTCTCCTTCTTCTCCAAGAATTCTCTCTCTCATAACATATTCTCACAATAATCATCTTAATTCTTACAATTTTCTACTTATAAACCCTATATTTTATGTGCTTATATAGGTGTATATAAACTTAGGGCACTTAGCCATGCAATTATAATCAATAGATCTGTCTTTAATGCTAAAAATAGATCTATATTCTCGTGAGTTAAATAAAACACTCATGCACATAGGTAACTGATGCTGGTTAGCTCTAACCGATGTTGGTCCTACTTGCTTGACCGATGTTGGTCATAACTGATGTTGTGCACACAATTATTACATCGTGACATTCCTGCAAGTTTAGTATAGCGACTATTACATCATGATATTTACACATGAGCTTCATAACTCAACATGCATAATAATTCCTTGATATACTTAGGCATAGTTTTTACATCCTAGCCTTGTCTTGAGTTTTGTGAGTGTTTAGGTTACATTATTAGCATTGCGATAAAATAATTTTGACACTAAAAATATTGCTTTCCACAAAGCTTGGTTCATGTGTCCAAATAGTTTTGTTACGGTGCTCGTATTGCTAACTTTCATTTTACAAGACTTAGACTTTGTTAGTGTTTAGAAACTGGTATTAAGTATATTTTGTTTGAGGATCACTTCAACACTCTTAGCATTTAGGTCTTGTTTGTTTCAAAATTGACCCAACTAGTGATATTGTGTTGTCACTATTTTGTTTCAAACCTATCTCGAAAACCATAGGGAGTAAACATTTTGTTGTAGCTGGTTTTGAGTATTTCACATCATTGTATCATCTTAGGTAACTCGTGTCATATATTATCTTGCTAGGGTAGATCATTCTTTATTCTTTGGTCCTTAGGATCATATTGACCTATTGGATTTGTGGCTATATGATAGTCACCATTCTTTGTGATGACTAGCGTTGTTACACTATGAAAATTTGTCTAAAGTTCTTTTTTAGTAACCCTAGTGGAAATATTTCACGTTGTAACTCTTATTTCTATTATGCCTACTATGAGAATGGGGTCACAAAAGTTAGAAGCTGATATCTTTGGAGGTGACAACCCCTCTTTTAGAGGAAAATGTCATGATTGACCATAGCGGTGGAGAGGATGATTCTCCTCGTATGCGTATATGGAACTTCATCCTGCCCATATTGAAAGATTACTTGTTTCGCAAACAAACATAATGTTCTTATGCGTGTTGTGGAACTAGGAGCTAAGTTACCTTCCATAGTTGACCCATCTCTTATTGTTGGTATGGTTTAGGGAGACAAATAAGTAGACCATCCTCATCGCATTGTTAACGACATATTAAACCCAGGTCATGCCTCTACTTCTAGACGACAGAATAATGAGGAATTACCTTTTGAAAATGATGGATACTATCATATACATGTTGTTAGAGTATGTTGTGAAGACCATGAGGACCATGCTCATCATGAACAACCTCATCCTAAAAAAAATTGCATTGTAACAAAATACCCACTCAGGAGGTAACCTTAGAATAAAAATTTCAAGCTCTCACTCGCTAGTTGGCAAGTCTAGCTTCACACGTAAATAAGGAATAACCAAGAGCTTTAAAATAGGCTATACCAAAGGTAAAACCTAAAGCTTTGTTTCACAAGTTCCAGACAAATACTCCTCGACGGGAGACACGAAAATTACACTTATGAAGAATTTCTTGTAGAGAATAGGGGTGGGGACACACCTAGATTTAATCCTTTGTATAGATCTACACCACCTAGACAATATCTACTCTTCAATCAAGAGTGGTCCACTATCAAGAACTCCCTTCTAGCTTTACAAGAAGGAAAAACTAGTAATGAAAAATTGTACGAGTTTGATGAGCTGTGCCCTTATCCCTTTGATAGGTCTATGTTACAAGTACCTTTCCCATGAGACTTTGATTATCTGAAGTTTGAAAAATATAAGGGAAAAGGTGACCCTTCTGACCATATCAAACATTTTTATATAGCTTGTCAAGAAGTTTCATATAGTGAAAAATGCTTCATTCGCCTCTTCCAACGAAGATTAGGAGGACATGCATTAGAGTGATTGCTACACATCCCCAAGGGATCTATATTTACATGGCTGGAATTAGCCAAAAAATTTGTATGATCACTTCTCATTCAATATTGAGAGTGACGTCACCATGTTAGATCTCCGCAAAGCCAAATAACGAAACAATGAAAACTTTGTTTCTTTCTTATAGATATGGAGAGGATTAGCTAGCTGCTTTCCTTGTTCCATATCTAAAAAAAAATTGATAAGTATATTTGGTCCCAACCTCCACCCTAACATTACGTTCCACTTGTAAATGCATTATGGAAACACCTTTGAAGAGGTAATAAAAAAAGGGAGTCAAATTGAAAAATCATTGTTATCTAGGGGGACTCTAAAAACTTTATCCCATGATCATAACAATTCAAAATCAAATGAAAAAACACAGTTTGTTCATAATAAGAATAAAAACATCATTACTGATGGGATAGTAGACTCTAAGTTAGTACAAGTCGTTCAAAACCATGCACCTTTGAAGCTTGCAAAAATAACTCCTAAGGAGTATAAAATTTGTACTGTCACCCCTCTAAATGAATCCATATCCTCCATCCTAAAGCAGTTAGAGGTCGTTAACATGATTCAATACCCAGAAACACAACCCTACAGGGATGATGCACCTAAGCCATCATGGTTTAGGGATAATGAATTTTATGGATTTCACCACGTAAAGGGTCACAAAACTGACAAGTGTTTGAAATTAAAACACTACATTCAAGACCTAATCAACAGTGGTGATATAGAGGTAGATTCCACTGCCACTGCCAAGTCTCTAAACAAAAACTTGGGGATCTTCAAAGAACCTTTCCCCAAACACGAGGAAAATAAAATTTTGGATCAAGGACAGTCGTCTCAAAACAACAATGCTAACTATGTGTCAAACACAAATCATTTTGATGCCTTGATAGGTCATGTTGACTCACATGTTGAACATATTAACATGATCAAAATTAGAATGAAAGATTGTGTGTCATGGAAATGTGACGAGCTCACCTTGTTATCCCAGAACCCACTCCCCTTCCTCCTCAAGAGAGTCACTATGATGTGTTAAATCAATTAGAGAAAACCATAGCTAAGATTTCAATCTTAGACCTACTAAAGATTTCTAACATCCATAAGGAGATCCTCTGCAAGACCTTACAGGGATCAGGAGTATCGATTGATATTGACCTAACACATTTATAGGCCATGGTAGCGTAAATCACTCCTTTAGAACACATAACATTCAGCCCCGATGGAAGTTTTAACAGAAAATCCCTCCCATAACCTACCCTTGCACATTGAAGTAATAATCAAGCATAAGAAGGTCAAGAGAGTGCTTGTGGATGGCAGATCAGGTCTAAATATTTGTACTCTTAAACTAGTTTGTCAACTAGGGTGCACAAAAGCTGATTTGGAGACAAAGGTCATCACCATAAAGGCGTATGAAAATGAAGAATGACAATCAGCTAGAATGATCACTTTCTCATTAGAAGTTGGTCCCATAACCCATGATACAAAGTTCCATGTCTTGTACCTATGGAGCTCCCTTACAACATCTTACTTGGCTACCCATAGATTCATGTCATGCAATCCATGCCTTCAACGAATCATCAATGTTTAAAGTTGTAACATGAAGGACATACACTTACTATACATGGGGATACCCAACCATTTTCTCATTGCAGAACATTTTTGTGTTATTTTCCTACCATCTATGAGTGTCCCTCTATGGAGATCATTTTTCTTGTTCAGTCAGAGGCCCTCACTTCACGAGTGGATCCCAGATACCTTGTCTACCAATGAAAACGGTGCTTCCACCATCAGAAACTCCTTTCGCTACATGGGAGATGAAGGTTAGACCAAATGATTTGTGGAGAGTACTGATTTGCAACAAGCCCTTATGGTTCAAAACATTCCGCTATCAGCCCAAGCACGTTGTATACCTTGCTACAAGTTCCAAAGATCAAGGAATAATTTCCCTTTTGATAATTTCACTTCAGGCGGCTTACTAGAAGATGAAAGGATACTCAAAAATATTGTATTTCATCCTAATAATGATGAAATGGTTTGTATGCTACAAGTCACCTAGGTATGTTATTCCTAACCAAATAATGCTTACTATGAGGTATAAAGGATGTGATTACGGCCATCCAAGAACAAGGTTCATTGGAAGATCTTCCAACACTTTGTCATATAATGGGTAAATCTGGTCTTGGCACCTATTTGTATGAGTCTCACCCTTCAGATGACAAGTATGCTTCTTCTGAGCATGAGGATAGTTTGTTCAAAAATGAAAGCGAAACAGATTCTCAGTGTAGTCTTTACGAAGACCTCACCACCACGAACCTATTCTCTAACATGGTTATCCTTACCATAACCCCTATTATACCCACTACCATTCCAAAACTAGACCTAATTTACCCATCACTCATGAATTTTGATCAACAACAACACGTACCCATTGACATCTTTAAGAACGATGAGGCTATTGGTGAGTTCATTGGAATTACATACAACATTCTAAGAAACAACCCCAAGAAAGGATTCTCCATTCAACTCAACACATGTGTGTAATTCAGAGAGGAGGTAGAGTTCTGTGGTCACTTAATTAATAAAATAAGCAAGGGCAAAAATCCTACAAAAAATCCTTATGGAAAGAAAAATTCCAAGTCCTATAGTGAAAACCTCTTTGAGGCGCTTGTTGAAAAACAAAACAGAACAACCTATGGACAAGATAGTGTACCCAGTTAAGGATGAATATTTCCCTGAACCACCTTTGGTAAAGGAGGATCTCAATCTCCCTCTCGATCCTACACACATGGAAGATGAATCCAAGCTACTAGTGGAGGAGACAATATATGTTAACATCAACATGAAGGAGCTGCCTAGAATGGTTAAGTTGGGAGCTTCACTCTCAGCTCAAGAGCAGAAAAAATTTACAGGAATTTTGAGAGAATATGTAGATATCTTCACTTGGTCTTATGCAGACATGTCAGGACTTGATCCTGCATTAGTGGTGCACAATCTTGTTATACACCCAAACACCAAGCCTATAAAGAAAAAACTCTACAAGATGCATCCTCACATCTCCTTGTTAGTTAAGGCCAG
Source organism: Taxus chinensis (assembly GCA_019776745.2). Taxonomy (NCBI): domain Eukaryota; kingdom Viridiplantae; phylum Streptophyta; class Pinopsida; order Cupressales; family Taxaceae; genus Taxus; species Taxus chinensis. The sequence goes on along the minus strand of CM034154.1, from coordinate 83,909,847 downwards.
AGCTAGAAAGGTTATTAGAAGTAGGCTTCATCAGGCCTATCAACTACTCAGTGTGGATTTCTAATGTGGTATGAGTTCAGAAGAATCCAGTCGGTATCAGAGTGTGTACCAATTTCAGAGATATTAACAAGGCATGTACGAAGGATTATTTGCCTCTTCCCAACATCGAAATGATTGTCGATTCTACAACAGGTTATGAGATGCTCTCACTCGTGGATGGATTCTCAGGATATAACCAAATAAAGATAGCTTGAGGAAGATCAACACAAGACAAGTTTCACTACCCCATGGGGGACATTCTTCTACCAAGTCATTCCCTTCGGCCTCAAGAATGCATGTGCTACATATCAACAAGAAATGATTGTAATCTTTCATGACATGATTAGTGACATCATGGAAGATTACGTAGATGATATATTAGCAAAGTCTAGAACTTAGCAAGAGCACCCAAAGATTCTATGATGCATCTTTCAGCGATTAAGAGACTACAAAGTCCAGATTAACCCAAAGAAATGTGTCTTCGGTGTGCTATCTAGGAAATTGCTAGGATTCATTGTGTCAAGGAGAGGAATAGAAGTGGACCCTTTAAAGGTCACTGCTATCACAGAAATTCCTCCCTCCTAAAAATATTAAACAACTGCGTAGCTTACAAGGAAATATTCAGGCCATTAGAAGGTTCATTTAACAACTTGTAGACAAGTGTCATACAGTCACACATCTTCTTAAGAAAGATGTCAATTTTAACTTAGGGGCCAGAAAAATAGCAAGCATTTTCTTTGTTAAAAGAATACTTGGCTAAACCCCTTGTTCTCATGCCACTCATGGCGGGAGAGCCCTTGCTACTCTACATTTCTACTACACACTTTCTAATTGGGGCACTGTTGGCCCAGTATGATAAAGAGCAGAAGGAAAAAGTTGTGTACTACTTGAGCAGAACATTGATAGCTTATGAGCTCAACTATCCGCAGATCGAAAAGGCTTGTCTCAGCCATAGTTTTTACCTTCCAAAAACTATGCCACTATTTGCTCAACAATAAAGTCAAGCTTATTTCAAAGGTGGATCCATTAAAATACTTATTATCAAAACCTGTAATCACAGATATGATGGCTAATTGGATCATCTTGTTAAGAGAGTTCGACATTGAGTATGTACATAAAACGTCAGTGAAAGGACAGGTGTTAGAAAATCAGCTAGCAGAAGCTCCGCTACCAGGTACTAAACCTTTGAGTCTGGAACTACCAGATGCATCCATAATGTACCTCAAGGAATCTATAGTTTGGCAATTATACTTTGATGGCTCCTTTACCTTGTATGGTTCAGGTGTTGGAGTTATGTTGATTACTCCTACGGAGACTTGATTCCCGAGGTGTTCCAGCTCAGGTTCCCATGCATAAATAATATATCAGAATATGAGGCTCTCATCACAAGAATGAAGATAGCCATTAAATGGGATATCAAATGGGTCAATTGCATTGGTGATTCAATGCTCATTATAAAACAAGTCACAAATGAATACAAGGTAAAAGATGAGAAACTTCTTCCATACAAAATAATGGTTGATTCTTTGAGTTATTTGGATAATCACATTTTCAGAAAATACCAAGAGCCTAAAATAGAGCAGCATGATGTTATGGCTACAAGTAGGGTCCATGTTGAGTATTCCACTAGGGAACAACAGTATACCATTATTCATTAAACATCTACGAATACCAGCATATGACATACCAGAGTCCTGTTTGGTGTGTGATGTTGTTGGTCCCTTTTCCTTGTGGTACATTGAAATATTTAATTACCTCCACAATAGAACCTTCCCTACAAAAATTTCCCATGCTAAAAAGATGTAACCTCATCCAACGTATAGCCCACTATACCCTACTTGGGGGCACCCTCTTTTGCTGAGGCTACGACAGGAATATGTTGCGTTGTCTAAATTCAAATGAGTCCATCCAAGCAATCAAAGAGGTGCACAAGGCATCTATGGGGATCATACTAATGGGATCATACTAGCAAAGAAAATACTCATAGTAGGCTACTATTGGCCTACCATGGAGAATGACTATTGTAAGTACATCAAGAAACACTTGGATTGTTAGAAGTACGAAAACTTGATACATGCGTCAGCACAATCCTTGCAGTTTATCACAACACCTTGGTCGTTCTCAAAGTGGGGTCTCGATCTAATAGGAAAACTTAACCCTGTCTCCTCGGATGGCCACAAGTTCATTATAACCGCTACGTAGTACTTCAAAAAATAGGTAGAGGTTATTCCTCTTACCTATACAAAAGGTCCCCAAATTTCTAAATTTATAATGAACCATATCATTTGTCGATATGGTATCCCCTCTTCTATTATCACTGATAATGGTAATTCATTTAAAAATAAAACATGAAAGTAGTCTACAAACGCATTTTCAAATCTCCCTCAAGTTTTTGACCCCCTATTACCCTCAAGGTAATGGGCAAGCCAAAGCTTCCAATAAAACCCTCATTCACATTATGGAGAAGATGGTGAATACCACAGACCATAACTGGCATCTACAGATTCACCTTGCCCTTTGGGCATTCAGAACATCTATCCACACCCCTACAAGTGTCACTCCATACTCCTTAGTATTTGGCATGAAATTCATCCTACCTCTAGAGATCGAGATCCCCTCTTTGTGTATTGAGCTAAGGGATTACCTGAATGAAGAGGAAGACTACAGAGTAGCTCGACTGACAGAGTTGGAGCTATTAGACGAGAAATGTCGTTACGCCCTCAATCACCTTAAAGTGTATCATGATCAAGTGCGAAAAAGCTACAATAAAAGAGTAATACCTCATCAATTTGAGGTAGGAGACTTGGTGTTAAAAGAGAATCAAAAGAACACCAATAAGGATCGAGAAAAGAAAGGGAAATTTGAGCCCAATTGGCTAGGACCATATGTTGTGGTTGCCAAGTTCAGTTCAGGTGCCTTTAAGCTTTCCTATTCAGATGGCCAAGAGCTTCGAGAACCCATGAACGCAATGCATATTAAGCGCTTCTATGCTTAAGTATGGGGTCTCTAAAATATCAAAAAAAGAAAAAAAGTATAAAAACATAGAAAAAGAAAAAGAGAAATAAACAGGTGCATCCAATAGTGAAAACCACACAATGGTGGCACTTTGGATAAGTCCTTTGGTGAAAACTGGTTTCCAACACCATTGGAGGGTCCGTTGTTCACAAGAATTTCAGGTTTAGGAGTATGATAGCTTTTTCCTAAGCTGGTCTTTTCCTTCGTTCGAGTCCCTTGTGAGCATGTCCCTCTTTGCCCTGATCTGGCTAATTCTACCTTTGAATGCAAAGAATTTAACTTTGAATGAACCCATCTCACGCTGGGGGAAACTTTGTAACATCATTTTTGGTAGATAATACATGGCATTTTCCCCTTGTATATCCCATCTAACACTAGGGGCATCCACATTTCTTCATTTCCTTGCACATTTGCTTTTGAAAAGTTTTTAGAAAACATAAAAAACATTCGTATAACTTTTTGAAAATCCCAAAAAAATATAGATATGTTCCTTCTAAAACTCAAAATATTCAAATATGTTTCATAGAAAACTCTAAAATAATAGAAAATTATCTTAGAGATAAAACACAAACAGTAAAAAACATCCCAAAACAGTCCCAGAAAAACAAAGTAGTAGTTTGGTTACTTTTAGTTGTTGGTTTGTATGGTTTTAGTTACATTGATTTTCATATTGTGTGCTTTAAATTGGATTCACTTGCTTACTTAGATTGAATATTACTTTAATCTGTGGTGCATTGCATTGAGTTCATTTTATCTTGCATACTTGTAGATAATTGTGTTGCTTTGATTAGATTTGTTTAACTTGTGCTTGTTATTTTACTTGTACATTTTGTTATCATTTGATCATCATATCACATAACCCATCACATATATACATCATATATATACATCATATATCAATAAATGCTAAGTCTACATCACACGTGTATGTTAAAGTTAATTATCAAATACCGTATCATCAATGGGGCAAGAGGGGTTGCGCATGATCACAAATCTATCCCCCCACACCCAATATCAAAAATAAAAACATGTTTTACTCAAAGTATCTCATCAACATGCAATATGACCTTAGCTAAGGCTATCTCATAAATCTAACAACATGTGATACAAACATAAACATACATATTAAGCTTGATATCTCATTAAGCAAAATGTGGTACATAAGTAATCCATCCATCAAATCATCATACATCATCATAAATATAAATGTCCATGTATAAAAAATATGTCTCAAAAGTACATCTGATACAATGAACCATCATGGGCATCCATACGAAAAATTGTACCTTCCTCATGCGGCATAATAAAAAACAATATCTAACGTACATCGGTACAAAATTGTGCCTTCATCATGAGGCATGATAAAAAATAATACATATACATCCGTATACAAAAGTATGTCTTCATATCGAGGTGATAAACCAAAAATATACATCTAATACATCAATAAGAGAGTTAGCCATGACTCTCACCCTCTCCGGACTACCTGGTCCTAGGGCCCTAAGGTAGAGCACTACTGATGTGATGGTCATATGGAAGGCCATTGCATTCTACTACCCATTGTAGAAGCTGTTGAAAGGACCTGATCAAATCACGCTGATCGTGAGGACCTCTGGGATCTAGATCTGAGACCTGTTGCTAACATCTAATTGGCAAAAGGGGTAACCCTCTGTCCCTCTCAGATGGGTTGGTGGTACTACATGCCTTAATAGTAGGATGCCTCACCAATAGCTCTCATAGTATCTAACTGGTAAATAATCTAACATCCCAGAACTTGAAGATGCCTACAATTGAGCATCACACTCCGCCTGTCACACTATCTAACTCTGCATGAACCTGTGTATGCTCTGGGCCACTGAAGCCTGCTCTGCCACTAGCCTGATCCCTCTCTTCCTACAACTGTAGTACTCTTGGTGATCACTTGATCTCACTCAATCATAGTCTTGTATTCTCTCCATCCTGGCCTAATCTTGCTCTATCATGAGTTGATCCCCCTCTGTGATAGCCTGGTCTCTCTGTGTAATGGTTTGGTCTTTTTGTGAAATGGCCTGGTCCCTCTCAGTTGTAACCTAAAGTTGTAGGGTTATAACCTATTGTAGTTGATGTACAAGGAAGCCACTTACCCACCAGTCTATACATCTTGTACATCATCCTCCATATCCTCTCCACCCTCGTCATATCCTCTACCTCCTGGTACACTATGTTGTGGACTCACATGAGAGGATGATGGAGGTGCCTACAATGGTGCATGTAATGGATCCTGAAGGGGCATCTGTGGTGTTAATACTTGTGGCTCACATCACTACATGTGCCGGTGCACTAAGACTTGTTTCTGGACTAGCCCCTGATGCACTGAGTACCCCTATATGGTATCCTCCCTGTGGATTTTCCTATTCATGTTTTTGCATGTGCTCTAGGAGTCTGGGATTTGTCTCCCCTGTGTTGCTACATCCAATACCTCTTATGGTATGGTCAATATCCATTGCAACAGTGTCACATACTACACTGCATAATCTGGGTTTGTCCTTGGATCAGGTATCTATGCCCATTGTACCAAAGGTTATGGAACCACTTGTAAAAAGCTAGTATGAGATGGCCCAACTTGATCTAAGGTCCATGAAAAGCCTCTCATCTCACTTGCATACCACATATCATTACTAGGAATCCCCTGGATGATACCAAACTAACACTGCTGGACCCTGTCCACTCTGTACCACTTAAGGATATGACTCCTACTGCCAAGGATGAAATGATCAACTGTAGCAGTGTCTCAACTAAACTACATCCTGAGGCCACTAATACAACCTATAGGGCCGACATGTGATCATGTGGGATTGTACCTTATCAAACTCTCACACGTAATAGTTCTATGTCTCCCCTGTGGCCACGATTATCATCTTAATTCAGAACCCAACCCATGACAGATGGCTTTCTAAGAACCCGAGCTCTCAATGCTCCTACGGGACGTCCAATCGTAATATGGTCCCAATCCTGTGTTTGTAACAGTGTGGTAGGACCCATAGACCTTTGTCCATGATAAGCTATCATGTGTAAATACGCGTATAAATGAGCTAGTATACATTAACCCCAACAATAAAACTCTCCCTGCAAAAGGTCGTGAATCACTCCAATAAGGTGTAAATGGAATCGAGCACCAATCTTGTTAGGCAACAATATGTGTCACTAACAAGAGATAACAAAAATACAGGTACCCATCCCAGCCGTTGATCGGCCATACACCTCCTAATGAAGACTATCATACCCTGGCAGGGTATGTCTACCACTCAAAGCATCTCGGTTGTCCATCATTGAATACGGTCTTGATGACCATCATAAGTGATCAAGCGACCCTAGATAGGAACTCGTAAGATCTGCCATACATCCTCCAATGTGATGTTCATCTCACCTATAGGAAGACGAAAGGTTTGACTCTTGCTCTACCATCTCTCAGCTAAGGTTGTGAGCAAGCTGTGATTTAAGGTAATCTGTAGCATATGAGCCACGTATGATAAACATGTCACTTCTAGGGTGATCTCTCAGAAAATCTAGTCACGTTGGCTAAACTTTACCTCATAGACCCAGAGTCGCCCCTATCGCTCCCATGACACTAACACATCCAAGTCTACCAGCAGAACCAATCAAGTCATTTATTATTATCTTATTCTTCTATTCTATCATTTAATTTTTCTTTATTATCACCAAATTCTTCTATTTTGTTATATAATTCATACTATTTTTACCATCTGGGGTTTCAAAAAACCTTCATTTTCTTATAAAAACATTCTAAGAATGTCTTTTATGCACTGGCGTACCCCTGGTGGCACCAGTGCACCCCCTAGTGCATAAGTACACCAAGCATGTCAACACACTCCTTCAGCGCGAACCAGTGCACCCCTTAGTACATAGGTGTATTCAAAATTTTTCCTCAAACCTATCATATGCATAGGTGCATTCTTCTTTGTATAGGTGCATATGTGCACCCGCCATTTGATCAAATTCAACATATGTGCATTGTTCTTGAGAAGCATAGGCGCATATGATCGTATGCATCACTACAATTTTTTGTATAGGCACACCCCTTAGTTCACTAACACGTATGCGCCCATGCATGCGCACACATAGGCGCACCCCATGAGCACAACCGTGCCCTAAGGGCCATGCCTGCACACTTTTCTACCCTAAATGTACCCTGAATTAATGCATTTTTACCCAAAATTAAATACTTTAATTTGACAAAGTGCAAAGTTCATACTTTGTGTACCTGTGGACCATCTGCTGGGAGTCTCCTGTAGTCTCTCACATGATCTGCATAGTATTTCCGGTTCTGCACGCTCGCCATTTCCTCCCGTAGGTCAGAGCTCGATTAACAATAAAATGGTAAGTGAATGTGGTAAATATGAATTGGCCGTGATAGCTTATATACCCATTTTTACCCCCCCTCCCTTTGACGTGTTTCTCACCCCCAAGGTTCCCTGGAGCCATCATGGTTCTTCTACATTCTTCTAACACTTGCTGTGATAATTAGTTTTAATAAATAATTATTTTCACACATGTTTTTACTACACTGGGGCATATTTTTGCTTCCCAGCGGCCTTTTCTACTACCTGGGGCATATACTTGCCTTATGGTGACTTTTGGCGATGTCTCATGACTTTTTTATTTCTTCTACACTATTTTCTTTCTAAAAATTTGAAAATCAAAACAATATAATTTTTTTTCAAAAATCAATTTTTTTTTGTAAAATCATTAAAAATACAAAAAATTGCAAAAATTCAACAATTGGTAAACGACATGCTTGTAGCTAAAGCCTGTATCAAATGCATTGCCCTTAAACATCAAAATTCTTCCTACAAAAACATCTTTCTTAAGTTCTTGTTTGTTTTTGTCTCAAACAACTTGCGGATCATCATGATCTATCTCCATCAACAAAGTTGGCTTGCTTACTATGTCGGTACTCCTGTGCAATAGTGAATTGCCAAATACTATGTCATAGTGCGTGAATTCTTTCCATGGGATTACTTGTGTCCTTTGTTTTTTCCCTCGCATGTATCCTTGCTTGGGGCACCATTTTTAACCCTTGTCATTACAACACGAACATTCGGGAACTAAAGCTTGATAACAAAAACATTGGTACAACTGTCTTGAACGTTATTTGTTTGAGTATGTGTGATTGTACTTGTTTCTATGTTAGGTTAGCTAGTTTACCTTTTCGTATTGCATTGCATTTTGTATGTTGCATGGAGTTAAGCATTATTTTTCTTTCTTGTATTACATTGCATAATGTATGTTGCATGGAGTTATGCATTTTTAATAGTAAACAATTGTTTGTAATATAGCTTTTAATGTTATTTACGCTTTTATTTATTTTAATAAAGGGGATGATGTAGATCATAGGGGAAAAACGATGACACAAATTTTCTTATTGAAGATTGGAGGCAAAGAAAGAGTTATTCCCATTCTCTACTATCATTTTTTATCACTACTAATTTTTCTTTCCCAATCACCTCGTGCAATAAACAATCATGATTATTCCTATTTTATTTCTTCTATTCGTTTCAATCATATTTTCAATCGTAGATTGACTTCTTCTATCACCCCATTGACACTCAAGGGGGCATCCTTCATTCTACTATTTTTTCTTCAAAAATTTACTTGTTTATGCTTGTGTACTATATTTGAAGAGAAGTTACTTCACCTCAAACATGGGCAAATATAGACACCTAAATTCGGCTTTTGCAATCTTATTGCCAAACGCACACAAATCACTCTCATTCTTACCATTTTCATTATAATTAGTGATTTCCGTTAATTAACTAATGTTTCTTACCATTTTGGTCAAATAACAACACATTGTTGATTTCCTAACCTCTTTTGCATGTTAGTGTAATTATTATTTACATTAGTAAATAATAATTTGCATCTATAAACTCATTTTAGGGAGTTACGAAGTTCTTTCACAGGTTTATTTTTATAAACCAAAATTGTTGTTTATTTGGTTTATTGTTAAAACCAAATTTTATATTAGGTTTCCCATGAAAAAATTGTTCAAACAAATTTTGTTTGAACATGGTTTGTAAAAGCCTATTTAATATGCACTCTATGTAATAATTCAGTGTGTTGCAAAAATAATATTATTTTCAGAAAGATTGAAGGCTTAGAACCTTAACCACTTTCATGCATCTTAAGATCCTGTTAATTTCTCTGTTATGGTATCAGAACGAGTTTCTGCAAAAGAAGCCCAATCCTTCAACTTATTGTTTGTTGGATCATTTTGGTAGCAGATAATTTCCTCTTGCAAGTATGTGGTTTCTTTATTCTTTTTAAGCTCCATTTTATGGCCTGAATATTCTAGCCAAGGCTGCAGGGAATTGATTTATTTTTGTGGTCTATTTTATATGGCTGAGACTGCATTTTTTTTGGTCTGATCTATTAAAGTTCTTTATTATGCTTTTGCGGCCTCTATTTTTGCGTTTGGATCTGTCATGGTCTGTTATTTGTTTGCAACCTCCTTTGCTATCCATTTTATCTGCCTCAACCCTTGTGTTTGGGCACCATTCTTCCCACGGCAAGCCCTCCACATCTTCTCCCTGCTACGGCCTCTCACGTAGCCCCGTGCACTAAAGAAGATTGCATTTGTGGTTTATTAAAACCATTAAATGCCCAACAAGCTCTCATCGTGCCAAGTGGCACTATAAAAGGTTTGCAATTTTTTTAAAAAAATTATGAGCTATAGTTTGAGGGTAAAATAATTATTTAATAACCTGGGATTAATATCTTTTATTGTGGAGGAACGATATTTCTGTGGAAAATTTTCCAAATAAATTAATATTTGGAAAGAAGAAATATCATTTTGAGGAGCTATTTATTTGCAGAAAGTATTTTTTTTTGGAGTAACCCAAGACATGAATATTTGCAAAAGCGGAATTTTTGTGAAAATGTCGAGATCTTCCTCGAACCTGGTGATGGATCGAAGATATTTTGTGCCAATGAATATGACAAACTAACACATCTAGAAGCCAAAAAATTCAGCAGTTACTACAATCTAAAGGGCCATGGAGAATTTTTCAAGACAATGTGCCATCATTCACATCAGAGAAGGATAAATATGCCTATGGATGCAAGCAAGATGAATCTCTTGGTCTAATTGGTTTGAATGTATTTGATAGCATATATTTCCACGTTATCAATGTTAAGACTCCAAAAGAGGTATGGGACAAATTTGATAGTACCATCTCCTTATTCTTCCAATATAGGAAAGGGAAAAGCACTTTCTGTCAGGGCATGTTCTTTTACATCTGATAGTTGGATTTTTGATTTGGGTGTTTCTCACCATCTCACTCATTCTCATGAATTGTTGAGCTCACTTCTTAGATTGTGATGGGTAACTCTTCTAAATTTGAAGTCTTAGGATCTGGTACAGTTGATATGGAAAATGGTTATATTAATGATCTGCTTTTTGTTCCTGAGATTTCATCAAATTTGTTATCCATTTATCAAATTTGTAATTTTGGTACTGGGAAAACAATGGAGTTTACTCCACATAATGTTGTAATCAGAGAATTGTGTGATCCACATGATGTTATAGCTATAGGGGTGGTTGACCATAGTTCATGCTTATATGTATTTGATAAATTTGAATCTAATACATGTGCCTCTTCGATTGCTCATGCTAATACTTTGAACAAGTTGTGGCACACACGTTTAGGTCATATAAATTACAGGTATTTGTGGCAGTTACATTCTTAGCAAATGGTGACAAGGTTGCTCAGAATATCTAGCAATGATGGTGTTTGTCCAGGATGCATGCTTGGAAAACAACATCAGGATCCCTTTCCAAATGGAAAGGCAAAGAGAGCTAAGGCTCCACTAGAGTTAGTACACAATGATATTATGAATTTTCTAACTAGGTCATTTTCTGGTGCTAAATATGTACTAACTTTTATTAATGGTTTTTCTCAAAAAACATGGGTATATTTCCTGCAATACAAAATTTATGTCCTAGATAATTCAAGGCTTTTAAAGCCTTTGTTGAAAAGCAATCTGAACATCCCATAAAAAAGCTTCACACAGACAATGGATGGGAATATATAAGTAATGCATTTTGTGATTTTTGTACTAATCATGGTATTTTACACCAATACACTATGCCTTACAACCCTTGAAATAATGGTGTTGTTGAGCAAAAGAATCGAATATTGAAGGAGATGGAAAATTTCATGGTACAGTCCAAGAATTTAGCACCTGAGTTCTGGGCTGAAGTAGTAAACTGTGCAAACTATAATCAGAACATGATTCCATACAAAGCAGTTCAGAGTCACTCTTGAAGAAGCATGGTCAGATGAAAAACCTGATGTTTTAGATTTTTGAGTGTTTGGAAGCAGGGCATGGGCATTTGTTCCTGATGAAATGAGGAAATCCATGGAGAAGAGAAGCAAAGAGTTCAATTTTTTTTGGATATTATGAGCATGTGAAGGCATATCGTCTTCTTGATCCTTCTACAAATGATGTTTTGTTTTGAAGAGATGTTCGAGTTGAAGAGACTGAAGAACCTTACTGGTGATAAAATTTGTCGGGGATAAATTGATGGACTTCTTGCCAATGCTATGGGAATCTAAGTCCCTCTACTTAACTGGTGCAACTACCATATGTGCATGCGCAAGTAAAGAGTGATTTTTATCCTGGAAGCCTTTCATTTGGGGATCCAACAAGGGCACTCCACTGACCTTGCGGAAAAATCTTACAGATATATGCAAGGGAGGAATTTGTTAGGAAAGCAGGAAAGGGGGTGAAAAAGTTAGAAAAGAGAAACTAATGTTGCAAGTAGAAAATCATAGACTTGCATACACCAGTCATAAATTTCATTACATGCACTTGAATTTAGAAGAAAACAAATGTACATAACAACAACAAGACCAAATAGCATTTAATGAGCACAAAGTAGAACTAAACTCCTTAGTCAAAAAAGGCTAAAATTCCTTCTTCTTTTATTGAAGCTCGAGCGAAAATTATACATAGGTAGAAATGGAAGACATTTTAGACTAGGGAAAATGGAAGAAATTTGCTGTCTCTTTGCTCTCTTCACAAGGATATCTCTCTCATGAATTCACAAAAAACAACTCCAAAATCTAAGAAGTCTCAGAAGACCCTCAAATGAGGTGCTTGCTACAATTTATAGAAGAGATGCAACTCTTCATCTTCCCTGTGGCTCTTCACATAATTTAATCTGAATTTATACTATTCATATTCCACTTAAATATTTAAGTCCCTTTTATAAAAATAAGGTGACTTAAAGTTTACATTATGTTTCTAAAGTCACTTAAAGTTATATTAAAAAGTGCAAACCTCAACGCAAAAATATAACATTGAAAAGAGAAAGCGTTGGATGAGAAAAGAGGAGAAGAGAGAGAAAGAAGAGGAAGAAGAAGAGAGAAGGAGGAAGAATTATGTAGAAGAATGAGCTTTGTGGTGGATTTGATCTCACTCCCTGACTGGTTTCCATCTCGCGCTCCTAAGAAGGCCTCCGTCCCTCCAAGATCCTTGTTGAAACGAGTTGTTGCAAGTTCCACTTTGTCAACATGAGGAATGCGAATGCATCTCAAGGTATATGTCCATCCATCGAACACACTAGTGATATCTTTTCACTTCTCAAACCATGATGAATGTTTCTCTGTGATGAGTGTAATAGAGGCCCGAATCTTTGAGAGGAAGTCGAGGGTACCCTTAATGAAGGACAATGGATTGCCTACCTCTTTCTTGACATATTCTTTAAATGGACCAATAAACTCATCAGTAGTTGTGTCCTCGCCTGTTGCAGGTACTCCAAGTTTTTGAATTTTTTGATTTATACTATCCTACAACTTGTATGCTTGTTCCTCTTTTTCCTGTAGCTCTGTGATAGCCCGATTAATTGCCTCAAACCTGATTGCCAAGGCCCTCGCCCATACACGCAACAAGTCTTCTGAAGGAGTTTCAAAAATCTTCATGTTGATCAACTCCTCAAGTTGAGTGTTTCTCATTTCATTTACCACTGGACCCAGAGGTTCCCAACAGTCCCTTTCTTTCTCCAAGTCTTCCTTAAGTGCTCCCGTCCTATTTGTTGTCGCACACATGTAAGCAACGAGTTTGACCGCTTCTTAGAGCACTGACTTCCCTTTTTCAGAAATTGATTCGATCCATTAAGTATTTGCTTGCCCCTGTATTGTGAACTCAATGCGTCCCCTGATGGACTCTGGATTGAAGCTGCTAATGGGCACAACTTCTTTAATGGGGATCATCGTGGCATTGGGATCAACTAGATGTTGCACATAGAATGACAAAGTTCGTACATGTTCCCTTTTTATCAGGGATGTTGCTTGTGGCGACATCATGGCCTCCAAATCACATTTCAAGCTTCGAACCATATACATTGTGAACACATCTTTCACGCGAGTGAAAAGTCTATGGCTTTCCTCCATTACCAATTATGGAAGCTTCTTGAATGTAGGTACCTTGGCAGCAATGTTCTATATGAGGGCCAATACTTTGAAAGATCTTGAGCTAGCGAGGAGATAGACCAAATAAGAAGTCATGTGAAACTTCTTTGTCATAGGTATATGGAGCAGTTTCAGATGGAGATTGTCGCTGATGATCTACCCCCAATCAATTCTCTACTTTCCTTCTGTCACCGTTAAGATGAAAAGGCCCATCCAGTCTTGGAAGTATCTTGTGCTTGCCTCGCCCATAACTCTGTTGAGGAGAGTGATGGCATCTGAATATCCTTCTCAAAACTCACACCTTGGAAGGTTCTTGGGCATCCTTGAGGATTTTCTTCCTGTCTTCAACCATGAACCAAGTGCTACCCCTTGTACATATGCATCCATCATTTCCCAATCATGCAAGGCCCTATCCTTTGAGATGACGACCATACTAGGTGATGTCAGGATTTGCAGAGAGAGTGAGATGGTTCTAGGACTGATGGCTGCCATCACTATACCATTGTCGGCTCAGATTCTCTATGTTTTGGGCTCATAGTGGTGAGAGTAAGACAGGACCAACTCAAGGCTTTACACAGACATGGGGTGTCCTGCAGTTGCAAATAATCCACTCGTGAATACTTAATCCTCAATTTTTCTTCGCTCCTTAGTTGTCATGCGATCTCTTAGGTCATTTAAGTCCATGTATGAAACATCATTGCCTTCTATCTCATAGTCACAAGTGAAGGGTTGTGCTGAATTCTATCCCGTCCACTTATGCTTCATGATTTCCCCAGAAAAAACAACTTACTATTTTTAGTAAGTATGAAAAAGCAACTCCCTCGAACCTCAATTGGATGTTGCAACTTTGATTTCCTCTTCTCCTTGCGTTCATCTCGCCTTTAGGATCAAATTTCTAATTTTTGAAGGTTCTCATGGGACCACTTACTATTTTTAATAAGTGTCAAATTTGGACCAAGATGCCCATTTTGATGAGCTTTCAACTGTAGTGTACCCTTTGTGTTCAACGTCTCCTTCATGGGGTTACTTTGTTGATGACTTTCCCAAAATAGTAGTCCTCTATGCAAAAGACCTGCTATTGTTAGAAAGTGGGATTTTGGAGGTTAGATTGACGTGGAACAAAGTTATTCGATATGGTTTTTTGCCCAAAATCACCCCTTTAAAATTTTGTGATTCTCCGATCAGTAGTTTAGGAGATTTTAAACTTTTAGATTTTTGACCAGGTAGTGCTTCTAGACACAGAGCCATTGATAGACCTAAAAAATTACAGGTCTGATTTTATCCTCCGTTCATGATTAAATTTACATTTTTGATATGTGTTTTCTCTTCTTATCTCACTGGTGAAATTTCTCCTCGATCCGGTTGTCGATTTGACGAGAAATTGAGCTTTATTCTTCGTAGAGACAGAAGTGAAATTTCTTCACTGTGAGCACTTATAAACACGGAAAGAGGGTTTGAATGTTTTTTCTGATGGTTTTTGATAGAGGAAAAAACAAAATGATGGTTCGTTGTTCCGTGTAGTGGTTTGCAAGATCTCTCCAAATTTCTATTTCGTTGTCATGGAGGATTTCTCTGTTTCTTCATTCTTCGTTCTTCATTATTTGTTTAATCTATATTCCTTCTAATAATTATATGACATTATGGAGTGAAGGATAATGTGTTGTGATGGATCTGGTTTAATTTTCAACAATGGTGGAGGGATGATGGGAAGTTGTAGAGCAAGTTGTGCATGGGAAGGTTAGATGTTAGAAGCGGGAAGTAAGAAGAGTTTTTTAAAAATTGAAAATTTTCCAAGGCATGGAGTGAGGCACAATTTCATGTCCTCGATGTCCCTTAATCATTAAGGGACATAAAATTTCATGTGACGTCGGGTCACGCCATGTGGCAGAGATCCGATGGCAGGGGATTAAGACTAAAAAGTAGCTTTAAAGCATTGGGGGGCTGAGAAGTGGTCGCATGAGGAACCCTGAAGTTGTCTAAGGCCTGTGTTAATTTTTCATACCTTGATATCCCTCAGCATAGAGGAATGAGAGGGACATAAAATTATACAACGTGCCTTGTTGCGACACGTGGCATTTGATCCAACGACACGGGATGAAGGCCTCATTAGCTCTCAGGAGCTAAATTGGCGGTCCGAGAGGTCACATGAGGGTCCAGAGGGCTCATAGGGGCTGGGCACATTTTTTAGACCTTGATTTCCCTTTGCTTTAGGGACGTAAGGGACATGAAATTATGTCAAGCTCTTGGTACTAACACTTGTCCTGTTAAAAAATTGGTTAACTCCCGAACTCGCTCCTAGAGGGCAACTTGAAACGACAATAACTTGAGCTCCTAATGGAATTTTTTGATGAAATCGTATATGATATTAACTTGAAAAGTCCTTTTGAATCCCATTGTGTGGTTTTAAGGTATTTAGTCCTCCATTTGATCCCTAAAAAATTGGATTTTTGATCTAGATCGTTAGTTGTGCATGGAAAAAATCAGTTATAAACTTATTTCTTCTAGGTGTTGTGAAATATCTGATTTCACCATATTTTAGGGCTTGGAATTCCCTTTTCACCATATTTTATGGCTTGAAATATGTTTTGTTTTTCTCCTAACTCCATATGAAGCTCCCAGAATCACCTTCAGAAGCTCAACAGTTGTTTTGGCCTGTGCACTGCCTGGGCCTATGAACCCTAATTTTGGTGAAACTGCCCCAACTTCTCTGAATCCTTCCTGAATCTTCCTAAATTAATTCCATGATGTTATTATGCATTTTATTCACCTCTGTGTCTAGTTTGGATTTTTTTTTTTGCTCCATGGGGTTACTTCAGTCCGAGGAAGGTCAGCAATAGCCCTTCCCACAGCTGCCCGAAGTTTGTATTTTTCAATGAACTCCTAAAATCACCTAGGGGTTTTGAATTAACCTTCCTAAATCACCTAGAGGAATGAGATAACATTAATTAAGAGGTCATTGGATTTACTAGGTAGACCCGGGGTGTCTCGGAAGGGTAAAACTTGTAATTTTTGACACAAGGGTATAGTTGTCATGCTTGGAAATCAACAATTTCCTTGTTAGACATTTGCATGACAAAAAACCTCTAGATCATATTATTACTTCTTCTCCACATCCTTTTATACCTATAGAGGAGGATATGACTATTGATGTTGATGATGATGCTACAGTGGATCCTACTCATCCTAATTCTCCTCGGCCCATACCTAAATGAGTCAACTACCTTGCAGGCAACTGGTGATCATGTTGGAGATCCAAGTGACCTTCAAAGAACTAGAGCAGAAACCTCTGGTGTGGCTGATCATCGTACTTATTCTAGTATGGCTCTTATGAGTCAAGCTATTACTTCTAACCCTATGAATTTTTTCAGAAGCTTCAGGGAAACCAGAATGGGATACTGCAATGCAGGAGGAATATTCTTCATTGATGGAGAATAATACATGGGAGTTAGTACCTCTTCCCATGGGAAGAAAACTTGTGCACTATAAATGGGTCTATAAGATCAAATATGCAATAGATAGATCGATATATAAGTACATGGCTCGTCTTGCAGCTAAGGGATTCTCATAAGTCAACGGGGTGGGTTACTCTGAGACTTTTGCTCCTGTAGCAAAGATGGATTCAATACGCCTTGTTCTCTCCCTTGTTGTTGCACATCGATGACATGTATACCAGATGGACATGAAGAGTTATTTTCTGCATGGTGATCTCCAACATGAGATTTATATGGAGCAACCACATGGATTCATACAAAAATCTTCATTGGTATGTAAACTTCATCATTCTATATATGGTCTAAAATAAGCTCCTCGAGCTTGGTATGAAAAGATGGATAATTTTTTGCTAAGTTATGGTTTTCATCGACGTGAGTTTGATCACAATGTATACATCCTGAAACAAGGTGAAGAACTTTTAATCTTGGTTATATATTTGGATGATCTAATCCTCACAGGAAGCTCATATTCTATGATTCAGGATATCAAGCACAAGTTGAAAGAAAAATTTGAGATGACAGATTTGGGACTATTGCATTACTTTATAGGCTTCCAGGTTCACCAGACTCTTGAGGGGATTTCTCTTGGACAATAAAATTATGCTACAAATCTTCTTCATAGATTCTCCATAGCTAATTGTAAGCCTTCACCCACTCCATATCAATTAGGTATTGAGTTGTAAATATCCATTGGTTGATTCCACTTTGTATGGACAGATGGTAGGTAGTCTCCTTTATCTGACACACACTCATCCTGACATCACTTTTACTGTAAACCTTGTCTCTCACTTTTCACATGAGCCACACAAGAGTCATTGGAAAGTAGCTAAGCATATTCTATGCTATATTCGGGGCACATTGAACTTTGGCATTCAATATACATCACATGGTTCTATAGATATCAAGGGATTCAAAGACTCATATTAGGGTAGATGCAAAGATACTTATCATTGTACCTCTGGTTTTGTCTTTTACCTTGGCTTAGGTCCTAATGCATGGGGATGCAAAAACTAGACAATTGTTGCATTGTCATCTATTGAGGCATAATACAAAGGTGTTGTTAAGGCTGGACAAGAGGGTATCTGTTTGTGACAATTACTTAGTGAATTGGGATTTCCTTAGCAAAATTCCACTTTGATTAGGTGTGATAATCAAAGTTCCATTGAGATAACATGCAATCCTATAGAGCATCAATGAACCAAGCACATAGAGATACACATGCACTTCTTTCGGCAGTTGGTTTAGGATGGAGTTGTACGCTTGGAGTTTGTATTTACAGTTAAGTAAGTCGCTGACATCTTCACTAAGCCCTTGGCTTCTCCTCATAATCTTCAGTTGCGAGAGTTACTTGGGGTAAAGGAAGCTGTACTTGGGGGATTATGTGTGAACTCCTTCCTTCCTTCTTTCATTTCTTCTATGATTGTATCAGATACCTTATTAGGCCTAGTAGCTGGGACCCTTTCTTTCTTTCTTCTTTCTTTCTCCCTAATATTCATTCAAGGGAGGGTGTTAGTGTAATTATTATTTACATTAGTAAATAATAATTTACATTTGTAAACTCACTTTAGGGAGTTATAGAGTTGTTTCACAAGTTTATTTTTATAAACCAAAATTGTTGTTTATTTGGTTTATTGTTAAAACCAAATTTTAAATTAGGTTCCTCGTGAAAAATTCGTTCAAACAATTTTTTTTTAACTTAGTTTGTAAAAGCTTGTTTAATAGGCATTCTATATAATAATTCAATGTGTTGTAGAAATAATATTATTTTTAGAAAGATTGAAGGCTTAAAACCTTAACTGGTTTCTTACATATTAAGATCCTGTTAATTTCTCTGTTATCGCATTCAAGATGCCACTTTATGACGAATCGTAAGTCAAAATCCTCTTCCAAACAAACAATTAGCGATTATTAGCTAATTAAGCCTATTTTGCTCTTGTTTTGGTCAATATACCCTATTATTGGCTCAAACCTCTCTTCCAACTATTCAAAATCACCCCATTTCCCTCTAAAACATCTTAACAAGCTTCAAAATCTTATCCTAGCCTCCTAGTTGTCCCTAAGTGGTCGATTAAAGCTCCTCACATCTTAATCACTTGATAATTCACTAATTATGATTAATAAAGCTTAATCATGATTAACAATTCTTAAGTAATTTGTACTTTTAGTCCCACATGCACCAAAATGCTAGTTTTCCACAAAGGAAAAACTATTAAAAGGATTAAGTATCTAACCTTAAACTTTACACCATGCTTTGATTTGCATCTCATATAAGAAATACGATTTATAACCAAGCTCAATCCTTGCCTAAAGTCTTCAATGGGGTTAGTAGATGGGTATCCAATATGATCTTTTAGTCATTTGGAAATACCATTTCACCTTCTTTGGAGTAGCAACAATACCAATTTGATTGCCCTTTTAGATCTATTTAGGTCTTTGTTAGTTTAGAAATTCAATGCATAGTAATGGTGCTTTGTAGATTAATGTTTAATTTCATTTAGTTTACATTCATAACATGCTTTTAAGCTTTGATCATTGATGAACCATTCATAGACTTAGAGTTTGACTATTGGTGGCAATGGTGTTATCCTTCCCTAGTTAGTCATATTATTTGCTTTGTAAAGTTTGGGGTGTTATCAATTCCATCTCACAAAGAGGAAGTGTTTCCATTCAAAGGATTACAATGTTGTTGCTGAGGATTCTCATAAATATTTGATACTGTGAAATCCAAGAAAGAAAATGGTGTGATTTTCCTTACCAAATCTGAGGCATGTGTGATGTGATTGCAGACTTCCTAATGATTGGAGGATAAGTGTTTTCTCATGAAGGAGACAAGAGTTCATGTTTGCAACAAAGAATTGATTTGTGCAACCTACCATTTTTCCTAGAGATGAAGAGCTGGAAGAGAGTTTTCCAAGCATGACCAAAGATAATCTTTTTTGGATAAGAGGTGGAACATCATTTCTAAGTCCAAGACATGACACACTTTTATCAAGAAAGCAGACGAAGGTCCTATTCAAAACTGTATCATTCATCTCCATAGTGAAGGAAGAGCAGAACTTCATCCTAGATCGTCTTAATTCGATCACACTTTCTCTCTCTTATTTTCTCTCTCTAAAATTATATTTCTTCATCGAGAAATAATTTTTTTAAGAGTGACTTAACTCACTTAAAATTTCCATTTCTTCAGTGAGATTGCACTTTAAGCTAAAGAGTCATGTGGGAATGCGAAGAGTCACATTTTCAACTATAAATTGGGATGCTCTCCCCATTCTAAAGGATTGTTTTTTTCTCTCTCCAGTAGGTTGTATTCTTCTATTTATTGTATTAATATTTTCCTCCATTATCATCTCGTCACTCAGCCAAGCACATGCTGACATTTGTAAGAATTTGAAGGACTTTATGTCTTCTTTGTGGTATGAATATATCTTGTTGAGGCTTTGTATTTATCTCACATTATTTGTTTCAATATCTTGTTATGGTGTTGTGTCAAGCTTGCATGTTTCCTCCAATTGAAATTGGAATCACCTCTAAGCTATAGTTAATGAAATACGAGTTTAGCTCATTAATACAATTCCTCTTCTCATTTATCTCTCTTCCCTTACCTATAAATTTCTCCTCCTCTAGTCTACCATTGTAGTCACAACAAGGGTGTTTCTACTCATTCACTGGCCCGTGGCCACCCATAATATTAGTCTAGTGTACATAGTTTTCAACTTCCAATAAATGGGAACCTCCCTATTCCCAAGAGGAGGGACATTGTCACGTGAGCTTTGATGAAAATCCACATTTTTTCCTTGACCAAATATTTCATCAACACAATGTTAGACCTTATTGGCTCCTTCTACCGTGTCATTTTTCATAATTTCCTCATGTGCCTCTGTCCCCACATTCTGCTACTTATCACAAAATTTGGGGTCAATATTTGCTTATGTTGTATAATTTTACTGGTTCAATTCTCCTCACAACTCAGCCATTTAAATAATCATACCAACCATTTTATTTGAACATCAAAATTTTGGCTCCACAAGTCACGTTTATTTCACGATCCATTGTGCATCGCATCAATGACTATAAGTTGTCCCATAGTTTGGCCCATGTTCATATGTCTTGTTGATAGTTGATCTTGTTATGGTAGATAATCATTTTCTCTATAAATAATGTCTATTTATGTGACTACACAAAATTTAAAGAAAAAAAAAACTTCGATTGCCAAACCAGAATTAGAGCCCCTCTTTGAAGACAGGTCCCATAAAACCTATACAAACTATTGTTTTAATGATTTTATTAAACTATTAAATTTCCTAAATTACAAACATAAATGGTTCACTTAACCATGAAGTTTCCAATTTAAGTGCCTCATAATTCATTACCATTAGGAAAAAAAACCAACTACTACAATCACCACCAACCCAAAAATCTCTAATATTAAAGGGCTACTTAACACCTTCATCTAACCATCCAAAAGCCCTCCCGAGATTATGAAATACCAAAGTAACAAGTCGGTGGAAGCAAAAAGAAAATTACATCACTCACTCCAATTTTAATTTAAATAAGGTCGTTATATTTAATCATTATCTCTACATAATTAACCATTGTTTTTTTTTTGGGTTCCTATATGGTGGAATAAATTCATTTACCCCACGGTGTTAAAAAAAAGCTTATAGGGTCTCCATTCAGATCCAAACCCTGATGCTTCCCACCACATATTGCTCCTCTATGAGCTTTGACACATGACCTCTTATTGTATAGAATTCACTGCAAAAGATAACCCAAGGCCTTCGCGATTTCTTCATTTTCTTTGAAACAAATTTTGCCTACATGTTTGGTTAATTTTAACTGAGCAAATGAAATCTTCTGACTTTCATTAATTTGATGCAAACTGAAATATAACTCTAGTTGAGCTAGCCAATAGTCTAGTTTCTCAACATTCACGTCTCCATCTTAAGGCTCAATTTTGATCTTGGCCTCTACTTTGAATGGAGGAGGCATGGGAATGCCATGGGATGATTCTTCTTCACGATCTTCTAGTGTCTTGTTTGTAACATCAAGCTTCTCCATGAGTAGTCCCATGATGGACTCCAATTTCTTGATGGACAAGGAAATACTGCCCACATTTTTGGACAAACTTGCCACATTAGCCTCCAACTTGTAGAAATGCTCTTCACCTCTATCCTTTGCATCATCTCTTCGAGCCATCTCTCGAATTTCTTGCTTCCACTTCCTTGTAGAAATCTCTGCTTCGAAAGGAATAAGGCTACCTTCACCACTTTCTTTTCTCTTTCGGGTAAGGGGCATCTAATTGCAATCTCAACTCAAGTTAACCACACAAAAGACTGAAATCATAACTACTCCGATACCAATCTGATTCGTAAATTGCCTAACAGATCACTATGCTCATGAATTATGAATGAAGTTTATCAGTTCTTTGTTAACCAAGTTGAAGTGCAATAGTCCCCACACAATTAACTACAAATTGAAAAGAGAGAGACAAGATTTATCCTAGAGGAACCCAAGGTGGGAAAAACTCCAGTGGGCGAGCAAATTAGCTCCCCTTCACTATGTAGTCTCAAATGATACAACTTACTGCCAAATTGGCCTTCAAGAAAGATAAATACTCCTTCTAATTGTATCTACTTGCTCACAATATCTCAAACAATTAAGAACTCTTCACAATGAACAAACAAGAAAATAATCCAACTCTCTAACTTTGCTCACAATTGAATTCACCCAAAATCACTTGCTTGAATACTTGGAAATGCTTGTATTTATAGATGCTCATCTTAGGGAGGTGTGGAAAGGCAGATCGAACCAATTGGGAAGCTCAAACATTTGCAACTGTTGAGATCCCGCATTCTCGAATCATTAGTGACAAGACCGCTGTTGAACGCAGATCGACAATGGTTATGTAACAACCGAGGTGGTTGCGTAATCATAGATTGAATTCCCCTGATCAGAACATCAAATGGCCTAAAAACATCATTCGGAGGTGTCTGGATCACCCCCAATCCGACTAGACCATCTTCCGAAGACATAATGAATTGAGATCCCGTAGAGCAAGTATCAAACATAGAGAGTACATAGAATTAAGCTACTCTTGATCCATTTTTGAATCAATTAGTATGTGAGTGTAACCTTTCCCGTAGGGATCCTAAGATGGGACTGACAAGATTCATGAGACTCGAATATCGAGTCATGATCCCTGTAGCTTTAGAACTGAAATTTAAATTCTAAACAATGAAAAAAATCCTAATATCTATATTGAGATAGTTGTGCGGTGAAGTGAAGACATGTTTTGTAGGCTACTGTGCAGTCTCAAAATTGGCTTGCTAGCACAATGCCAAATAACTATGGTCATAGTAGTGCAAATGACTGATTGCATTGTCTGTTCACCATCTCTTCTTATCAATAGTGTCTGGAGTCGGATGAAGGTTATTTCAGTGACTTTCTGGTTGACACTAAAAAGATGCACATGTTCTTAGAACCTATATAAAGGTTTAACCAAACATATACAATGCATACATGCTCATGTAGACTGATTAAGGGAGATCGAGAAAGATCTATGACCCTTACAGTTGCACATGGTTATTGTATGTTGTTAAAATGGATTTTGGAATACTAACAATGTTGGATTACTTTGTAGTGAGCTAAGTAATAATGCTATTCATTGCAATAAATTATGCTGGATTTTATTTTTTGTGCGTTGAAAATCATTGAAGGCATAAAAATGTTATTAAGGGTTTTGTAAAAAAAAAAATTCCCTTAGTTGGTTGAAGTATAACATGGGTGTTACATTCACCAACACAATGTTAGACCCTATTGGCTCCTTTTACTGTGTCACCTTTCATAAATTCCTCGTGTGGCTCTGTCCCCACACTCTGCTACTTATCACAAAATTGGGGGTCAATATTTGCTTATGTTGTATAAGTTTGTTAGTTCATTTCTCCTCACAACTCAACCATTTAACAAATTGTACCAACAATTTAATTCGAACACCAAAATTCTGGCTCCACAAATCAAGTTTATTTCATGAGTTACTGTGCATCGCATCAATGAGTGCAAGTTGTCCCATAACTTGGCACATGTTCATATGTCTTGTTGACAATCAATCTTGATATGACATATAATCCTTTTCCCTCTAAATAATGTCTATTGATGTGACTACGCAAATTAAATTTTTTTTTCAATTACCAAATTAGAGCTCCTATTTAATTATCATATATTTTTATTGAAGATATGGCCATAAAACCCATACAAACTATTTATTTTAATGATTTTAAAGAATTATTAAAATTTAATAAATTACAAACATAAATGGTTCACTTAACCATGAAGTTTCCTATAATTATTATTTCCTGATTATGAGGAATCATTACATTTTACATTCTTAAGTTCAGTCTCCTAGCCTCGATAAACTTTACCCCGATGTGAGGAAGGGACCACTAGGTGCACAAGTTTCATACTGTCTTCGTACAACTGAAGCGTAGGTTTCATACCATCTTCGTACAACTTTTATACACTCATGAATGTTGGTCGAATTATTTCGAGAACACGTAGTGAGATTACTCCTCAAATTTCTCATAATTCAATGCCATTGATAAAAACCAAAAAAATCAAGTACCACAATCACCACCGACCCAAAAATCTTTATTATCAAAGGGCTAACACCTTTATTTAACCATCGAAAAGCCCTCCCAAGATTATGGAATACAAGGAACAGGGAACGAGTCGGTGGAAGCAAAAAAAGAAATTACATCGGTGACTCCAATTTTAATTTAAATAAAGTCGTTATATTTAATCATTATCTCTACGCAATTAACCATTGTTTAATTTTTTTTTTTTTTTTTTTTTTTTTTTCCGGGTTCCTATACGGTGGAATAGATTCATTTACCCTGCGTTGTTAAAAAAAAGCTTCTAGGGTCTCCATTCGGATCCAAACCCTGATGCTTCCCACCACATCTTGCTCCTCTGCGAGCTTCGACACGCGACCTCTTATTGTACAGAATCCGCCGTAAAAGATAAGGCGAGGCCGTAACGATTTCTTCATTTTCTTCGAAACAAGTTTTGCCTGCATGTGCCGGCCATCGAAGCGAGTTTGGTTCGATCTGCCTGCGAAGAAAACAACAATTTCACGGCGAATTTTGGCGGTGAAAAGGCTTGAATTTCTTAGGGTTTAGGCCAACTTTGTCGGGGAAGTTCTGGTAAAGACTGTTAGGTCGCTATTTTTGATTTGATTTTTATTCTAAGCTTAATTTTATGATTTTGCGAGTATCGGTCTTTTCGATACATTGGCTTGGAATTTAAGAATTATGTTTGGCAATGCTGAATTTTGGTTATTCGTGTCGCAGCGCTGGGTTTCTGAACGGCGATCCTAAGGGATTTGTTTTGCAAGTTTGATATGCCCTGAACCTTTCATTTTTCGCCGGAAGGGTTTATTCTCGTTCGAGTAGTTAGCCATGAAGTTCAAGAAGAGAAGGGGCACGGACGCTGTAAGTGACATTAACTGCACTTTCTTTTTAGCGCGTAACTGTAATTTATGCAATTAAAAGGGTTTGGAGTATCTCAGTCCTTGGTTTAAAGATTCAAAGTAAAGAGTGAAATCAAGGTTGATTTTGACACTTTTAAAAGTTAGAGAGAGGTTTTAATTCTATCCGGAATAGACTCTTCTGTTGATGAAAAATTTAAAGTCAGGGTAATTTGAGGAATACTTGTGTTTATTAGGGTGATTGTGGGTTGAGTAAGGGCTTGAATTATTGAATTCTTTTTTTGTTTTGTGACTGAGGGTTTTAAGGTTTAAAGTAGTGATTAAAATCGGGATAGATTTGGACAGTTCAGTAAAATTAGAGAGAACTCATATTTAAGAGTCATCTGTTGATAAACGAGTGAAGAATTAGGGTTAATCGAGGCATTGATTGATTACGTTTTCCCCTCTGAGGTGGACTGGTAAGGTTTGGTTTGTTCACAAGGTTGGTGTTGAGGTCAGACAAATTCTAGAGGTGCAAAATTTAAACTGTATAAGCTAAAGGAAAGGAAACCCCTTTTTAGGCTTCCACAAGGATGGTTTCATAGGCCAAATTGGCATCTTATTTGGCATGACATTATAAAACATCATTTATCTTCTATCTTTTCGCTCTTATTTTGATAGCCAGGCTTTAGTTGAAATGCATGCACTTTTGAAAGTGGTTAGAAGTTGTGAAAATGGTTGGACATTCTCATTATGCACGTCTTCTTAAACATCAGAATACAGCTTTCTTATCTTAACAATGAAAGAAAATCACTCTTTAGGACAGAATATCAATTTCAAGATAGAATTTGGGAAAACAAAGAGTCAAAAACAAAAATGCCATAGAGGATGCAGATGACATGTTTGATGAGGTGAGCGACGAGATGACTTTAACATACTTTAAGCGAAAATGGTATGCAGAACCTATCAAATGATATTTACTTGTTTAGAAGTTACTTCTACAAGTGTTTGGTTTGAAAACAAATTCCCCAAGCTTTGTTTGAATCTTTGATTGCCTTTATTTAAGATTTTGATGTACCAGGTTATGAATCTTTGATTGCCTTTATTTAAGAGTTTGATGTAGTTTTGCCAAGGGGAAAAACAACAGATCTGTCCATCAATATTTGAGAATTGCTATTCCAAAAATAAAATGTCAAGTAGCATTTCACTATGCAATGGTCTGCTGGATGATTAAACCCAGATGTTGGAAATATATTTGTGGAGAGTTTTTGATCACTGGTGTCTGAATCAAGAAAACATGCAAAAAAGTGGAACAAAAAATGGACAAGAGAGGTATTGGTATTGGTAAATAAATATTACCCTGGTCAAAAGTGTATTGCTCTAGCTATCAAACACCATGTCACATCTAAAGAAAGGAGCTGAAAATTCTTTTATACCGCTTGTATGTAACAAAGAAGGGCCCATAATATGTAGGTATGTTTAGGTTTTCAATTCCAATATTGATTGAACAACTGCATGCTTTGATGACACTTCTTGTTTTGTCATCATTATCTATTGCCATCATGCTATCAAATTTTAGGAGAATTATTTAGAATTCTCAATGCGTTAATGGGGTTGTGTTTCTTTTGGTTTTAAGGTGCACTCGGTTATTGTTTATATCTGATTTTTACAATAGTAAGTAGAGATGTTATTTGTAGTTGTTTCTCTTAGTGTTGGAAATGACACATGTTTAGTTATACATGTTGTGAGTTGTAAGTGTGGTTAATTAGAAGATGGTAGACCATAGGAGATTCAGAGCTATAAGATTTTTTAGAGAAACTTCCCCAAAAGGTCCTTTAATTACAAATATGTTTGAAAAACTCAATGATTAAAAAAACTATTCATATGTTGAAATATAGTGGGAAAGATATTTATCTCATATGAATCTTCTTATCCACTAGTTCTCTCTCCTTTGTTGTTTTTGTCTATATCTTGTGTGGCATCATTCACTCACAACCAGTGTTGCGTGGAGACTTCTCTCCTTCCAGAGATGTGTCTTAGAGAGTGGTACTTGTCTCAGAGACTAGCATTTTAGTAAATTTTAAATATATTTTGTACTTTTGACCTAGATATGATGAAATATCAACTATAAATATCAATATAATTATGACGATAGGCATTCTGCAATGGCAACCAGGGGTGGTGGTGGAGGCTGTATTTTCTGTGGGTTAACAGTTCTGCTAAATTTAATGTCCATTTGACCATCACTTAAAAGTTTTTACTTTTATCTTTGGAGAAGTCAGGCTAAAAATTGTAATATCTTGGACATACGGTGGACTTTGGAGTCCTTTTTGTGCTGGAAAGATTTGAGCCTGAGACATTGGTGTAGCGAGATTGACATCATTTATCACCAGTTAGTGGTGAAGAAGGGAATGCAGTTATTAATAATTATTGTATGTGAAAAATCCAAGATAAGGACCAGGAGATTGATATATCTCATTATTTTTCAGATAAATATATTCAAGATATATTTACTAGTTATTTGTCTTTTGTCAGACAATTAATATCTTTACTTTTAGAAATTATTAATGTTTTTCCTAGGCTATATTAGGCTGTATAATATTGTTTTTTCGCGACACACACACACACACATGTATGTATATGTATATGTATTCTTTTGCTGTCTCTGAGTACTCATCGCCTATTTGTCTGAA
This sequence comes from Taxus chinensis, assembly GCA_019776745.2. Lineage (NCBI taxonomy): Eukaryota > Viridiplantae > Streptophyta > Pinopsida > Cupressales > Taxaceae > Taxus > Taxus chinensis. The sequence goes on along the minus strand of CM034154.1, from coordinate 83,881,676 downwards.
ATATGCTGTACTTATCTCCGTTTTCTCATACCTGTACCCGTACTCGTCTCTTGGTAACAATGCTCTTAACCTATGTTTAATGACAACATCAACAATTCTTGCCTCCAGCTGCCACGTGAAGAACCTCTGTTGCCAAGTTTTATCCTTCCTAGACTAAAACATTATTGGATGCTAGCTCTCTTAAGAATTTGTTTGAGGGACTTGCGTGTCTTATGCAGGGTTGGTGACAAGTCCTCCAACCTGTATAAGTACTTGCATGTATGGCCCTCCTTGGTGCCATCAGTTTTAGTTTTCATGTCCATGCTTCAGTCTTTCTCAAGGTCAGCCTTCAAGTTTTTTTTCTTGGACTGTGTACTGGGTTATAAAGATTCAAATATCTTCGAACTTATGAGGTGTTTCGAATAAGTGCATCATGCAGGGTTGGTGACAAGGCCTCCAACCTGTATAACTACTTTCAGGTATGGCCCTCCTCAGTGTCATCAGTTGTAGTCTTCAAGTCCATGCTTTTAGTCTTTCTCAATGTCGTCCTTCAAGATTTCCTTCTTGGACTGTGTACTGTGTTATAAAGATTCAAATATCTTTGAGCTTATGAGGTATCTAGAATAACGTGGTAAGAAACAGGGCATATTTTTGAAGCAGTTATGGTCTATGGACAAACCCTTTATCATAGTCATAGGGACACAGAAAAACATTGAACCAATCTATTAAAATTTGTTCTCAGCATGTCAATAGACAGGGTATGCGAGGCCCTTATCAATATATCCAACATTTTTTCTTTGTTACCAGAGTTGTCATGTATTACAGTTATTAGTGAAAAAGACAATTATGATGTTTATTGTTAGTGGGGAACTTTGTTGTTGTCACGGGACTCTATGCCTGTACTATTTTTATTGATTTTTGAAAGGTAGGAAATATTTCAATGTCAGGTTTGGTAGTTCTTCTCGTAATGCGTGTGCAGGACTGTGTCAATGTTTGTTGTGTAAGCTCGTTTTTTTTATAGATTTTGTTTTTTTATTTACATTTCTTTAATACCTGGTGTTTCGTTCTCCTGTGTAACTGAATATATTTTTCGAGTATTGACCAACTTTTGTGAATTGTGGGCATTAATATAATTTCCTTCCTTTTTAATTTGCAAATCTGTGTCAATATTAGGTTATTTTTACCACCTGTATTTATTTATTTTTTGTGGTAGGTTTTCATGTAATTTATATGATGCTTCTTTTTTGCCTTTGATTTTTCTAGTTTCCCATTGATCATGTTTTCTGTTGGTGCTTTTCAGCCTCCAAAAGTGAAAGCGTTCATCAACAATGTTGTCAGTGTTCCTTTTGAAAACATAGAACTCCCTCTAAAAACTTTTATTTGGGAGTATGAGAAGGTATGTGTTAGCATGATCTTTGGTTGCTTTTCTATAGTGGAGGTTATACTGTGACATGGATCTCTCTTTTTCTCTGTAGTACTAATATTATCTGGTGTCTGTGCAGGGCGATTTTAATCATTGGGTTGAGCTTTTTAACCATTTTGATTCATTCTTTGAAAAATATGTGAAGCCAAGGAAAGATTTGCAGCTAGAGGATAATTTTGAGGAGGTTGATGCTTATTTTCCTACAGAGGCTGTTCTTCAGGTCCTTCGGGTGTCTCGAACTATCCTAGAAAATTGTACCAATAAGCACTTCTACAGCTCATATGAAGTATGTATATACCCTTATCCTGTTATTGTTGTTTTACTAAAGCTATCTAGCTGATGTGAGGCCTGATTTTTAATTTTTTTGGTTTGTGAACTACTGGATTATTTTGAATCATGCGTTGAATTGTTTTTTATCCTCATTGTGCCTACTGGGTTATGTTTGAGATTGTGGCTGTCTTTCATGACAAATCAAGAGTGGATTTTTAATGGATAAATATTGGGCCATTACTGTCAACTAATTTCATCAATTTGAAGAACACCTACAAAGCTTATGTAGTGTGCTGTATATGATGAAAACTTATTAGGCCTCTGCCATAAAGGTTGCACACAGTATTTGATGTCAGTCATTAGGTTTAGTGTTCCAGGAATGCCTTTGCGATAGTATTCTGCATGTCGGTCTTACATCTTGGATTATTCGTTGCTTTTTGAATATGTTTTGTTAAGTTTTTCTACCTAACAGGAAATTCACTGGACAAGCCATAATACCAATCAGGGTGTAGCTGAAATGGCAAGCCTGAGTTTGAACCTAAGCTCTGTCATGAGGCTAAATTTTGAGGGGATAAAAATCGATAAAGAAGTAAAAAATCCCTCCTTAAATTTAAAATGGTTCTAAATACAAAATAGGCATTCATGTTATGGTGGGTTTTTTACCTTTACGTTCTTTACATCCTTTCTTTTCACAGACACAAATGAGTGCAAATTGGTAGTGTGCTCCAGCCTTTATTTTAGTCCTTTGTTGATGTGTTGATTTTTATACATATTGCACTGTTTTATTTTTTTGGGGTAATGTATTGTCAATTTGTCTGTTCTGGCTTGTCAGTGCTTTGATTTGTCGATAAGCATTTTACTTCATTGCCGTCTTTTCATGTATTTTGTATGCTTTGTTGCTGACATGCCATTTATCATGGTATTGCTTTCATTCTTACTACTTGTATGTCTTGTGTATGTAGCAGCATCTTTCGTCTTTGCTTGCTTCTTCAGATGCAGATGTGGTGATTGCTAGTTTACAGACTTTGGCTGCATTTGTAAAAAAACCAGTGGGAAAATGTTCAATTCGAGATGCTGCTCTCAATGCAAAACTATTTGCGTTGTCTCAAGGGTGGGGTGGTAAAGAAGAGGGTCTTGGGCTGTTAGCATGCTCTACAAAAAATGGACCTGATCCTGTTGGATATCAGCTAGGTTCTGCTGTTCATTTTGAATTTTATGTAGATGAATCTGTTAAAAAGGGGGATTCTGCAGAAGAGGACCCGGGACCCTCAGGCTTGCAAGTTATTCATATACCTGACATGAGTATGCACCCAGAAAGTGATATTCAGCTTTTGAAACATTTGATAGATGAATATAAGGTGCCTAGTGGCCTTTGGTTTTCTTTACTAACTAGGCTACGGTTCGCAAGATCCTTTTCATGTCTGGATACTAGGCGACAGTACATTTGCATTCGTCTTCTTGCATTTACTGTGCTTGTGCAAGCAAGTAATGATGCTAATGACTTGGCAGCGTTTTTCACAAACGAACCTGAGTTTGTAAATGAACTTGTATCTTTAGTACGCTTTGATGATGAAGTTCCTGAACATGTTCGTATTTTGGCAATTCTAGCCTTGGGTGCTCTTTACCAGGACAGGTCTCGTCAAACAACAGTCTTAAATGTCATCACATCAGGGGGTCATCGCGGCATCTTACCCAGTCTCATGCAGAAGGCAATAGGTTCTATTTCTAGTGGATCAGCTGATTGTTCAATTTCATTCCTAGAAGCACTTCTTTCCTTGATAACAGTTTTAGTCTCTTCTTCGTCAGGCTGCACTGCTTTGAGGGATGTAGGATTAATGCCAACTTTGCTCCCTCTTCTAAAAGATTTGAATCCACAGGATATACACTTGGTAACTGCAGCTGTACATGTTCTTGAGGCTTTCATGGATTACAGTAATCCTGCTGCAATTTCATTCAGAGATTTAGGAGGCTTGGATAACACCATTGCCCGCTTAAAGTTTGAAGTTTGCGGTGTAGAGGAGGGAGCATTGAAGCAGATGGCAGAATCACAAGTACATGATAAGGGCAAATCTCCTCTAAATGATACTGGCATGTCCGAGGCAGTTCTTACAACTCAATCCGACACATTTGTTCCTTATCATAGAAGGCTTCTTATGAAAGCTTTGCTACGGGCTATATCTCTTGGTACATATGCTCCTGGTAATACGGCTAGACTTTATGGATCTGAAGAGAGTGCATTGCCATTTTGCCTGTGTGCTATTTTCAGGAGAGCAAAAGACTTTGGTGGTGGTGTGTTTTCACTTGCAGCCACAGTAATGAGTGATCTTATTCACAAGGATCCAACTTGTTATTCTGTTCTTGATTCTGCTGGTTTACCTAATGCGTTTTTGGATGCCATCATGGCTGGTGTCCTTCCTTCTGCAGAAGCAGTATCTTGTATACCACAGTGTTTGGATGCACTGTGCCTCAATAACCTTGGTCTTCAGGCCATTAATGAACGTGGTGCTCTGAAATGTTTGGTGAAAATTTTCACATCAAAAATCTACTTACGGGCTTTGGCAAATGATACCCCTGGATCTTTATCAACTGCCCTGGATGAACTAATGCGCCATGCTGCTGCTTTGCGTGGGCCTGGGGTGGATGTATTGATTGAAATCTTAAACACCATTGCAAAAATTGGATCTGGCATTGAAACACCCACCTCGTTGCAAGATTCTGCCAGCACTTCTGCACCTGTCCCCATGGAAACTGATTTAGAAGAAAGGCTGGCTTGCTCAGTAGATGGAGAAGAATCTTCAAGGGCAATTCCTGAGCAGGCTGCTGATAGTTCTGCTGAAAGTTCAAATTCAAATATGGAAGCTTTCCTCCCAGACTGTATTAGCAATGCCACACGTCTGCTTGAAAATATTCTTCATAATACAGATACATGTGGGATATTTATTGAGAAAAAGGGTATTGAATCTGTGCTGCAACTGTTTGATTTACCTCTTTTGCCATTATCATTTGCAAGTGGCCAGAATATTGCAGTAGCCTTTAAAAACTTTTCACCACAGCACTCCCCTCCGCTTACAAGGGCTGTCTGCACTGCTCTTAGAGAACATTTGAAGCCTGCACTTAAGGTAGCGGATTCTCTGGTTGGGACAAAGCTTGCAGATATCGAAGGACCAGAGCGCATGAAAATTTTGAGGTGCCTTTCAAGTCTTGAAGGGGTTTTGTCCTTCTCAACCCATCTGCTGAAAAGTACCACAACAATGATGCCTGAACTTGGTTCTGGGGATGCAGATATATTGAAGGATTTGGGAAAGGTGTACAAGCAAGTGCTTTGGCAGGTATCTCTTGTCAATGATGCAAGAGTAGATGCAAAGAAAGAGGCTGAACAAGGACCATCAACTTCAAATGCAGCAGCAAATGTGTCAGGTTCAGAAGTGGCTAGTGATGCCAGTACAGTTTCAGTGGTTAGATATGTCAATCCAGTGTCTATGAGGAATGGGCCTGCATCTGGTTGGGGCATTGATCCTGAGTTTCTTTCTGTTATACAAACAGGAGAAGGGTTGCATCGTCATAGTCGGAGGGACCATGGTGTTGATGGGATTTCAAGAATGCGTCTTGGTCGACTTGGACGGCAAGCAGATGTGTCAGATCTTGACATTAGTGGCTCTGTAAATGCAGCTGAAACATCACAATCCCAGGAGTCTAAAAGGAAGTCACCTGATTTACTTGACTATGAGACTATGAATAAAGTTGCTACAGCCATGCGGTCTTTCTATGTTAATCTTGTTAAAGTATTGGTAGTTCCAAATCGTCGCCGAGATGATACAGGATCACTTAGTGGGGCAGCAAAGAGCGTGGTGGTTTCTCTTGCAAAAGTTTTCAACGAGAGTCTTGATGTGGATGAAAAATGTACCTTTTCTGAGTTTGAGTTAGCACTCTCTACAAAATGTCGGTACTTAGGGAAGGTTGTGGATGACATAACAGCAGTTATTTATGACAACCGAAGGCGCATGTGCAACACGGCAGTAGTCAATTACTTCTATTCACATGGTACAATTCAAAAACTTTTGACTACTTTTGAAGCAACAGGTGTTTTACTCTGGACTGTACCACTTATGTCACAGCCAGGAAAAGAAACTGAAAAAGAAAAAGACAATGAGAATGACAAGATAGAGCACACACCTTGGTTATTAGAGACATTGCGAAGCTATTGTAAACTCTTGGAGCACCTTGTTACTTCTTCTTTGCTCTTAACTACAAATTCTGCTTCACAGCTATTAGTTCAACCAGTGGTTGGAGCATCTTTCCATGTTCCAAGGGACCCAGAGGTCTTTGTCCGCACTATACAGGCTCAAGTTCTACGTGCTGTCCTCCCTGTCTGGAACCATCCAATGTTCTCTCGTTGCAGTTCATCTCTTATTACCTCTGTGGTTTCAATCATTACCCATGTATACTCTGGTGTAGGTGATGCTAAAGGAAGCAGAAATGGTGTTCCTGGAAGCAATGGGCAACGTTTTAGAGGTCATCCACCCGACGAGACTTCTATTTCTATGATAGTTGACATGGGATTCCCAAGGTCTAGGGCAGAGGAAGCATTAAGGCGGGTTGAAACAAATAGTGTTGAAATGGCTATGGAGTGGCTGTTCAGTCATCCTGAGGAGCCTGCTCAAGAAGATGACGAACTTGCACAAGCGCTGGCTTTATCACTAGGTAAATCTTCTGAGGCTCCTAAAGATGAATCTTCCGAAAAAGGAAAAGAGGTTTTGAACGAAGAGAAACTTCCAGAAAATCCTCCAGTTGAGGATGTACTGGATACTTGCATGAATATGTTGCAGAGCACAGATACTATTGCTTTTCCCATGACTGATTTGATTGTGACACTGTGTTGTCAAAACAAAGGCCAATATCGCCTCAGAGTTGTTGCATATCTTGTTCAACATTTAAAGCTTTGCAAGGTGGATGGATATGAAAGAGATAACAGTCCAGTATCTACAATTTCTCATCTTTTGGCATTAGTTCTGAGTGAAGACAGTAGTGCAAGAGAAGCGGCAGCAGAAAATGGTCTAGTTTGCATTGCACTGGAATTATTGACGAATTTTGCTCCAAAGAATGTTGCAGGAGAAAAAGTTTATGTTCCTAAATGGGTGACTGCATTGCTACTTGTACTTGACCAACTGTTGCAATGTAAGCTGCAATTTACCTCAGATCCACAGAACACCACTGGAACTGGATCACATGCCAATACTTCTGAAGACATTTCAGCTGGTATGGGCACTGTGAATGACAGTATCAAGTCTGCCTTGGATGAAAACAATAAAGACACTACTCCATTCATGGGAATTTTAGGAAAGCCTTCAGGTTACATGACCACTGATGAACAGCATAAGGCAATGAACATTGCTTGTGACTATTTACAGCTACATCTTCCAGCAACCACTGTACAGTCTGTTCTTCATTTGTGTGCTAGACTAACAAAGTCACATGTAATGGCAATGAAGTTTCTTGAGAGAGGTGGTTTGTCATCCCTCTTATGCCTTCCTAGAAGTAGTTTTTTCCCTGGTTTTGACAGTGTGGCTGCTGCTATTATACGTCACCTTCTTGAGGATCCACAGACTCTTCAATTTGCCATGGAGGTAGAAATACGATTGACTTTAATCAATATCTTAAATCGTCATGTTGGCAGTGTCTCTTCTCGAACATTCTTGACATCTATGGCCCCAGTCATTTCTCGAGAACCGACAATTTTTATGCAGGCTGCTGCTGTAGTGTGTCAGTTAGAAACTGTAGGGGGACGGTCTAATATCATATTGTCAAAGGAGAAAGAGGACAAGGAAAAAGGAAAAGAAAAGGAGAAAATGAAGGAGAAAGATAAAGCTAAAACTTCTTGTAACACCGAGGCATGTGTCGCATCTGGTGATTTTGGTCGGCTGCATGAGGGACTTGGCAGACCACCTGATGGATTGGGTAAAACTCCAAAGGGCCATAAGAAGATTCCTCATAGCTTTACCCAAGTTATAGATCAACTTCTTGAGGTAATTTTGCACTATCCACCGCCCAGTCAGGGGGAAGAATGCACAGGTTCAACAATGGCTATGGAGGTTGATGAAGTTGCTCCCAAGGAAAAAGGAAAAGCAAAGATCGAGGATACCATGAAATCAGAAAATGATATTGTTCCTGATGGCTCTGCAGGGCTAGCGAAAGTTGCTTTTATTTTAAAGCTGATGAGTGACATCCTTCTTATGTATGTACATGCTGTTGGGGTTGTCCTACGACGGGATTCAGAAAGTAGTCAAGGTCGTGGGCCTTGCCAAGGAGCAGAAATCTCAGGACATGGTGGCCTTTTGTATCATGTATTGCATAGACTTTTACCCTATCCCATAGACAAAACATCTGAAAGCAATAGCGAAGAGTGGAGAGAAAAGCTATCTGAAAAGGCTTCTTGGTTTCTGGTGGTGATATGTGGTAGATCCAGTGAAGGAAGAAAAAGGGTAATATCAGAAATTGTGAGAGCTCTTAATATGGCTTCAAATTCTGTCAAGAGTTCATCCAACCATGTCCAGTTGCCTAACAAGAAGGTCCTCGCTTTTGTGGAATTGGTAAATTCGATTCTATCAAACAATGCATCTTCAGGTAATACGCAGGTATCAGGCTGCTCTCCTGATATGGCAAAAGCGATGATAGATACAGCAATGGTGCAGGCTCTAACAAGTACTCTTCAGGTAATTGATTTGGACCATCCTGATGCTCCAAAACTTGTAAATCTTATACTCAAGGCTTTGGAGGCTTTGACCAGAGCTGCAAGCACAGGTGAGAAAGTTTACAAGTCTGAAGATGGTGATAAAAAAAAGACTCTGGTAGCAGAGGAAAGAAACCATGGTGGGACAGTCGGGGTTACTAGTGGAGAGGTAGCACAAATCGAGCAGAATGAAATCAGTCAAGGTGCAGAACAGTATGCAACAGGTTTGGGTCAACGTCAAGTACAGATTGCGCAAGGTAATGCAGATCCAGTAAGTCATGAAGCTGGGAATGTCAATGAGCATATGGAACATGAAATGAGGATAGAAAGGGAAGAATGTACAGAAGCCCATAATGCAGCTGGGCACGGGGAAGAATTTATTCGTGGAACTGTTGAAGTCACCACTGATCTACACAACTCAACGACAGAAGTGTCTTTCCGTGTGGAACACAGGGCAGATGATGAGATGGGTGACGAAGATGATGATGAGGACATGGATGATGATGTGGAAGAGGAAGATGAAGACGAGGATGAGGATGAAGAGGATGACATAGAAGGAGAAGAAGGTGCTGCCCATATGTCATTAGCCGATACTGATGTTGAAGACCATGAAGATAATGGACTTGGTGATGATTATGGTGATGACATGGTAGAGGAGGAGGATGATGATGATTTTCCAGAGAATCGTGTTATTGAAGTAAGGTGGAGAGAAGGTTTGGATGGACTGAATCATGTACAGGTTTTGGGGCATGCTGGTGGAGGTGGTAATCTGGTAGATCTTTCTGCTGAGCCTTTTCAGGGAATTCACATGGAGGATATATTTGGTCTTCGTCGGTCTGCAGGAGTTGATCGGCGTCGTCCAACTGGTCACAGACCATTTCCTGAGCGTCCAGGACTTGATCGTGGAGGTGCCTTTCAACACCCTCTTCTTACAAGGCCTGCCCAGTCTGGTGCAGCGGCTTCAAATGGTTCTATCTGGGCTGCTTCTGGTAACATTTCTAGAGATTCGGCAGCAATATCAGGAGGAAGCTTTGATGTTGCTCAATTTCTCATGTATGATGCTCCCATGTTGCTGCCCTCAGAACACCCTGGAGGCTCATTTTTTGGGGATCGTGGCGTTGGAGGTCCACCCCCTTTGCTCGATTTTTCAATGGATCCCATATTTGTAACCGGAAGGCGTGGCCCAGGTAATGGCTGGTGGACTGATGATGGCCAACCACAAGCTGGAGCTCAAGCAGCAGCCATTGCTCAAGCAGTAGAAGAGGAATTTCTTTCACAATTGCGGAGCCTTACTCAATCAGTGGACGGGAGCCAATCAGTGCAGGCTGCTGTTCCTAGTACAGATAATGTTGATGGAGAGCAGCAAACTACAGCAGCAGTTATGGACACTGATGTACAAACCAGTTTGCCACCTAGTAATCTTAGTGCACAACAAATTGAAGAGCGTCAAATGGGTGAAGGTGAGATATCACAAGTGCAGCAGAATGCTAGTGTGGCACACATTGAGCAAAGGGAGCCAGATTTTAATGTTGTAGGCAATCGAGATGACCCTGATGTGATGATGAGAGATGAAGGGAATGAAGCAGGAACTAGGGATTTAGAATCTGAAAGTCAAGATAGTGAAGGAAGTGGTGCAACTATGGGTGAAAGTCTCCGTAGTTTGGAAGTTGAAACTGGAAGTGCAGATGGCCGTGAGGAAACTGAAAGACAGGGAGGTAACCAAACACTGGCAGTTCCAGCTGCCGATGTTACAGATGCAAGGGCTAGTGGCATGGATACAGAGAACATTAATAGCGAACGAAGAGGTGCAGATTCAGTTGGTCAAGTACAGGATACATATGTAGACCAGAATCATACTACAGATGAAACATCACATGTGCAGGCTCAAGATGAGACTGCCCAAGCTGGAAATAATGAATCAGCTGAAAGAAGCAGCGAGGAAACTAGGATGAACACTATTGATCCTACATTTTTGGAAGCCCTTCCAGATGATCTTCGAGCTGAAGTGTTAGCTTCTCAGCAAGTTCAATCTGTAAGAGCTGCAAATTATACACCTCCTCCTGCAGAAGATATTGATCCAGAATTTCTTGCAGCACTTCCTCCAGACATCCAAGCTGAAGTCTTAGCACAGCAGCGTGCGCAGAGAGTGGTGCAAAGCCAGCAAGCTGAAGGCCAGCCTGTGGATATGGACAGTGCCTCAATTATTGCAACCTTTCCTGCTGAGCTTCGTGAAGAGGTTGCAGTATACACATCTACTTGAATAGATGGTCTTATGGTTTTATTTATTTATGGATGTATTAAGAGTATCAAATTAAGCTATTTATCTTCCCCATTTACATTTCACACTACAATTTGAATCTTTGTGCCTTTTTTCTCTTTGTAATTACTTTTTCTGTGTTCTTCAGGTTCTTTTGACTTCCTCAGAAGCAGTTCTTGCAGCCTTGTCTCCAGCACTTCTTGCAGAAGCGCAGATGCTGAGAGAGAGAGCCATGAGTCAGTATCAACACCGTAGCTTTCTTGGAGCTGGGCATAGACTAGGTGGCAGGCGACACAATATAGGAATTGGAGGCCAGGCTTCCATGGAACGAGGTGTAGGCAATAGTGTTGGTCTTACATTGGGCCGCAGACCTGGCACATCCCTTGGTAATGGAATAAAGATGAAAGAAGTAGAAGGCAAAGCTCTTGTAGATACGGATGCACTCAAAGCAATGCTTCAGCTTTTGAGGCTAGCTCAGGTACGAAGTTTACTTCAACTAACGATACTTACACTCAATTTGGTATTATTTTAACTCATTAATAGTCATGTTTGATGAATTGAGTTTACCATTTGTGCTAGCGAGTAATTCAATATGTGTGCTTAATGTCAAATATTTTTAGCTACTGGAGCAAATCACTTACCGTACACACTGCATTGCTTGGGGGGGGGTTTATATAATTGCAAAAAATGGTTAAAAGTCTGGTAATGCAGATTTGCATTTAAATTTTTCATAATATCTTATATTTAGTAGCATCTATACTAGAACTGTTGGTCAAGCAATATCTAATTCATGATGTCCAAATGATGTTAACCCTTCTTTATAATTTTGTGCTGTCAATTTTACGTGTTAATATACAGTTCCAGTTGAGGGCATTTTCATTTGTTCTGCCAGGTCTCCTGTTAATTTTTTTTTTAGAGAGGATCCAATAGACAAGTATATTTGACAGTTACGTTTTTATAGAAGTCAATTATTTGTTTTAACCTTCTACATATAGCAGCCTGTTTACATGTTTGTATTTCATGTACTTTTCCTATTGAAACAATTCTGACTAATCCTTTGTTTTATGCAGCCTTTGGGTAAAGGGCTTCTTCAAAGACTTCTATTGAACCTTTGTGCTCATGGTGCTACAAGAGCTACTTTAGTTCACCTTTTGCTAGACATGTTGAGACCCGAAGCAGAAGGATTACCAGTGCAGTCCAATGGTGTTCCATCCCAGAGACTTTATGGATGCCAATGGAATGTGGTTTATGCACGCTCTCAACTTTCAGATGGTATTATTCTTTCTGTTTGAGTCTCACCCAGCTGTTATGAATTTCTTTCTACCCCAAAGTATTAGACATATCAAGGGAAGAGAAGTAGAGTTGGTGATAATACTGTTTATGTGCAGGTGTACCACCTCTCGTTTCTCGCCGTGTCCTTGAGATTTTGACGTACCTAGCAAAAAATCATCTGTGTGTGGCTGATCTTCTTTTTTACATGGAATCATGCCCATCATTGGAGGTAATGACCCAGACATCAGTAATATCAAATGGAGAGAAAGGCAAAGGAAAAATTGTTGCTGAAGTCCATAGTTCTCATTCATCAGAGAAAACTGATAGAGGGGATATTCCTCTTGTACTACTTCTAAAGCTGCTTAATCAGCCATTGTTTTCCAGGAGTAGTGCTCATCTTGAGCAGGTAACTCTTCAATTATATATAACAATACCTCCTCGGTTCATCTATAATTCAGATTGTCACAATTTAGTTTCTGTTTTTTGCAGCTTATGGGGCTTCTTGAGGTTGTTATGAACAATGCTGGAATTAAAAGTGAATTAGAAGCTCCTGCTAGTCAACCAAAGGACGTTGTGTCACAAGCGGAAAGTGGGCATGATGTAACTGAATCTCTACCGGAGGTTGTGTCTGGTGTTGATCTGGCTACCCAAACGGGTGAACCTGCTTATGTGGAAAGTAATGATGATTCTAAGTTACCTGGCAGCTCAGATGTGGCTAAAACCAATGAAAGTCAGGAAGCCTCAGCCTCGGGTTTGAAAAAGGAAATGGATGCATCTGAGATTCTATTACAACTGCCCCAGAGAGAGTTACAAAACTTGTGTAAACTTTTAGCCAAGGAGGGGTATGTCTTGATTCTCAATCCATTGTAATGAATGAATATGCTCATTTTCTTGTAGGAAGTGAATTTTTGAATTTGCATATATACAGGGACTTTAGTATGTTCTTCTCGATTGAGTTTTATCATCCAATCGCACTTGTCAATGCAGGCTGTCAGATGTGGTGTATGCAAAGGTGGCAGAGGTTCTGAAGAAGCTGGCTAGCATTGCGCCTACACATAGGAAGCTTTTCATTTCTGAACTGGCAGCTGCCGCGCATTGTCTTAGTGGTGATGCAGTTGGCGAGCTTGTAACGCTTCAAGAGATGGAGTTACTGGGGGGAAATGCTTGTTCTATGGCAGGAGCAGCTATATTGAGAGTTCTACAAGCAATGAGTACTTTAACATCAGATGTTGGTACAGGTGTTACTGATGATAAGGAACATGAAAGTCTTTCAGTTGTTGGGGAACTAAACATGGCCCTTGATCCATTATGGCAGGGATTGAGTGTTTGTATTAGCAAAATAGAGCAGAGTTTGGGAAATGCCTCAGATGTTTCAGCTTCAGCAAGTAGAAATACTGCAGCAACGTCTGCGGCACCTGCTCTACCTCCTGGTACACAAAGGGTCTTGCCATTCATAGAGGCATTTTTTGTTTTATGTGAGAAATTGCAGTTAGTAGTTAGTGTTGGGCAACATGATCCAGATGATGCTAGTACTAGTGATGCTGGACAACCCCGAAAAACAGAGGGAGGTATGACGTTTGTTAAGTTTGCTGACAAGCATCGCAGACTTCTCAATGCTTTTGTGCGGCAGCATCCAGGGTTACTGGAGAAATCACTTTCGCTCATATTAAAGACACCTCGTTTAATTGACTTCGACAACAAGCGATCATTTTTCCGTTCTCGGATTAGGCAACAAAATGAGCAGCACAACTATAATCCTCTTCGTATTTGTGTTCGTAGAACATATGTGCTAGAAGATTCTTACAATCAATTACGAATGCGCTCTGTAGATGATATCAAAGGGCGTTTGACAGTGCAATTTCAAGGAGAGGAGGGCATTGATGCGGGTGGCTTGACAAGAGAATGGTACCAGTTACTGTCGAGGGTGATATTTGACAAAGGAGCACTTCTGTTCACTACTGTTGGAAACGAATCGACTTTTCAGCCAAACCCAAATTCTGTTTATCAAACAGAACATCTATCATACTTCAAGTTTGTTGGGCGAGTGGTAATGTTTTCACTTTTTAATTTTTTGTCACTAAATATGCTATTTTTTAGAAGTTAACTGTTCATCTTTATGATTATGTGAGTTGTTTCTTTCTCATTGCTGTGAGTAGGTTGCTAAAGCATTATTTGATGGTCAACTGTTGGATGTACATTTCACCCGATCTTTCTACAAACATATACTCGGAGTAAGAGTTACATACCATGATATTGAGGCCATTGATCCAGATTACTTCAAGAATCTGAAATGGATGCTTGAGGTGAGTGACAATATTGACTTTGATATTAATAAGGAAACTGTTACTTCGACATTTTTGTCATTTATGTATTTGTAATGAATTTATACTAATAGTATATTTCGTGTCACAGAATGATATTAGTGACATCCTTGATCTCACATTCAGTATAGATGCAGATGAAGAAAAACGCATTCTATATGAGAAGACGGAGGTATTTTATTTGTGAATGCTTTTATTTTGTTTTGGTGGTGCTGGTCATACGGCAGTGTTGGGCCATTTTTAATGTTTGAACAAAGTTAAATGGTGTAATATGCTGTCCTGTTTCTGCATAGGTAACTGACCACGAGCTTATCTCCGGGGGAAGAAATATACGTGTTACAGAAGAAAGTAAGCACCGGTATGTGGATCTTGTAGCAGAACATATACTGACAAATGCCATTCGCTCCCAAATCAATGCCTTCATGGAAGGATTCAATGAGTTGATACCAAGGCATCTTATATCAATATTCAATGATAAAGAACTTGAACTTCTGATCAGCGGGCTTCCTGAAATTGACCGTGAGTTATTTATATTTTTTGGTGTCATTATTAGCTTGTAATTGTCCCCTATGGATTGCTTGCTAATAAAGTCAAAATATGACAGTTGATGATCTCAAGTCAAGTGCAGAATACACAGGATATACTTCAGCGTCTCCTGTGATTCAGTGGTTTTGGGAGGTTGTGCAAGGATTTGGCAAGGAGGACATGGCTCGCTTATTACAGTTTGTCACAGGAACCTCAAAGGTATCTAGTTTTAGCTTTTTAGTGGAACCCCAATATGCAGGATGTTTTTGTACCCATTCAAGCTCTTCTAATTGTATATTAATCTCATTCACTGTTAGTATTAATTATGTTAAATCAGTACTCTAACTATTGTTTTTCAACAAATTGGTAGGTTCCTTTGGAAGGGTTTAAAGCACTTCAGGGCATATCTGGTCCTCAAAGGTTCCAGATTCACAAGGCATATGGAGCACCGGAGCGTCTACCTTCAGCTCACACATGGTGAGTGCTTGTATTCCAATTATTGAGGGGCTTATATTATACTTCCATTTGTTATCAGGTGAATCACCTCTCTTATATATTTCCTTCTGTCTTATTCATGTGCCATTTATGCAGTTTTAACCAGTTAGACCTGCCTGAGTACTCTTGTAAGGAACAGCTTCAGGAGCGATTGCTATTGGCTATTCATGAAGCTAGTGAAGGATTTGGCTTCGGTTGATCTGTTGAAAGAACTTATATCATCACACGATGCGTGGATGAAACTTTAATTGGGGGATTACCACCAGCATCCTTCTGATTAATTTTGAAATCTGGCATTAGAAGTTTCATGCAGATGTGTGCGACTAACCATGATTTATTGTGTCAGTTTGTATAAATTTCTTTTATATTGAGGGAAGTCAATTTTCTTCTCACTGAAAGCATTTTGCAGTGAGTCTATGCTTTGTCCATTGCTGCAATAGATATTTTTTGTTGTATTAGCCATTTACCCAGAGTATGGGGCAAGTTGTACCATCGATTTTTGCCATCTTGTTTTGTTATTACCTGGCAGTGTCATTGAATTAATCTCTCTTAGACTTGTACATTATGATAGAAATCTGTAATTTTCTTGACGTGTATTTTTAAGGCAGGCAAATTTCTTTGAATTTTGATGGAGATAAATGGAGATGCCGTATTGTCCTTCTGCTGTGTACAATTTTATGGAGTCCATATGCAGTTTCATATTCAGGACTTCAAACTTGTTTCTGCCTTAAAAATTGTCGTGGTACTTAATTTTAGAGGTCTAATTATATGATGACAGAAGTATTCAAATTGGTAATCCTATGAAACCAGCATCCACCACTCGGGATCATCTTCTTGAAAAGATATGGCACATTTTATCATGTATTTCATAGTGGATTTTGGTTTAGAACCAGTTACGAAGTCAGCCTCCTTGGTCTGTTGTTGAGTGGGGGGCTCTAGCAGGGGTCCTGGCATTCAGTCAGTTCACTTACATAGTTTGAGAAGTTCGTCTCTATCTATTCAGCATCAACGCAAATCATAAAAATACACATCATACAATTTTCTAATCACTTACATAAATTACTAGTGCAGTAATATACGTCCCACATTAGCAAAAGTATTTAATGAACCATTATAACTTCAAAATTTTTAATTATTTGGAAGCACAAGCAAGTTGTTAGGTAGATTTCCTGTCGCCACTTTTTGGTCGGTAGGATTGATAGAACTATGCACTTGTAGCTAGGAATGAATATCAAACACAAATTGTTGGGATGGACTCTGCAACACTGTCAGCAGTTTGGCAAGATGGTTTCCTCCCACCATTGATATTCTACTTAACTTTGCACTCGCAGCTGGTGACATGGATATATTATTTTTGCACTTGAAGCAGAGGTATTCCATCTACAAGATATAGATGCATCAAGAGTTTTGGCTTCATTTTGATGATGAAGAAGAAGAAAGACTATTAATGTCATTTAGACTATATTATTATGTATCGCCTGACAAATTTCAACAAAGAAGTTTAAAATTTGTTCTTCTATCGTATTCATGGTGAGAGGTGTTCTACAATGGTATCTTGGGGTTGGTGGTACATTGTAGTACTATTAGTGTGTTCACTTTTAATTCTAATTTTAAATTTGATGCCCATTTGATCATCGCCTAGAATTCTTTGTTTTAAGAATGTCAATAAATTAAAATAGATATCTTAAATGCATGTATTCAAAATACATCGACGAGGCACCTATCTAAGTATGATAGTGAAGTATAAGTAAAGTTTTAATTAAAAAATAAAATAATATAATAATTGTATCTATATGAAATATATCAATACACATCAATTTCAAGATTTTTAGCGTAAATTTTTTACTAGTCACATTGATCGATAACTTCATTAAATTCTTTATCAATTTGCCATTGATTTGTGACAAATGGAGTCAATTTAGTTGTGGCATCATGTCGTCATAAAAAAAATCTAGTCAAGAAAAAGGGTCCAGACATTATTACATTGCCAACATATTGCTCTTTTTAATTGACTTATCCAAGAAAAAAAGGAAAGAAAATATTAATGAGAATCTAATTGAAGTAAAATTTATGGATGAATTGTCATGTGACATTCAAATGGTTGTCAAAATTATTGTCTAAAATAAAAGTGAACAACTCACTCCATTACATCCCTAATTGTTATTGTAGCAATGTCGGCATAAAAACGATATTATCTTTTTTAGGTAATGGGTTTTGGAATCCTTTACAACACATATTAGTGTATCTAAATTGACACCAGTTGTTAAAAATAATGAAAAATATGCCAGGAAGAAAATAAAGCTATTAATAATTCTGGTAGACGATTTTTTTTAACATAAATACTTTGAGATTGATCCGTCATATATTAGGTATGTGATGAGCCGTATGCTTGTCATTAATGAACCAATCATTATAATAAAGCTTTTTTTATTTGGCATATAACAAGTCAAACAAATTTACTAAATTAAAATAAGCTACGCAATGTGACTTGTCCTTAGTCGATGAGGAAAATAGTCTTTAGCATCAAGTACGGTTAATTGTCCATGTTAAAACAAAATGCAAAAAATATTGAAAGCATGGCCTAGTACTAGTATTAAAGATGAAAATAAGGAATTTTTTTCTAAATTATTGTCTAGACCACATGAAATTAAAATATTTGGTTTTTTATAATCTTTGTTGTTATCTCTAGTGTACAATTGTCTCTTACGCATGATTTTAGGTTTCGTGGTGTGGATCATTGGTATCAAAGCATACTTCTTACTTGTCTATGATTGTAAACACGCAAATACAACACAAAAAAGGAGGAATTAATGATGGTTATATTCACACCTTCTTGGAAGAAGCAATAGTAAGATAGCTCATGCCCAAAAGTAACTTGAGGTAGTCCCAAATGTTTAAAAACTCATTAAGGATGTCTTGGAAGCACAATAGGACAAAATATGGGTTGATTGTTTGTTGACAAAATATTTTGTCTAGGAAAAATATGGCACTTAACAGAAGTGTGTGGAACAAAGTCGATCCTCTATTATAAGGAGAGGCACCTTTTATTGAAATCTAAAACAGAACAAGAATATGTACAATAACTACACTGACTTGTGGGGGTGAGATTTTATTCTTGAAGAAAGAAATATAAGATGAAAAGTGAGAAGAAAAGAATGGAGAATTGAGAGAGGGAGAGATAAGAGAGAAACTTGCATTTTTGAATAAATAAACTCAGAGCCTATTCTAGAAGATTTTGCTCTTCGAGGCATCTTGTAGCCATTCAAAAACATTGACAATCAAGAAATGAAAAAGTGTGTTTACACACTAGTGCTTTTTTCATTAATATAAAAAATATTTATTAGCTTAAAGGGGAGGAAAATGTACACACCTTAATTTGGTAATTATGTGGTTGACAATATTGATTCAACTTATATCCCTTAATCATGTCTTACATTCACAAATAAAGACTAAATTCACTATCATACTCTCTACCTAAGGCTTGAAAATACTAATCTTTTCACTTTTCTTCTCAAATACCTATAGGACCAATGTCATTGTACATAAACATCATGCATCTCCTCCCAAACTTCTCCATATCTCCACTTGTTACATTTTACATCCTGGACACTATTGAGTAGATCTAGACAAAACCATAATACAATTATGTCCCTTATCAATGGTTCTGCCTATAGAGGGCTAACAATAAGTTTTTCTTATGTTTATTTTATTTCTACATCTTATTTGGTCTTTTTTACCAACCTCTATGCAATTATGAAGTAATTTAAATTGGCTTAAGAGAAAACCAAGCCAAGTGAAAAATATTTTAAATTCAGATTAAACACTATTAAGTATCTACATTCCAAAATGCACTTGAAGGTGGTTTTATCATAGTCTAATTTGACACTCTATTCAACACTAAAAAAGGATACATATGAAATATACCTATTTATCCCACTATTGGTGTTGAGGTACAAGGATAAATATAGTGGAAGGGAACTCTAGATTTGCATTCATAATTGCAGAAGCACTAGTAAACTATATGGAGTTTAAGCCCCTCATTTGGGACATGTAGTACAATACTTGGTTATAATCAATAGGTGGGTTGAGCACCAAGAGAATTTCAACTCAACCACACACCACTTTTTATTATCTAATTGCTGTTTGAGTGTTAATGTAAGAAATTCGGGTTTTGATATCTACATGTGCATTCACGAACATTCTTGAGTGAATAAAAGTATAGGAGTGAATCAAAGATGAAGACAAAGTGACCCAAATAAAAAACGAAGTGCATTATAATGTTATACACTAGTGTGAGGCTAGATAAAACCATTATAGACTAGTGTCTAAATATAATGCTAGTGCCTAGGAGGGTTTTAAAGCTTCATTTTTGAGACAACATCTTCATCCTTGTCATAGCCTATTTGATCCAATTTTAGACACAGATCACTATGAGAAGCTTTAGAAAAGATAATTGAACGTATATTTTTTGATTTACTATATTTAGCATGTGACTTATTTGAATGTATCTCATCAATGATATTTTACATGTGTTGTCAGATTTAAATGTTGGAGTGTTTATCTATTAATCTAATTAGACACCAGTTTATAGAATTTCAATCTTGATTAAAGTAAACCTAATATTTAATTAGGGTTTAATCAAGGTGTTGAAGAAAATAATTATTGGGGTAGACCCTTTATTGACCATCGAGACATGAAAATACCCCATGAGCACACTAAAGCAATTGACATATCAACTTCTCAAATGAACTCCCCAAACACCAAGAAAATATGACCCCCTTGTGGAAGTACAAAAACATTATAGAGAAATTAGACATATTAGAGAAAACTCTGGTTGATCTGTATGGAAAATTAAGTTTGTAGAATAGACATTCTCAATATTTAAGACAAACACAAAGGTGGCTGTTAAGCACTTCAAGAATATCGATGAGAAGAAGAAGACACTTAAAGCCAAGGCCTTTTAGATAAGGGATAGTACCGAGAGGGAGAAAGTACTTTAATAGATATGGGTAGTGTGGAAGATCATTGTTGTAAAACAACAAAACATTAAGGAAACATACACCCTCCACATACAATCCTTGGAAGAGGAGGAATATTTGAAGGAAATGGAGGGAAAGATAACATCCAAGTTGCAAACTGCACACACTCTTGTAAAAGAATAACTAGAGTGGGATTCCCTCAAGAAACTATCTATTAATACACCTTAGGAAACATAAGAGACGAAGGCTACATTGATCATGTGGAGCACTTTTGAAACACAATTATAGAAGAAAGGGTCTAAGTTTATCAACCTATTTGTAAGGATTGTTGATAGAAAAATATGTACACATGTAGTTGGAAAAAATGAAATAACTAACAAACATGAAAGTGTAAGAAATAACTCAATATGCAAAAAAACCAAGATTTTTTCAAATACACGATTTGAATAGCTCACAAATGAAGATGTACATATAGAAGAGTGAATGTGTAACCCCATGATTAGTGGAAAAAGGGCCCAAAATAGAATTGTAACTCACACACTTGGCATAGTCAAACAAGGAGTAACTCCCACTTAGCTAACAATGATGGCCAAGTGTAACTCCTGTGACTAACTTCAAGTGTAACTCCTATGACTAAGTACACCTAAACAAGCTAACTCCTAAAGTGTAGAAATAATCTACATAAATAAATGGAATAAATAAGATCCTACACTAACACCCCCCTTAAGCATAGTTTAGGTGGGCGGAAAAGAAAATGGGTCCCGATAAGAAGGCCTGATGAGGTACCCACATACAATGCAACTCTCACAAAGTGGAGTAAAAGGAGAAATCCCAGTGGGAAAAAAACTCCCCCTAAAAGAGAGACAACATAGAAAAGTGAGGTCTAAGAAGCCTCACTAGAAGCTACAACTACCTAAAGCCACCCTGTATCCTGCAAGATAGGGCCCATGTGTGCCTCCACAAAGAAGAGAGAGAAGATAAATGCAAAATGTTGCATGGTGAATGTTGTAGTAGGTTCCTTTGCAACAAATAATGTCTCTTCATTTTGGAAGAAAGAAACCCATAGCAATCAAATTGTTGAATTCCCACTCAAGTGAAATGCAGGTAGGAATAAGAATGTAGAAGTCTGGAAAATGCTCAAATGTCTCCAAGCGAGTTCTCAAATGTGCCAAAGTTAGATTAGGAAATCCAGGCCTAACTATAGAAGATGGAAATGCGGAAGGATGAAATGAAGGAGAGAGAGTAGCAGGGTTTATAAGTACCCTCATTACATCTAGAGATGAAGGTGCAACTCCATAGGAGATATCAAAGAGAAGACAAATTTCCTCAATGGTGTCATCTAGATCCGAAATGTGGGACTCTACAAACAAGGAAAAAATATGCAGTAGAAATGTGTCCCAATGAGGTGAATCCAAAAGACATATGTGATCATGTTGTAAATGATCAAAGGAGGGTCTCAAATACATATGAGTAGGTGATGGTGCCTCATCCATAATCTCCATAAGTGATGGTGGAGGTGCCACATCCTCCATAATCATACCCTCTCAATCAATGAAATGAATAGGAGTACAAACTATAATATGAATAATAGGTGCCTCAAACAAACCACCTGCAAGTGTGTCCTCTCTAAGAGGAGAAATAACTGTAATATAAGAAGAAGTAGGAGAATAAGATACCAAAAAATCCTCATGCAAGTCACCATAAATAATATCGCAGGAACAATAAGAGGTGGAGCAACAATGGGTTCTCCAAACAACTCTACAAGTATGCCCCAAGCTTCCTTCGATGACATAGCATGTGCAATGTGAGACTGTAAATAGTCTAAGATGTTGAGGCAAATACAAAAAAGGGCCCCAACATGTTTTTCCTTAATCAAGGCAATGTATTTCTCCTTAATGAAAATATGAGCACACATAACATCAATATTGGCTTTTCACAAACCGTTCATCATCAAATGTAACCTCATTATCTCCTTTGATCTGTTGTAGTTAGAGGTGTTAAGGGGTTCAACATACCATGAAGCCATGTCCTAATAAAAATTTCAAGGAGGAGGATGAATGCCCCTTGCCCCCCACATACAGAAAATCCTTCTATCTCAAGTCACCAAAAACTGACAAAATGGAAAAATGTGGACATCGCGTAAAAGTGAGAATGCATCCGAGAAGATATAAAAATAAGATACAAGGTGATGTTTTCACAATGAGGAGAAACAATGCATGTGTGAATGCTAAAGAAGAAAGATCACCATACAAGACCCCTTCTGAAATCAACTTCAATTAAAAACCCCATTTTTGACACTTTATAATTTTAGTGCGCTTTACAATATAAATGGTACTAATGGAAAGAAGACAAAAAAACACCCTTTTGAAACAAATGACACTAAAATAGGAGTAACCTATCAAAATTTATTGCAATAACCGTTTTCCGTCATTAATGGCCCATTTAATTAAATTGCACTAAAACATTAAAAATGCATTAAGGGCTGAAGCAAGGTGACCTTGTAGCCAATTGTTGGATCGACAAAGAACTAGGAGAAATTTTTGTTTTGCTTGTGAGGGGGTATTGGCCTCCTGCCAAACCGAAGCTCACCCTTCATCTTTGATGGGTGATGATTTAAGGATAGTAACAAAACAATAAAAGGCCTCTCCTTTAGAATATTTCAATGTTATGTTGTTTTTATACAAAAAACAATAAAAAATCTCCTTGTAGCATAACAAAGTCAACCAAACCTTTGAGTTGACCGCTTGTGCAACTCAAATGAAATAATTTTAATGAGAGCAAAATAAAACAAACTATTTTCTTCTCCCCTTTAATTAAAAAAGACATATTTAATAAAATTTTGACTAAAAAACTTAGCTTGGATGACATGTACGACTGTCAATAAACAACTAGGTCTCTGAGAAAGTTTTATTTTGGCAAACTTAGCTCTTTAACCTACCCGTACGTCTGCCATTAGAGAGTTGGCTACCTGTTTTAATAGTCTCCTCTGCAAAATATTTTCAAGAGTTACAAAGTCTAATAGATACCCAATTTTTTTTTTGGGTGTTGCGAATAAATCCCATAAATCATTTCTCTTTTTGTTGTTCAAAATTGTGAATCTGATGCAAATGAAAAATAGATCTACAAAAAATGCCCTTATAGCAATCTGAAGCTTGAATTTACGTGGTAATGGTTGCCATAAGACTGATTTTTTACTTGAAAGGGCCACCACTGATGTTTTACAGGACTGCAAATTAGGTTAACACAAAAAATCTCATTGACGGAGTTCCTAGTGCAACCACTGGAAAAGAAACACTTAAACCCAGATCTACAAACAACAATTTTTCGTAGTGAAAAATTTAAACAAACCCACTAATTTTTCACAGAAACCCATAAAACACATATCTTAGATTTTTCAGAAAATAGGTTCCGTACAGTTTGATTAGGTTGACAAAAAAATAGATTTTGACCAGAAAACATGTGTCTTAGATTACGGTTGAGTTTATTGTTGATCCTATGGTTTTACACCTTCCAGATCTAATGACATAGTCCATTTTGCATGAAAAAGGTCCCGAGTAAAAGATGACTTACATAATGGCTTCTACAAAAAATGGAGTCAAAATCTTTGTACACTGATTTGTTAGTCGCCCAAATGAAGAATTTAAACCTACAATTTTACTGAAAAAAGACACACGCTTTCTCCAACAAGCTTTAATACCATATCAGACTATCCTTAAGGATCGGTGATGGAAAAATAAGTACACACGTAGTTGCAGAAAACAAAATAACTAACAAGCATGAAAGTGCAAAAAATAACTCAATATGTAGACAAGCCAAAATTTCTCCAAATACACTACTTGAATAGCTCACAAATGAAGATGTACATATAGAAGAGTGAATGTATAACTCCATCCATGATTAGTGGACAAAGAGCCCAAAATAGGACTGTAACTCACACACTTGGCATAGTCGTACACGAAGTAACTCCCACTTAGCTAACAATGATGACTGAGTGTAACTCATGTGACTAACTCCGAGTGTAACTCGTATGTCTAAGTACACCTAAGCAAGCTAACTCCTAAAGTGTAGGAATAATCCACCTAAATAAATAAATGGAATAAATAATATCCTATACTAACAAAGTTTGTGAAGAAGAAGAGTCAAATTTTTCAACGATTTACCCAAAAAGTAAAGAAGGGTGAATGTGGGTTATAATAGGAAATACATATCTATATAATTAAAAAAAAAATTAGCATTTTGATCTAAACATACATTTATAGTTTTGAAAGATGAATCAATTAGAACATATGCTAAACAAAGATATATAGCTAAATAAGAGTGCACTTAGATTTTTGTATGGTTTGGAAAATGATTTGGGTATGATAAGGGTATGAACTAGCTAGAAATCTCCTACAAATACGTTGTATTTGATTCTACAATTGCACCATGTTTAGGGACATAATCATATTGTACTTGACCAAACCGTTTAGCTTTTTCATCCTATTGGATGGTTTAATCTAGTAATGAGGGAAGGTGTTGTGAAGCTCTGTGCATGGTGATCAAAATTAATTGACTGCCTGTGACTCATACGAGGTTTGTTATAAGTTGTTGAGTATTGTAGTGAGGAGAGAAAAAAATTCAATTGGACAAAGGATGATCAAGCTTACAGTGCAACTCAGTGGACAACACACAAATGACGGTGCTTAATGTGCTATACAAATTAATTGACAATGAAAGAACTACAATTTTTTTTTTTTTTTTTTTTTTTACAATTCAAGATTTATACAAAATGGAAAACTCCACTAGAGATATGTATGCTTGGAGATCTACCTCTTTATTCAAAACAAGTTGCTTTATAACTATACAAAGGAGAACATGAAAATATGTTAAAAATAGAAGATGAAGGGTTTTATATGGGAACCAAAAGGTCATCCTACATAGAGACTATTTGTATCCACCTTAGGGATGGATTCGAAAAGATAGAAGTGGAAAAGTATGAAATCTATGCTATTATACTATTATTTTATTTAGTACTTCTTGTTGGGGTCATATCTCTTGGCTAGTTGACCCAATTTGTAAACCACAAGAACTATTGGAAAAAGAACGAAATGAACTTTGAAATAATAGTTATGATGGTGATTATACTCAATTTATTGTTACTAAAATACAAACTCTAGACATGCTTTGAAGACCCTCAAAATTACAAAATACTAAAAGTTGTTGGAAAAATGCAAAAAATAGATTTTTAGGACTCCAAAAATAGTTTTATAGAAATCCTATCTTGGATCATTCGTTCCTCCTTAAGAAGAAATGATCCATATTACCCTTAGAATTTTTATTAGGTGTGGAAATGAATTCTCATTTTGGATCTTGGTGAACCACTTCCCTTGGTGTGTCATATGCCCTACCTTCACTACTTGGTAGAGTGTGTTTTGTTGTGCTTCATGTCCTTGGCCACCATGTCAATGATCTGATCAGAGTTCATTGGTGTTGCACAAATTGGATTCATATTTGTACTTTATAACTATTCACCAATGCTTGATATATCTAACAACGAAGGAAAGTATGGGTGGATTATCTCAACATTGAAAACTGGATACAACCAGAGGTTTAGTGGAAGATTGAGCTCAAAGGCATTCTTGCCATTTTTTGGTTATGGTATATGGCCATATTACAAAGGTATGAGTTTCTTGTGTGGACCATTAAGTCACTCTTTCTACATATGTAGCCAAACCTTATCCACCACTTGGGATTGATGAGTAACTAGATGGTCATCATGACACTACCTGTACTTTTGTCTAATTTGTTCTAAAATCTCATGAACTTATTTTTGGATGTGTCAAATTCGTTCCACAAATTTGGTATGATTATCCACTTATTTTTGTGTATGGGTAAATTCTTCTTCCATCATAAAGGGAAATTTTACATCAATGGGAACTAATGGCCGGAATCCAAGACATACTTGAAATGGTCTATATCCTATGGAGCTATGAAGAGCTCGATTGTAGCTATGTTGTATGTACACAAGACTTTCATCCCATGTGCATGGATATTTAGAGTGACACATTTGAAGAAGATGCACAATCATGTTGTTGACTACCTCTATTTACCCATCTATCTGAGAGTGGAATGCAACCGACTTGTTTAGTTTTGTTTCCATCATGGACCATAGTGCAAACCATAAGATCCCCAGAAATATGGAATCCCTATTTGACATGGTGATTTTTGGAAGGCCAAAATGAACCCAAATATTCTCAACAAACAACTTTCTAGTCTCATATGCTAATTTTTTGCTTTAAAGGTGTCAATATTTCCATTTTTGAGAACTTGTAAACCACCAAAAAAACACAGTCATGGCCATGCATGGTGGAAAGGAGAATTGAAATGAAATCCATCGAGATAGACTTCCAAAAAGTTCCTAGAATTGGTAAGGGTGTAAAGGCCCTACTTTCAATTGGATGGCTTAGCAATCATGCAGGATATGCATGACCTGATATATCTAGTAACATTATGATGAGATTTGTCTAGTATAAATATTTTTACAATCCTACGACTATTTTATCTACTTTAAAGTGACTTGTAACCCAATAGTAGTGAGGCTCTAAAATCAATTTCTGATGCTCCCCTACATGAACACAAAGGTATTCCATGTGGCATAGAATCCCCTATTGCAAATGATAGTCTAGAACATTTTTTCTAGACCTTAGCCCATGATACATGTCAAAAAAATTAGGATCATGTTCATATATTTGAGGTCATTGTAATGTATCATGCACCCATGGTCAAGGATTATTTTCAAATAAGTGATCTGAGGCCAACTCAAATAATAAAATCCTTGGTTGGTAATCCCCTTATTTTGAAGGATGTTGAAATGTAACTACTGTAGATAGGCGGACAAACTTTGGAGACAAACATTTTGAAACTTACCTTGGGTCTGAATAAACTCCAAAGGCTTTTGATATGTGTATGATAGCCTCTTTTCCTAGAAGGTAGTGATTCCACTATTTGTAGGATTTCAAAATGGTGTATGAGTCCTTGTCATATGTCAAGTACGTACACACTATGTCAAAGAATGTCTCACTATGGAATACTAATGAATGCCCATTTTGGGTGAGGAATACCAAGTAAATATTTTGAAGCATTTGTTTTGATCTGAAATGATTGTTGTAGATATCATAATACCAAAAATGTTTCATATTAGAGTCTCTCCTTCATCCATGCAAATACCTTAGGTTGTCCCTTTATATTTTACTTTTGCTCATGCATGTGTCACCTAATTCAAAGGCCATGTAATGTGAGAAAGACCAAGTATAAACCTACAATAAAAGTTGGCTAGTCCCAAGAAACTTTCGAGTTTGATGTCAGTCTTTGTTGTCAGTTAGTATTGGATGACTTGGATCTTTTCTAGGTCCACATTCACACCATCCTTGTGGATGATGTATCCAAAATGATAGATACTCTTCATGCCAAAGGAAAACTTCTCTATGTTTGCATAGAGCTTATGATGATGCAAGGTATGAAGAACCTACTATACATGTTGAATGTGCTCTTCCTGTGTCTCGCTAAAGAAAAGAATGTCGTCCAAGTACACAACCAAAAATGAATCAATGAAAAATCATATGATATTATCCATTGTCCTCATGAATGTTGCAGGTAAATTTTTCATCCCAAAAGGCATGGCCAACCGTTAAAACAAGTCCTTGGATTTTAATGTAAATTTCCAAACATCTGCAGGATCGATGGGAAATTGGTTGTAACCAGACTTTAGATCAATATTTGTGAAAATTTTGACTCCCCTGACCTGGTACAAGATCTCATGAGTTCGTGGAAGAACATATATGTTATTTACTATCATTTTGTTAAAGGATTTATATTCAATACAAGGCTATCACATCCCATCTTTCTTACATGCATGAACAATTGGGATCCCATAAGGTGACGCACTTGGTCAAATCTACCACTTTTGAATCAGCTCATGAGTCTAATGCTTGATCTCTTCATTATCAAGTACTAAGAACCTTTATAGGGTACCATTTGGGAGTGATGTTCTAGGGACCAATTTTAATTAGATGCTTCACCTAACAACGCAAAGACACTTGTTCATGGTATGAAATTTTTTATGTATTTAAATATCATCTTATCTATCTTCTTATACTACATAGTTTAGATAAGTGGGACGAATCTTGTGGTTTCTGTAACCTTTTTCTTATCCTCACACGTGATCACTAGTAGGAAAAAAGTTCTAACTTAAGCAATCAACCTTCCACACTACTTTGCATTGATTAGTACTACTGATTTAGCAGGGGTTAGCTTTGGGATGTGTTAGCACTTATGACCTAGAGTGATGATGACGCTTCTAGGCCAAGCCTATAGAAACCATTACAATCCTATATGTATGGCTATATAAGAAGCACATAACAAATATCCAATGGTGCAACATAACATACCACCTCATCTTAGAATGGTTTGATTAAATAGGGAAGGTGACACTATTAATTAACATGGATGCCCCTTCTTTTGTTGAACCAACCAATAGAGTGTAGTTGTGGGTGAGGAGTTATTACTAAATCTAACCTATTTACTATTTATACATATATCATATTATTTTGACTTCCCTTATCTAGAATAAAGTGAAGAACCATACCATTTACCCACATTTGTGAGTAAAATAGTCATTTTATATACTCTTTTAGTAGGGACACTATTTGTGAGGTCGAAACAATGGTATATGGATCAACATCCATAATCAACTACCATTTTTCATGTGCACCTTAGTTATCCACGGAGGATTCTCCTGGATATGGATCCCATGAATTTGTTAGCATATTTTTGTTGACATCTCGATAATAATTCATGTCATAGTACCTAATCATGTGCTTCTCACACCATACTCCTATGAATTTTTGTGGATTTTCTTTCCATGTTTACTACTTATTATGGTTATGTGGTGGTGCATCATTTCCTTGCCGCTTGATGTTATCTTTCCCTTTCTTGGAATATAAGGATATATTCTTCCCTTGCATTTGGAGTTTTGTTAAATTTTGACTGTATATTGATAGGATTCCTCAAGAGTATCGATGTATGCAAACTCAATCTCTTCCTTGATGTAATATCACAACCCCATGCAATGTTTGTGAGAATATGATGCTTCTCAGTGTCACACGTACCCACTTTTTATGATAGGGTATGAAACTCAATGGTGTATTTCTACACTATTTGATCATGACCTTGACACAACTAGTATAATTTCTTACATTAGTCCTTATAGTTATTCAACTAATAATATTCCTTTCTAACAACCTCTACGAAATTGCCCCATGATTTTGGGGGCTGTGGATTGACCGCTACATAATCATTGTCATAATATTGTAGGAATTATGATTCCCATTTTTTTTTGACATGCAAATACCTCCTTGTGTTTGAATGTAGTGTTCCAAAAATATACGAGATTGATGGAAACTTGGTTGTACGCTGACTTCAAATAAATCTTTGTGAAAAACTTGGCTACCTTGAGATGTCCAAGAGGTCATAAATTCATGAAAGTGGGTTACTTCTGAAATAATTTTTTGTCTTACAAATGATTAGTTTCTATCAATGGTTGGCTGAGCCCCCCTTTTTGTGTATGTGAAGGATCCCATTATTGAATGTAAACTACCCAAAAGTTGTGGGTGGCAGTTAGGCTGAGGATCACATAAGAATAGTCCACTAAACCCATGGAAAAGTGCTTATATAAGGTATAAGGGAGGAATTTACAGTGAGGAGAGGTAAAAGGGAGTTGGGAAATAAGGAGAGAGAGGGTTACTGTTTGAGTAGGCTTACAATAGTTGGTGAAATAATTTTTCGTGTTGTAAATTATTGGTTCCCACCAATGGCCATGGGGCTAAGCCCCTCCTTCTTGTGTATGGGGAGGTTCCCATTATTAAATGGAAACTACCTAGAAGATGTGGGTGGCCATTAGGCTAGGGATCACACAAGAATACTTCACTAAACTTGTGGCAAAGTGCTTGTATAAGGTATAAGGGAGGAATTTGTAGTGATGAGAGGTAAATAGGAGTTGGGTAAATAAGGAGAGAGAGGGTTAATGTTGTGAGTAGGATTACAAAATTCAAAAACAATAACTGGAGTAGGTCCACATTTAATTAGAAGAACAAAACAATGCTAATAATGTGTGTGTGTGTGTGAGAGAGAGAGAGAGAGAGAGAGAGAGAGAGAGAGAGAGAGAGAGAGAGAGAGAGAGAGAGAGAGAGAGAGAGAGAGAGATATTTTATTGCTTGATGTAGTACTGGTAAATCTCAACAACATACAATCAATCATCAATTGCCAACCCCTTTGAATGGAGGATCCATACCAATTTATAGATTTACAAATTGTCTCTTCATCTACCCCCATATGACTTTTTAACTATCCCCATCACTTGTGACCTTTGATCTTCCTAGGATACAAAAGTGAGTCTTTTTATTATTAGTGAGAAAATGTCTCTTATAATGTTAATATTACGGGTCACTTAAGTGAATAAGACGAACTAGCAAAAAGTACATTCTTAATGGAAAATTAGACTATGGAGAGAGAAGGAGAGAGATAGAGAGAGAGAGAGAAGAGTTGACCAATCTGATCAAGATGAAGCTTTGCTAATAGACCTTCAAGGAAATGCTTCATGAATAAGAATATTGACCTCTGATTATTTGATGAACTAAAAAACTAAGATTGCATATGCTTCCTCCTGTTGTGAAATGCGAGAAAACTCCAAAGTGATGAATAAGTGTTTTAGAAACATTGTTGTGAGGCATTGCAAAGTGAACCTAGGTTGACCATTGACATCACCCATGATGATTCTCTCTTGTCATGCTTCTCATGACCATTTCCTTAATGACCCAAATTCTGATGTTTTAAAACCCCCATAGGATTCATAATGTTCTTGATTTCACCTTCTTCTTGAGTGACCATCCATGGAATTAGAACACCATGGTTGTAAATTACTCTTCTGATGAGATGTAAAAATAGTCTAAGATATTGAGTTAGTGTTGAAGAAAACTATTATGATATATGCATTATGATGGAAATATGATGGTTTTTATAACAGGATTTAGGACATAAGGATCGCTTTCTCATTTCTCTATGCCTTCAAAATTCACTTCTATGACCAAGAGCCAACTCCATGATTCTCAATTTTTTTATGCTTGTCATTCTCTTACTGAGACAGTTCTTCATCATGTTGGTGAAAGGATTACCCTTGAGTGAAATTCTTTTCATGTGGCCACTTGTTGGAATGAAATGAGGTAATGGAACTGTCCTTCTTGCTTGAGGCATTCTCACACTACAATACTTTGGGTGAGTGTTTAAGAACACTACCAAGTGGATAGAAGTAAATGAGAAAGAGGTGATTGCCCCATTCTTGTAAATGTGATGCTCCCAATGAAGATCATAGCCTTCTTACCTTTCCTGGCTCCAGAATCTTCTTTGAATGGATTCATCCTTAGAATGATCGTGCAATTTCTTTCTCAGATGCTTCTTATGGGAAGGTTCCACTAATAAAAAAACACATTTGGATGCCAATGAAGAGCAAGGGGCTGCGATGGATCCCTATTACATGGCTCAAGAGGATTTATGGGATTTTTGATGATTCTCACCTTCTTATGAAGCTTCCTAAAATAGGGAACCTATGTGCACCCTCTTTTCCTCATCTTTATTTTCAAATATTCTTACCCGATGCTCCTTGGTTGTACTTAAATGAGGTTTGGTTACAATTTTTATTTCTTTGAGATGCCATCATAATACCATGTACTGTATGAGTTTTTAAGAACACTATTATGTGAATGTCATCAAGTGAAACCAAGATGGTTTCTCATTCTTGCACACATGGTGATTCACATGGAGATCACCCATTTACCTTTCTTGAATATAGAGTACTTCTTGAATGAAATTAGATTTGGGGATGTTTACGTACCTTCTTGCTCATATTCCTCCAATGGGAAAAGATGATATCTTGATCCTTCATATATGATGGCTTTGATTACCTTGATAGCTTGATTAGCTCACTTTGATTTATTTCTCGGAGAGATGACGACATATTCATGGTATGATGACCTTCCCATTTCACATTTTAACATGACGACATAAATTTTCTCTTCATAATTCATTCCCTTGACCAATATCTCACCTTAGTTGAAACATGCTTGTGACATCTGGACACCCTTTTGATCAATTTTATCCTCATGGAAAAATAACTTGAAGATGAATTACATGTTTTTGTCATCAAAATTACACTAAGCTCATCACCAAGCACTGATTAAGTGTTTAGAAATACTCTCAGGAGGTATGCATTGTTTGCAATGACTTCTATCCTCACTCACAGTGAGCTTATCCCATCATGTTTATGATAATCATCCTCTTGATGAATTTGAATTTTGATGGAGCTCTTGGTTTTTTTCAAACCCATTCACCAACCTCATAATGTTCCTAATTTTACCTGCTACACATTGATGCTCTCTATATGATGTCCTTTTCATGAATATGTAATGAATTCCTTCTCCCACAATTGAAATGAGTTAGGTTATCCAACTTCCTTCCTCAAATTGTGCCATGTAGAAACCACCTCAAAATGATGCCTTAGGAGCCTGAAGGGGTGGGTTTATTTACTTTTATGGGACATGAATTTTTTTTTGGCCTTGTGAAGATGGTAAAACAACAAAAAAATAAGTAGAACAGGAGCTGCCATAAATTTCTGGGCTTAATTCCAAAACTTACCATTTTTAGCAGGTAAGATCCAAGACTGCTATTTTTAGAATATTTACGCAATTCTTGACCTCTGAAGTTTCTGGCTCACTTGGATTATGGAAATTGATGAAGTTTTACCAATTTAAAAACTTTCTATTTTTAGATGTCCCTATTCCTGAATACTGCTATTTTCATAAAGTTATCCGAATTACCCTTTTTTGATCTTTCTTACTTTTTCAGGATATTTTGAATATTGAGAATTTAACACTTTAGGAAACTTACTAATTTTAGCAACCTACTATTTAGAGCACTTAATATTTTTATAAATTGGACTTACGAGTGTTGGCTTGTCATGAAACCACCATCAAAATGTTATGTTTTGCAATGAGGTCTTCTACTCTGAATTTCATGAATTTTCATCTGCTAGATCTTTAGGAAATAAAAAAAGTAGGTTCAAGGGTTTGAAATATCAATTTTTTTGATGTGAAAATATAGGTCATCAATGATTTTTTTTTCATAATCATCTCGAAGGCATTTTGACAACACCTTTGTATAAAAATGGATATAATGAAGGAGTTACAACATAAAATTTCATAAAAAATGGTTAGTTGTGAGGTGAGTGAGGAGTTAATGAATTTAAAATGTTTTTTAATCACCCTATTAACTACATATCGAACCTGAGTTGAAGTTGGGTTTGAATGAAGTTAAAATATTGTGTAAATGGTGTAATGAGGACACAATTGTAGTATTTTATTTTACCAACACCTAGCTACGCACGCTGACACTTCATTCAGACAAGTCTGAACACTCACCCGAAGCGCGCGTAGCCACCAAGTCCTTCCTTTGTTTTCTTATCAAGATGTTAGAAATGTGTATTCATCATCGTACATGCAAGAAGATACATCATAACATAACAATTATGGTAACACATATAATAAGGAAATAATTAAACATAGATAATTAAAGTATTTTTATTCCCATAACTCCATATTCAAACACCGTAATATTTGCTACCAAAACACAATTATCCATGGAAAAACACAATTTATTACACTCATGCTTCAATTACATCCATGCGCTATCCATGCATGCTCACATAGTGCTCATACAAAATATAGCATTGACATAATACTCGAAATATTACTTAGTTACCAGTCCAAGAGTACATCACCTATTTATATATAGTGGGGACTTTCGCTTCACCGTTTACGTGCACCTTTCTTAATAACATGCATGCTAACAATAGATTGCATGCTTTTTACAACTCTTTATATAACAATATATCAAGATATAAATAACTTTATTTAGCATGTTTCAATCCTATAAATATTTTGCTTTCATGCACTGTCTCCATCCTTGTTTGCATATGCAATCTCCTTTATAGACCTTCTTAGGGTAGTAATGTCAAGTGGGATATCTACCACTATTGTATGCCCCACATTATCTTAAAGTTTACGTATTAAAATTCATTATGATGGTCTTCCACATTTAAGAGTGGAACAGAGTGACTGAATGATAAAGCTACCAACTCACGACAACCTCTCTTGGGATTTCTAATTAACCAATGAATACATTGGTAGTGAATAGAGATAAGTCAGTTGGTAACGAAGATTTAGAATTGCTTTACATAGAACAAAATCACTCTGTAATTTTGTGTGATAAAAAAAGGACCAAGGAGTGAAGTGAAAGTGTTGGGTAAAATTTGTATTCAAGATTCTTAATACAAACAATGCTTTATTACAGTGGGGTTTTTCCTTCATGTTTCCCCACTTAAATCTGGTGTCCTCTATCTCTTTTATTTCCTACTATTTACTTTCAGCTAACATTATTATATTTTGTAATTTGCATACTATAATCTATAATCTTTGGTAACTTATATTATGGATTTATATCCAGTTTATTACTCTTTCCTTATAAATCCTAACATGGTATCAAAACTGGTGGTTATGTGTGTGCATGTTCGATCTGGAAGATTTTAATTAGCTAGAGCGAAGTAGCTTGAAGTCTATTTATGGATCTGTGGAGCCCTAGTTGCTCCACAATCATCTTTAAGCTAACCAAGTTTAAAATTCAGATTCTTGCCCAAATACTTTGTGAAAATATTGGCTAAATGGCTGTTTAGATCGTGTTTGAGCTATTGTATGCTTATATATTTGTTTTTGTGTCTAGTTACTGTTGTTTCCAGATTAAAATTTTCATCTACGAGCTTATTCTAAGTTTTTCGTGCTGTTTATAGCTGTTATTCGTATTTTTAATCCTAGATCTGAAATATCTCTTTAGATCTAATTAGATTAGAGCATTTAAATCCGTCCAAACTTTATAAATCTAACATTTTTTACTATATTTATTTTTTTACGAAGCCCAATCCAATTGTTTTATGCCATATGGCATTACTTTTTCATTTTTATTTAGATCCTATCGGTTCTATGAAGCTTGGGCCAAAAAAATTGCTCCAAATAGCTTCATTGTCCTTTTGTTGTGTTTGTGAAGCCAAATCCGCTCATAAAGTGCCAAGTGGTTTCGCTATGTCAGTATTTTATTGAATTTTTCAAGTTTCGCTACTATGAAGCTTGATCCAATCATTTTGTTCCATCTAGCTTCGCATTTGTCAACCTTTTTGATCCTTCTGTCATTTGCGAAGTACAAACCAATAAGGTTGTTCCACGCACTTAACAAATTTGTTTTGTTGTTAGTTGCAAAACACGAGCTAATAAGGACTTTACATGTCTCTTCACGTTATCAGAATTAGGTTAAGATTTCCTCTGTCATTTGTGAAATCTAATCCAATAAGAAAGCCCCAAGTTGCTTTATATTTCGCATTGTCAAATTTTTATTAGCATGTATATGTCTTTGTGAAATACGAACCAATAAGATTGCTCCAAGTAGCTTCACATTTCACATTGTCAGTATTTGGTTTGGTTGCTTCTGTCATATGTGAAGGTTGAGCCAGTAGAATTTATCCACGTGCCTTCGCATTTCGCATTTGTTAGTATTTTTTATTGTGGTAGTGGTTGACCAATTAAATTGAGCCACTATTTCGCATTTTCAATGTATGTTAGACTTGCGAAGAGTGAGCCATTTAAAAGGCTCCAAATATCTTTAGTTTTATCCTAATCATTTTTGTAAGCATTGCGAAGTGCGAATCGATTATTTTTTGACACGTATTTTTAATCTTCTATTATGTTAGTCTTCACAAGTGTCAAGGTATTAGTCTTTTCTTTATCTTAGCCACTTAGATTGTGACATTTGTCTTTAGATTTTAGACCTGGATTCTATCTCAAAATTTGGATTATTTCACGGACTTTAAGTCCACCTAAAAGCAATCTATTTAAATTTTGGTGGAAAGCCACCAAGTGTCCTTTTTCAGTTGCTTTTTTTGTCGACAAGTGGTTGTGTTTGACTAAGACTTTATTAGTCTCTTTCAATTGCGAACCAATAGAACGTTTTCACGTTCCTTCACATTTTTTCCCCTTTGTTTTAATCTTATTAGAGTGTGAAAAAGTGAAATAATTAATTAATGACACGTGTATACGGTTTTTCTATCTTTTTCTTATTAATTAGTTTTTTGACTCGTTTGATTGTGAAAGTGCGAGCTAACTGAAAAGTTACATGTGTATTTACCTCTTCGCGGTGTCAGATTTTTTTTCCTTGATACCGCGGATTTCAATTTCTCTTTGTACCACAAATTTCAATTTTCCTTTGTTCTGTGGATATCAATTTTTCTTTATCCCATGGGTTTCAACTTTCCTTTGTTTCGCGGATTTTTAAATTTTCTTCAGTCCGCGGTTTTTCAAGTCTATGTTCTATGGGATCTCTAAGTGTTTTTGTCTCGTGGATTCCAAAATTTGGGAAGCTTAGAGCCTAGCTTTGCATTCTTCTGTGGATTGTGTGTTTACATTTGTTTAGCTATTAACAAGATATGTAGCTTGATTTTTGCCTTTGTTTGGATTCTTTGTTTCATTTTTAGCATTAAAATGGCTAGTTTTGTCATCTTTTCGATGGATAAGTCTCAGCTTTTGAATGGAACTAATTATAGTATTTGGAGATTTCATTTAAAATATTGTTTTATGGATATGAAGCTATGTGATCTTGTGACTAGTGTGGAGACACAACCCACTGTAGACAAGCAACCCATGAAAACCTTACCTCCTTCTCTCAAATATCTCAAGAGGCTCTGTCCATCCTTTTTCAAAGCATAAAAGATGAATTTATAATACATATACCTCATA
Source organism: Taxus chinensis (assembly GCA_019776745.2). NCBI lineage: Eukaryota > Viridiplantae > Streptophyta > Pinopsida > Cupressales > Taxaceae > Taxus > Taxus chinensis. The sequence continues at coordinate 83,844,506 of CM034154.1, read as the reverse complement.
TGGCCTCACCTATAGATGCATGGAAATAATTAGACACAATGCATGAAGGTAGTCATTTGTCCAAGATAATTAAGCTAATTATGCAATTCTTCACAACTCCTATAAAGTGGGATGAGAAAATTGTGAACTATTTAGCTAAAATTAAGAACATTAAAGCTCAATTAGATGGTTACAACTATAATTATTTCAAGATAAACTTATGTACTTTATAATTTAGATTAACATTCATGAAAATTTCAAAATGTACATCTCAATTCTGAATTCTAAGTATCAGAATGAGATTGATTTGCCTAATCTGGATACTTTATCTTCCCTGTTAAATCAAGAAGAACAGGTAATGGAGAATTTTGATTCAAAAGACACTGCTTCTTAGGCATTGTTCTCTCAGAACCATAGGACTGATCAAAATAAGATGAATAACAATACTCCTAATCATAAACCTAATATCAGACCCAAATTTAAGTCCAATCATAAATCTAACTCTGTTAAGAAAATTCAAAATTTCAAAGTGAAATTCAATGTTACATGTAATAAATGTGGAAAATTTGGGCATAAAGAGTTTGATTCTAGAGTAAAACCTAACAAATACTAAAGCTAGTGAATTTAACAATTAGAAGAAGGATCACAATGAAAATCAAAATAAAAACCATGCAAATAATGTCGAGCATTCCATTGCTCTACACACTTATCTTTTAGCTTCAAATGACAATGAATGGATCCTAGATAGTGGTGCCTCTAGGAACAATACTTGTATTCATAGTATCCTCTCAAAAGTTGTAAAATGTGAGGAAAACATATGTCTAGGAGATAATTCCATCATTAGATCTGTAAGTTGTGGAAATGTTAAGCTGGCAAATGAAATAATTAGGAATGTCTTGTATGTTCCTTAGTTGAAGAAGAATCTTTTGTCTCGGTCTCAGCTAACTAAAGAAAACTATAAAGTTTTTTTACTGCAAGATAAATGGGATGTAAAATATAATCTCAGTAATGTCATTTCTTCTAGTATTCAGAAAAATGTCTTGTATTTATTTGATGGTTTTGTGTTTGAATATTATTTTTCTTCCTCTTATAGGAATGACATTGAGATTTGGCATGAAAAAATTGGTCATGTAAATTTCAAAAGCATGTATGAAATGTCTATAATTAATATTTTTATTGGTCTCCCTAAATTAAAATTTGATCATGAGACATGTGAAAGCTTCTTACCTGGTAAGCAACATGCTGAACCATTTCACAAACATCACGACTCTAACTCTTCTCAATTATTAGAACTAATTCACAGTGATGTAAGAGGTCCACTCAAGGTTCCTTCTCTCCATGGTGCCTTGTATGTTGTTTTCTTTATTAACGACTTCTCAAGAATGACGTGGTCTTACTTCATTAAGAAGAAGTCTGATGTCTTATATAAGTTTCAATAATTTAAAGCTTTAGTTGAAAATGCTTCTAATATGAAAATTAAAAGAATTAGGATTGATGATGGAGGTGAATATGTTAGGAAAAAGTTTGATGAGTTATGCGTGTCATATGGGATTCAAAGAGAGTTGACTTTACCCTATTCCCCTCAGCAAAATGGCATTACAGAAAGGAAGAATATGAATGTCTTAGAGATGGATAGGAATATGATTCATGCATCTAATGTGCCTAAGTTTCTCTGGGTAGAAGCCATATATATTTCAGTCTATATCCTTAATAGAGTGTCTACAAAATCTCTTCATCAAACTACACCCCTAGAAGTATGGACAAAAAAAAGTATATATCTCTCACCTAAGAATATTTGGTAGCCCTGCTTCTATCTTTATTCCTAAATTTTTAAAAAAGAAGCTTGCTACAACCTCCTATTCATGTTTCTTTGTTGGATATGGTTGTAAGAAAAAAGGATTGAGAGTTTATGATCCTTTCAAGCATGAATTGTTGAAAATAGAAATGTTCAAGTCTTAGAAAAGGCATTATGTGATGATTCTCTTGAACCCTCCTCTACTACTCCCAAGTGAGAGCGTGATAATCTCTCTCCTAACATTATGGAAATAAAAGTTTAAGGGGCTGATTATTTTGATCTAGATATGATGGAGATTGAGGGGGAATCATCTCAAAATTTCTTTCATCACAAGGTTCCCAAATGGGCTCAAATTATTGTTCAAGACTCTCAACCTACTAATATTAGAAAAGTGACTCATAACTCAGCATACTTATCATGCCTTGATGACACTTTATGAAATTGAAACATAATATTTTGAAGAATCCTGTCAAGATGATATATGGATTCAAGCTATGAAAGATGAATACATTGCTTTAGTTAAAAACAATCCTTGGGAACTTGTCCCTCCTCCTTCTAAGAGAAGCATTGTAGGATCTAGGTGGTTGTACAAGATCAAGCATAACTTTGTTGGAGAAATTGAAAAATTCAAGGCAAGGCTGGTAGCTCGTGGTTTCACTTAGAAACCTGCTCTTGACAATGTTGAGACTTTTTCTCCTATAGCAAAAATGAGCATTGTTAGAGTTCTTCTTTCTCTGGCTGCCCAATATGGTTGGGAGATTCACCAAATGGATGTTAAAAATGCTTTTTTACATGATGACTTAAAAGAAGAAATCTACAAATCACTATTAGTTATTTTTCAAGAAAAGCTGAATAGTTTGTAGAGGTTGGAGAGATGGAGTGCCAAAATAGTGAAAACCACAAAAAAATTTGAATTTTCACATGCGAAGAAACCTATAGTTCCCATTGGAAGGTCTGGAGAGATCATCAACGACCAAGATTTTCTCACCAGAGCGAACATGATACATGTGGGAATTAGGAGTGGAGTTGAATAGAGGGGTGTTGGGAGCTCTTCTCAGGAAAAAGTGGAAGTTTCAATTTTGGTTTAGAAGCTCGGTCCTGGAGTGATAATCAAAACCTTGAATTTGTTGGTTGGGGTGATTGCATTGGAAAATATGGTGGCTAAAGTTCTTTTGGACTCGGTTCAAGGAAAATCAGCCCTATTTTTTTACAGAGGAGGTTCCTTCGATTCCAAATGAGGAAGTGATCACTGACTCAAAAAGTTTTGAGGAGATCAAGGTGGGAGGTATAAAATTTAAAATTTCCTCGAAGAAGGTTAGTGTGGATCTCTCTACTGGTTTCGGCATTGCGCTTTCCGATGTTAGATTGAGAAGGGTTATTTGTTGTAAATTCATAGGGGCAAGATTATAAAGAAGAAAGATATTGGATTGGATTTTTTTGTTTTGGGGCATGGAAGGGAAGCCTAAGGTTATATTTCTTGCGAATGGTTTCTTTCAGGTTCTTTTTCCTTTAGTGGAGTCTCTGAATAAGGTGTATAAGGAAAGGCCCTTGTTTTTTAGCTCCTCAAGTTTGTATCTCCATCCTTCGTCCTCAGATTTTAATCTAATGTTAGAAAAATTTTCTCTCGCTCTGCTTTGGTTGAGTTTTCATAATTTGCCTTCTGAGTTTTGGAAACAATATGTTTTGAAGGTGATTGCGAATTCTCTTGGGTCATTTGTCCCTATCAGAAATATTTTTCTCTCTTCTTGGAGAAATGCCTTGGCTTGTGTTTGCATGGAAATGGATGTGTCTTCCCCACTCCCGAGCTCCTTCATCTTGAAATATGATCGAGGTTCTTGGACTCAAGCTATTGATTATGAGGGCCTTAATGTGAAGTGTTTTTATTGTGGGAAATTGGGTCATATGAGGAAGGATTGACCGACCAAAGACAATAAGGCAACATGTAAACCCTTCCCACAAGTTGATAATTCATCGCTTGTTCTAGATTCTTATTGCGACATTCACTCTTCTCAGGTCTGTTTGAGGAAAGGAGACCATTCAGATCCATTCAGTGACACTCTCTATATCCTTGTTCACTTGAAGGAATTTTCTCCTCGCTCTCTTTTGAAGGAAACAAAAGAAGTTAATAGAGACTTTGGTGAATTAGTTTCCTTGATTAAAGAAGGTATTAAGCAAAGGTAGTCCTCTTCTCAGGATGCTCTTAATGGGTGGATTTACAATAAAAATGGTATGGATGGATTGTAGTCCTTAGATTTAGGTGGTGATTTTGAGGATGGGGAAATTGATCTGGAAGGCTTAGTCTTTGATTTGGCCTCCTCTAAGATATCTGCTAGTCAAGAAGGATTAAAGTCAGCTAATTGTGGATCTATAGGAAAAAGAGGCAAGAAATAAAAGTAGGAAATCACTAAGAGGAAAGTAGATTCAGGTAAACAAAGCACCCTGAAATTTGATAAGTCTAATTTTGGGAAGGTGAAAATCCTTCCCTATCATCAATGAAAATATTTTCTTGGAATTTTAGGGGTTTGAATCCTCCTGACAAACAACACTTGTTCAAGTGTTATCTTTTCTCCTCAGAACCTTGTGTGATTTTTTTGCAAGAAACTAAAATGTCCACTACTGAAGGTGACAGTGTGTGGGGTAGGGCCTGTAAAGGTTGGAAAGGAGTTTTTTCTGACTCTAATGGTGCCTTTGGCGGTCTAGGTATCTTGTCGAAGGAGAATTAGTTTTGTGTGGAATTGTATGCTCATAATTCAAACTAGCAACTAGCTTGTGTTAGTCCCAGACGTTCTCAATTAGTTTTTGATCTCTTTAATGTGTATGCTCCCAATAGTGTCTTTGGAAAGAGGGCATTGTGGTTAGATCTTTCTAGATCCTTAAATTATTTGGAGGAGCATTTTCTCATCTTGGGAGGTGATTTCAATGTAATCTCCTCGGATAAGGATAAGAGGGGAGGCATCAATAGAAATTTGCAATCTCAGTTGGATTTTTGTTCCTTTATTAGAGACTTTTACCTTATGGACATAGAGCCTAAGCAGGGGTGGTTCACATGGTGAAATAGAAGGAGAGAATTTAGTAATATAGCTAAAAGGTTAGAGAGAATCTTAGTGGGGCCAAATTAGTCTCTTAATAATTTTGTTCTATAAAGTTTGGTGCTGCCCTTATCTGGGTCTGATCATTTTCTTGTATCCCTTGTGATTAATATTGATGAAGCCCCTCGTAAATCCCCTTTCAAGTTTGAACTAATGTGGCTCAAGGATGCTTCTCTTGAGGAAAAGATAAATCAATGGTGTAATTCCTATCAAATTGAAGGATCAAAGATGTTTGTTCTAGCTCAGAAGCTTAAGAGGCTTAAAAGGGATTTCTTGGATTGGAATGTGAACTTTTTTAAAAACATCTTTCAAGAGAAAGATCAAGTGGAATAGGAATTGAAAGATATTAATTTGAGAGTTTTTAACTTTGGCATGGGGCAGGCTGAGTTTGCATTGGAGAAGTATCTTTTACCTGAATTGGGAGAGTTGTTGCTCAGGGAAGAAGTTTATTGGAAGAAAAAATCAAGGGAGCTTTGACTCAAGGATGGAGATAGAAATGATTTTTTTTTCATTCCCCAATCAAATCCAGGAGAATTTTGAATTTCAGTTCAGAAATTAAGAACAACGATGGTGCAGTTCTTTCAGATCAGAAAGATATTGCAAATTAAGGTGTTAGGTTTTTTTCTTTTCTGTTGGGGGAAGATTTAGCTTCCTTTGCTGATGTTCAGTCTTCCCTTCTGGAGAATATTCCTTTTCTCATCAAAGAGGATCAAAATGCGACCCTTCTTAAACCATTTCCTTTGCCGAGGTCAATAAAAGTTGTTTTCTCCTTGGAGAAAACTAAAAATCTTGGCCCTGATGGCTTCCAAGCATATTTCTTTCAACTTTTTTAGAGTATTATAGAGTATGATGTTTTGGTAGCTGTGGAAGATTCTCGGATATCCCATTCCGTGCTTAAAATTTTGAATTGTACCTTCATTAATCTCTTTCCAAAGATAAACCAACCTTCCTCCTTTGCTGATTTCAGGCCGGTTTCACTTTGCAATATATCTTATAAAATAATCTCTAAATCCATTGATGTAAGGATTAAAGTGGTGTTAGATCTGATTATTTCTTAGGAGCAAACAATTTTTATGCCCGGAAGGTCTATCTTTGAAGGCATATTTTTGTGTCATGAGCTGAGTCACTCCCTCTCCTCGAGTAATGTTCCAGGTATGTTGTTGAAGTTGGATATTAGTAAGGCATATGATAAGGTCAATTAGAGGTTCATAATCATAATTTTGAGGAAATTTTGTTTCTCTATGCAATTTTGTAATTGGATCTTTAGCTATATTTTTGGGCCTTCTTTCTCGGTCCTGGTTAACGGGAATGCTGAAGGTTTCTCTGAGAGTAATAAGGGTATCAGGCAGGGAGATTCCATGTCTTCCTTTCTTTATATATTGGTTGCAAAATCTATTGGTAGATCTATTAGGAAAAAGTTGTCAGAATGAAACTTATTGGGTTTGAAAATAACTAAAGGCGCGAATCCTTTCTCTCACCAACAATTCATGGATGATAATTTTCTATTTGGAAAGGAAAGTGTTCATGAAGCCAAGGAATTGAAAGGAATTTTGGATGATTACTTGTTGGCAACTGGTCAAGAGGTTAACTTTCTTAAATCCTTTATCTTCTTCTTCAATGTCTCTCCTCAGTTTGAAGCACGAATTTTGAATATTTTTTGGTTTAAGAAAGGTAGTTTTCCTGTAAAGTATCTTGGAGTACTATTGTTTAGTGGGTCTAGCAGAGATTCTTTGTAGAAGTAACTTCTTTCCTCAATTGAATCTAAGTTAAACTCTTGGAAAGGGAAATGGATTTCTCTAGCTAGGAGATTGATTCTCATTAAGTTGGTTTTTCGTGCCTCTCTTTTGTATATGCTATAAATTATGAAGATCCCCAAAGGTGTCTTGGATAAGTTGAAAGGAATTATGAGAAATTTTATATGGAAAGGTCATTCTACTGATAAGAAAATTCCTTTGATTAGTTGAGAGGCACTTTCAAAACCCAAAGATCTTGGTGGTGTTGGTATTCTCATTCCGGGTCTTCATAATTTGACTCTCAGGGGAAAGATAGTATGGAATCTTATTTGCAATCCCCATAGCTTTATTAGTCAGGCAGTCAAAAAATTAAATTGGGAGCCCCTCTCCCTGAATCTATCCTATGTATAGAAAACCCTCCTAGGGGCTCTCACATTTGGAATTTCATGGTTGATTGTAGATCACAATTTTTAAATAATGCTGCTTGGAAGATTGGCAATGGAGAAAGAGTTTTGTTTTAGGATGATCCTTGGAATGGATTCCCTGTTCTTGCGGATAATCCTATGTTTGAGGAGGTAAAAAGGAAATTGACAGTGGAATGGGGTCCTTTTGTCTAAAATTATGGATTGGGTAATGACTATCTCCCTTCTTTACTCCAATGGAAAAGTATTGATCACTTGGACTTATCAGATAATTTTCAATCAGCTCTTTAAGAGAGGCAAGTGGTGCTGTCTAATCAACAAGATGAAATTGTTTGGATTGCTACCTCTTCGGGTTACTACACCCCAAGCTATGGTTATCAGTTATTACATTTAGAGGTGGTAGCAAAAAATAGGATTTGGAAGGAGTGTTGGGTTTCCTCGCCCCCCAAAAGTAGGTATCTCTTCTAGGATGGCCTTTAAAGGTAAACTTACTACTCAGGAAAGAAGGAAAAAGTTTGGTTATCAAGGTCCTTCTAGATGTTACCTTTGTGAGAGGAAAGAGGAGGATAGAGACCACCTATTATTGCATTACCCCTTTATAGTTGAATGTTGGAATTGGTTGTGTGCTAAGCTCAATCTTTCTTGGGTGCAACCAAATTCATTTCCTAAGGCTATGCTGGCTTGGCCTAAAACGTTGTATTTAGGCGCTCTTTCCTGAATTTGGTTATGTAGTTTAGTGCTTCTTATGTGGCTTATTTGGTGGGAAAGGAATGAAACGATTTTTAGGGAAGAAAGAAACTCGGTGGATCAAGTCTTGTTCAGGATAGAATGGGCTATTTCTGAGGCGGGTTCTACAAATTGGTCCCGTAATAGTACCTTCTCTAATTCTGACAGAGAAATTGAAAAAAAATGGCCCAAGATTGTTAAACACAGAGATAGTGCTATGAAATCTTCTATACCCTTTTCTTTGGTGTGAAATAATATTAAATGGTCTCCCCCTTTCTATGTATTCTTCAAGCTTAATTTTGATGGGGCAACCAGGGGTGACCCTAGTGCATTTGGAGCAGGGTGTCTGATTTGTAATGAGTTGGGTTAGGTGGTTGGGGCTGCTTCATATAAGCTCAAGGATGTAACTTGTAATTCAACTGAGTTACAAGCTCTTAGAAAAGGTTTGGACCATGTTGCTTCTCTTAAAATTGAGTATCTAGAAATTGAAGGTGATTTTATGGTCATTATAAATGCCATAATTAATAGGAGGGATCTATCTTGGAAGATTGATTTGGGTATTCAAAAAATATTATGGCAATTATCAAAACTCAAATCCTAGAGTATTAAGCACATGTATAGGGAGGGTAATCATTGTGCTGACTGGTTGGCTAATAAGGGGGTTGATATAACACAATTGGAAAAATTGGCCTTTAATTCCAATTCCTGGGAAGGCCTTGAAATGATTGCTTTAAGGGATGTGTCATAATGGGAAATCGGTGGATGTTTTCTCACTCGTGTGGTGAATTTAGTGTTTAATTAAGGTGGGTGTTGGTTGGTTTCTTCTAATTTTTTCTCTCATTTTTAGATGGACCCCCCTAGAATTCCCCATCTAGCTCTACTCTGTGATATGAGGGAGATGTATTTCAGGACTAGTATTTCTAATAATCGTTTTAAGTGAATTTTTAATATCTCCTACGCGGAGATATTGGAGGTTATAAAGGTTGTTTTAAGGGAAGAATTTCTGAAGGTAGAAGGTTGGTTGAGGGTTAATAGTGGTGTGGCCTCTATCTTTTTTGAGAACTTGCTTATCATCCATCCCTCGAAGGTGGATGCTGTTAATTTAGATCTACATTGGGTTCGACCCTCCTTTTGTGGGAATTTGGCTTCTAAAGTGGTGAATTGTAATATGCCGTTTTGGGTGGTAGGTGGTGGTGAGTTGGGTTCTCCCTCAGTGGATGCTGGTATCTTCAAGGATTTGGAGAAGAGGTTTGAGTTTCTGAGGGATTTTTTTGAGAAACTGGTGACCTTTGCTCTGGATAGAAAGTCAGGCTGAGCTTGGATTAAGCTCCCAAATTTGAAAGTGCTTAACTTGCCTCTGGAGCCTGTGCCGAGTTGGTGGTTGAACCTGAGGGACTCTGTAGGTGGAGCTTATGACTATCTCTAGAGGGGTTGGGTGAATTCTAATGCTATCAACTTGGATTTAGATGTTGAGGTTAATGCGGGTCAAGGGTCTCCGATGGCTAGCTTGTCTATTTCTGTTGAATCCGAGGAGTAATTTCTATAGGTCTTGATAGTTGTTTATAGAATAAATTGCTAGTTTTTTAAGTTTTCCAGTAGACCTAGATAAAGTTTTGCATGGGTTCCCATGAATATCTCAGGTTGTCCTCTATATATGTAAATAGGGAATAGGTCCCTTTAACCCACCTTATCAATAATAAAAAAAACTACATGCGTCAACCTAAAGGTTTTGAAGAACCTGGTAAAGAACTTTATGTTTCTAAGCTTAAAAAGTATTTATATGGTCTTAAACAAGATCCTAGAGCTTGGTATGTTAAAAGTAACAATTTCTTTCAGGATCTTGGATTTTCTAATTACTGTTTTGACAATGAATTATTTGTTAAATTTGAAAAAAAATATATTATCATTATTGTTCTTTATGTTGATAATATTTTGATTACTAGAAGTGATAAAAAATTACTTGTTAAGATCAAAGAAAATTTAAAGTAGTGTTTTAAAATGATTGATTTAGGTTTAGTAAATCACTTTCTTGGCATGTTTATATTTCAAGATCACAAGTCTATTGTTGTATCTCAATCTCAGTATGATGTGAATTTTCTTAGAAGATTTAACATGAATGAATTTAAGCCTGTTTCCATTCCTATTGAAGTTGGTGTCAAGTCAGATTCTAAACCAGCTTGTCCTAAAGTTGATCCTACTTTGTATAGACAACTAGCTGGTAGTCTAATTTATTTGACTATTACTAGACCTAATATTTCTTATGTAGTAGAAGTAGTTTCAAGATTTATGTAAGAACCTTATGAGGATAATTGGAAAATGGATAAAATAATTTTGCAATATATTAAAGGAATAGTCAATTATGATTTTTTTAATTCTTCTTCTAATGATGCACAATTATTTGGCTGTTGTAACTATGATCATGCTGGTGATGCTGTAGATAGAAAGTCTACTTCTGGATATGTTTTCAAGTTGGGTACATGTGCCATCACTTGGATTAGCAAGAAGCAACCAAAAATTTCTATCTCTTTTACTGAAGCAAATTATAGAAGTGATATGGAAGCTACAAAGGAAGCTATGTGGCTAAAAATACTATTGGATGAGTTGTATATGGGTGTCAAATGGAACACTACTCTTCTATGTGACAACCATAGTTGCATTGCTCTTGGTAAGAATCTAGTTTGTAACGCCTTGATTTTTGTAAGTTATCATGGTGATTACTTTTCATAATGTTGTAACTGCTGAAATGAAGACAAACATGTTAAGATATATTTTTGATCTTAAAGGAATGTGTTGCTAATCTGGACTCTTGTATACTGTAATTTGTTTACATGGGACAACAGTTATTATTGCTTGTATGTTTGCTGATATGACAACAAAATTGTCGTATGCTTGATGAACTCTATTCGTTGATTGACAACACACCTTGAATCAATTCCATTGATCCAAGGTATGCTGTGGCCTTCTTGTAATCGCTTTGCCGATTTACTTTTAAACCAGACTGAAGGTTGATATAAATGTTGCAGCACCTGATTTCAGGAATGAATATCTGGCACGTAGATGCCAATGGAAAAGGTTCGATTCTCGAACCATACACTGTTGTAACGCTAGACAGCGTAAGACGACAAGGGGGTTTGGATGCAAGTGGCTCAGGTAGGTGGAACATGGGACGAAACGTCCTGCATAGTGTTGAATTTGGATGTCAGTCGGAAGGACTTGATTGGAAATTGATTAATTAAGTGTTAGGGGATTAGACCCTAATCTACCCCTAAGTTCTACCTTATACCCTAACTACTATCCTATGTGGATTTTTAAATTCTATATGGGTGAAAATTGATCTAAATCCTATTAACCTAGGAACTAGGCGAATGACCTAGATATGGACACTATTAAAAATCCTAAACTAAACCTAACCTAAGGAAGGGGACGCACAGACCCATGGGGATGGAAAGGATAAGGAGGGAAGGTAAGAATTTATTGGACAATGAATGAGGTCCTTGCGTGGGCAGCGCCAAGTCTGGCGGGAACATGGAAAAGATAGGGGGCATTCAGTTAGTCATGAGACTAAACTTTGTTTTCATGCAAAATTTGAAATTTGGCAATTCGCCAACCCGAGTCGGCGGGTGGCGTGAGGAAAAAGGAAAAGGCAGTGCCTTCAATGCATTAATTTTCTTGGTCTTCGCGACCAGCCCGCCTTGGAAAGAGGAAAGGGGAAATTTTGTTGGTCATTGTGTTCTTTCAGGTTTTTGGAAGTTGCTCTGCATTTGGTTTTTCACGGTTCTGTCAAACCAGCTGTGTTTGATTATTATCTCTGTTTCTTTGGAAAATCTAAGGCTATTTTTGAGCCTGTAGAGGAAGGTGACTGTTTGGGAAGCTTTACTACTGTCGCCGTGGAAGGAAACAACTCCTGTAGGCACGGTTTTCTTCGAGCTTCAAGGAAAAATTTCAGGCATGTTAAGCCCTTCTCCTTAAACTGCTTGCTTTTGCTTAATCGTCTCATTAAAACAACCCTGCTCTTCTGATGAAGGGGTTTTGGGTTTATTCGATTTTGCTGTCATGATTGAGATGATTTTGGGTAGAGTCATTTTTCTTTGCTGTTGCGACTTAAACTTCCTTTGCATAATTATTGAGTTGAAAATACAGCCCATGCTGTGTTGATTTGTTCGACCATATTGGGGAATTCGTTCTTTATATTACGAAATTGTGCTTATGAATACTTAGCTATGCGAGTAATATTTCTGAGTGTTGTGCTTTTTATTTTGTAAAAAAAAAAAAGAAGGATGAATGCGACTTGGGTATTTTTGGGTGTTGAAGAAAGTGATTGTTCTTCTTACTGAATTTATTAATGAACTATGTTTTCTCCTTGCTGTTTGAAATCAGAAGGTGATGGAAAGTTGATTTTATTGTGTTTTGTGGATGCAGTTGAATCTTCTAACTCAAACTGTCATCGTGAAAATGATCATGGCTTAGTATTTCTGTGCAAATGAATGAAATACATGAGAATTTGGCTTGCTATTTGAGACTGTTTTGACTGTACCATGCTTGCGCATCTAATACCCTATGCGGGTTTGCCTTGATAAAGGTATTGTTATATGAATATTGTATTTCTGAGTTCTGCACATCATCGTGAAATAGGAGAATGAGATTTTCGGATTTAAATGTTTGTTGAGAAGGAACTCGAACATGGTATTTCTTTGCATATGTTATATTGAATGAAATTGTGCATGCTGTACGAGTTTGTTTTGACATCGTTTCTTTTATGAAATTAATAAGGAAACGAGTTCCTCTTCTTTCTGCTATTTTAAATTCTGAAGCAAATGGTAATTGGGTTTCATTGAGCATTTTGGGTTCGGCTTGATGGAAGTGATAGTGAAATTTAGATTATTTTTCTGAGTGCTGTTTTCTTTTTGTACAAACGAAAGGATGAAATGATTCGTGTGATCTCTGATTTTGCACTGTCATTCAAAAACAAACTCGACTTGAGTGATTCTTGTTGTGTTTGAAGAAAATGGGTGTTTTCTTATTGAAATAATTAAAGGAACGAATTTTTCTCTTCCAGTTGCTTGAATTCTGGAAATATTAACACTAGAGCTTCACTGTACACTTCGGGTTGGACTTGCTGTAGGTAAGAACAAAGTGCAATTTATTATTTATGAACTGTGTGCATTCATGGGTATAGAAAGTCGTGTGAATAATTGATAAAGCGACTGTATAATTGTTCATTTGGTTATAATACAGTGAAGGAAGTATGAATTCTTCTAGTACAGTAAGAGCATAGGATGCATCTTTATATTGCTTGCTCTATGAAGGATACGATGCTTTACCTACTTGTTTTTGGTATTCGTATGTGCCTGCTTGAAAGGAAGTATTGATATGGATGATAAATTCTTCCTTGTTTTCATTTAAAGATGAATATGAATGGGTTTATCCGTTGCTGTAGGAAAGCGAGTTCTCTCATTTTTAGGATGAAAATGTGACATGTTGTGGTTGCTGTACACTCTATATGTTGTAAAGAACGTAAATGTCTGTTGAATGAATTATTTAAAAGGGGATTATATTATACAGAATGAATCTTAATGTTGGATCATGCCTGTGCTAAATAAGCGGTTATTTGGTTGTCTCAATGAGAAGAGGTAATATGACCCATCTTCCTTATATTCGGTTATTGATTTCGTAAGTTTCACTCTGAACTGTTATCTTTGATTGGTGTCTCGTTTGGATTAAATTTTCAGTATAGTCATGAGGAAAGGAAAAGGAGTGTGGATGGATAACTTGGAATAATGATCATTTCTTCTCTCATACAGTTGGAAATCTGTAATCGTTAAGGAACGAATTTTGTATTGCTTTGGTTTAAGCATCTATATTTTATTGTTGTTTACTTTTCTCATCAGTATTTGATTGTTTGAAATCAAATGAGTTGCATGAACTGAAAGGAAAGCAATTTGGTTTATATTTTCAGTCAAATTTTATCCTTTGAAATTATTACTAATGTAAGGGAATGGAATTGATAGAAGTTATGTTAGAACAGCAGTATACATACTTGTGTTCCTAGTTCTTACAGATGTTGTAATCTGGAACTGTTTGAAAGAGATTACTTCTTGTAATGATTGTTTGGGAAAGAGGACAGTAATCCTTTGACTGATTTGGATGGTAATTCGATGATTCAGATGTCATGTTGTTCATTCTTTTTGATATTTAATTCTTGAATGATGTTCATAGTAACGTTTCATAAAAGAAGGGTTCTTTTATTGAGACAGTTAATTAAAAGCACCTCATTTTAATGACAAGTGCTTAATATGCTCAGTTCAATGAACTGACCCGTGCAAGTAATTTTGCAGATGGAACTTGAGTTAAACGAAGACATGGTTGTTTTCTGATACTTCTTTTGATTGACTGAAGATGGATTGTAATTGATAGCTATTACTCCTCTACGAGGAATTGAGAAAAGAAGAAATTACATTCTTCTATCTTATGTGTTGTAATGTTGTTTAATATAAACAAAGTCCAGTCATTTGGACTGGCAAATGTATAAATTATAAAATGGATGGATGAATACAAATACAAGTGTGATATTTTAATGACTGTATCAGTTTGATATTGTTGAATAAGTTGGGAATATAACATTATTCCTTGATTTGGAATTATTCAATTGTTCATGAATGAATTAAAAAGGAAATGACATCTATTCTTACCTAAATGCAACTCTTACGTTGAAATGTGCAATTAGTTCATACTTGGGTTAAGATGAATTTTTAATTGGCATTAAAAAGGATTTAGGAAGAACATGATCTCTTAATTGAAAGGTATTCGGGATTAGTCTGAAAGCTAAGGAATATCAAATAACTTAGGAGCAGCCGAACCTCGTATTCGGACTCCGTTAATAGCCTCGAATGTTAAATTCAGAAAGTAAGGATATGGGAAAAACATATCCATGGTTAACAGACCTTAACTATGTAAGGTTAAGGAGAATAAATGAATATATTCATTGAGAATTAGACCTCGTTTAGATGACGTCTAATAAGATGGAATTCTGAATTTGTTTACAGTTGTGGGTTAAACTTGGTTAAGTTTAATAGGTTAAACTTATTAAGTCTATCGATAATGGGCTGCTTAATCCAAGGATTAAGAAAAGAACCAAGTAGAGAAAATGCAACCCTTCGGTACGAAGGAGGAGATGCGTAGTAAGCTAGAAGACGGATTAAGTCTCTCTTAGCTACATACAACTGTAACAAGAACGAGGATAAAGGATCAGCATGGCTGCTGAAAGTTGATCTTAAATATTAAGATCATAACCAAATCACTTGAGCTGGATGTGTACTCTCGATGGGAGGATTCCGTAGGACATTGACATACGCCAGCTACAACATGGTGTCTTCATGAAGGCGGGGCCTTCATGACGACACAATGTTATAGCTGACATATTACAATGCCCTCCCGAATTAAATCATCAAGATTACATAAGCTGGATACTAAGTTCTTGGCTGGGGATAGGAATGTGATCACGTATACGGAGTGACTCCGGAAGACTAAAGGTAACCAGACACACGGAGTTGTCTAGGGATGACACCGTATGTCTGCGTATCTTTAGTTACCATGAGTAACTTCCTATACTCGTTCATATTGCTAGTTGGAGTTTGACCTTAAATTGGAAGGACTGGTAGAGACCATTCTAGATAACAGACGAAGTGAGGTGAAGGACGTATTCCATTGGTGTGTATCACATCCTGGAATATGATCATGCAAAGCATGTGAAAATATTTGGCCAAAGTATCGCAAGTGCTGGTTGCATTGTCCTAATCACCTAGTTTAAGATGCAGGATGTCAGATGAATATCAGTAACAGATATTCAAATAGGCTTCTTAAATGGATCACTTCGATAACCAGAAACGGTAAGAGAACCTTGTATATACATTATACTATGCATGAATTAACATGAAGGATCGGTAAGTTGCCGAGTCATGAAATGAGAGATCGCTGAAACTCCGAGCCATAAAATGGGAGATCGGTAGTTCTTCGAGTCATTTACAGCAGCATATGGAATCTGTTATATGATTGAATGGCACTGAATGTGTGTTCCATATTACAAATATGTGAACAGAGAACATTAGTTTTAAAGAGAAATTGTGTGATCCAAACTGCATTATTTAGACAGAGAGCAATTATTAAAACTTGAACATGTGTTTGAATTATATAATTCATAACAGGGAACGTTGTAATTTTTTTTTCCCTTGTTCTGGTATCTTAAAATGGGGATGTTACATCTTGGTATCAGAGCTGAAGGTTGCAGCTCTTGGACCTAATGAGTCCACAATATTAATAAGGTTTACATTTTCTTATTGAACAGAAAATGGTCAGAACAAGAGGGAATGCTGCGAACAACCCGTTACTGGGTGGAGAAGCAGCTACTGCTCAAAAGTTGGATGAAATCCTTGCTGCCCTACTAGATACGAGAGATCGTTTGACTGTTCTGGAACAACAGTCAATGGGCAATGAAGAGGAGGAAGAAGAAGCTGATATAAATGATCAGCTGCCTCCTGTGGACAACACCAATGGAGGGAATCCAGGTGTTGATAATAGTAATGTAAATGCTCCTAATCATCCTGAAAATAAAAGGGCAAGATTAGCAGCTGAACTTACAAATGACATAAAGAGAATAAGTCCTCCAAAGTTTGATGGAACAACCCTTGGGGATGGAGCTGAGAATTGGCTCAGTGAAATGGAGAAATACTTTGCAATAAGAAACTTCTCCGAGGAGACCAAAGCGATATGGGGAGCATATCAGCTTTCTCATGAAGCATCATCATGGTGGGACAACCGTAAGGTTGAGTTGAATATTGTCGAATCAGACATAACTTGGGATCAATTTAAGGGTTACTTTAGGCAATGATGGCTGCCTCAACTCTATTTTGATAGGAAAATGACTGAATTTCAGAACTGGTCACAAGGAAGGCTGACGGTGACAGAATACTGGGAAGGGTTTACTAAACTCCTTAAGTATGTGCCGCAGTACCAAGCTGACGAGAAGTTCAGAATACAGAAGTTCATAATGGGACTGAATCCCATCATTGGTGGTGAAGTGGATGTCCACGGTCCAACCACCATGGAAGGAGTTGTCGAAAAGACAATTAGACAGGAACAGAAATTGAGAGCAATTTCTGCTCATAGGGAAGAGATAAGGAAGAAGATTCCTAATTCTTCTTCGTCTCTCGCACCCAAAAGGGGGCCTTGGAAAAGGTTTGGTGTGAAAAACAAAATTGTTGTAGATAACAACAAGAAATCTGTAATGAACAAACCTATAAATAGTGTGCGGAACAGCTTCGCAAAAGTTAGTGGCAATGGACA
Organism: Taxus chinensis; assembly: GCA_019776745.2. Lineage (NCBI taxonomy): Eukaryota > Viridiplantae > Streptophyta > Pinopsida > Cupressales > Taxaceae > Taxus > Taxus chinensis. The sequence continues at coordinate 83,827,423 of CM034154.1, read as the reverse complement.
AAAGTCCTATAGAATTCAAAATGATAACTTCAAAGCTGGTAACAAATTTGAGCCTAGGAAAGGGCCAGTTGGAGGATGCTTCAACTGTGGAAAGGACCACTACGTGAATCACTGTCCTCTGAAGAAGGATGATTGCAATCATCAACATAGGATACATGTTGCAGTGGCTAACAGACAAGCTGAAAAGCAAGTTACGCCTATAGAAGTTCCGGGTAAGTTATTCGGTACACTTGTAGTCATACTTTTTGATACTGGAGCTACTGAATGCTTTATTTCTACTAAACTTGCAATGAAATTAAAAAGAAAGGCTGAACGAATGGATAAAACATGGACAATGCATTATGGGAATAATGCTGCCCATACAGTCGAAATGTGCCTTTTTGGGGCAATTCTTGACTTGCCCAGTTTCTCCACCGAAGTTGACCTGTATGTCACTCCTTTAGGATCATATGATATCATTATTGGAGTTAACTGGTTGGCAGAACATAAGGCAAAGGTCGACTATTATGAAAAACAAATTTGTTATTTTGATGACCTGCAGAAAGCAACAGTCAATCAAGGTGTAAAATGTGATGTTGCAGTTAGGAAACTGACAGCTATGCAACTAAAAAAGGCTAAAAATAGAGGTTGCACCTTATATGCAGTAAAAATGACAGAAAATGCTGAGGAAGATAATGATTTCATGGAAAGATATCCATTATTAAGGGATTTCAGTGATGTGTTTCCTAAGGAATTACCAGGTCTTCCACCCAAACGAGAGTTTGAATTTGCAATAGAAATCAAGCCGGGAACTGAACCCATATCTAAGGCACCTTATAGAATGACCACCCTCGAGTTGGTAGAGCTAAAGGCTCAATTACAGGAACTTTTGACTAAGGGGATGATAAGACCGAGCGTCTCACCATGGGGAGCGCCGGTAATTTTTGTAAAGAAAAAGGATGGCACATTGAGGCTGTGCATTGACTATAGAATGCTGAACAAGGCAACTATTAAGAATCGATACCCACTTCCTAGGATTGATGATCTGTTCGACCAGATGCGAGGAGCATCAGTCTATTCAAAAATAGATCTTCGATCTGGATATCATCAGCTGAGAATAAAGGAAGAAGATATTCATAAAACAACTTTTAGAACAAGGTACGGGCATTATGAATTCACGGTGTTACCTTTTGGGTTGACCAATGCACCTGCCGCCTTCATGAATCTGATGAACAATATTTTTCAGGAATACTTAGACAATTTTGTGCTTGTATTCTTAGATGACATTCTTATATACTCTAAAAATGTCGAAGAGCACCAAGAACATTTAAGGATAGTGCTAGAAGTTTTAAGAAAGAGGAAGTTGTATGGTAAACTGTCTAAATGTTCCTTTTATGATGCAGAGGTGCATTATTTGGGACACGTTATAAGCAAGAATGGAATAGCTGTAGACCCTTCAAAGATCACAGCTATAACCGAGTGGCCTGTGCCTAAGAACGTGCATGAAGTGAGAAGCTTCATGGGCTTAGTAGGATATTATCGAAAGTTTGTTAAGGACTTTTCAAAAATTGCTGCCCCAATCACTTCACTGCAAAAGAAGGATAAGAAATTTGTCTGGACGGACAAATGTGAAACTGCCTTTAAAAATTTAAAGGGACAGTTAACTACAACACCTATTTTAACTGTACCAGACCCAAATGGAAATTTTATGGTTGTAACGGATGCATCAGGAGAAGGCCTTGGAGGTATTCTGTTACAGAATAACCATGTCATAGCTTATGAAAGCAGAAAGCTTAAGTTACATGAACATAATTATGCTCCACACGACCTAGAGCTCGCTGCCATTGTTCATGCACTTCAAATGTGGAGGCATTACCTTTTAGGCAAACCTTTTGAGGTAAAAACTGACCATCTGGGGTTGAAGTATATTTTACTCAGCCAAATCTGAATGCAAGGCAGCGAAGATGGTTAGAATTTCTGTCTCAGTATGATTTTGATATAAGCTACATCAAAGGCAAGGAAAATAGAGTGGCAGATGCTCTGAGTCGAAGGAAGCATATCTCTGCTCTTATAATGTTAAGAACTCAGTTTAAGGATGAGGTGAAAGATGCCTTGGAATCAGATCCTTATTTCCAGCAAGTCAAAACAACACTTGCTGCAGATCCAAAGGATGTCAGGTATAAAGGATTTCGTTTCGACAATGAAGGAATTCTGAGGTTCGAAAACAGGGTATATATACCTTTGGCAAATGACTTAAGAAAGAAATTGTTAACTGAATTTCACAATTCACCTTTTTCTAGACACCCTGGCATTACGAAAATGCTTGCTGATCTTAAGCAACAATACTTCTGGAAGGGAATGAAAAAGGATGTGGTGGAATTTGTAACACACTGCTTAGAATGTCAACGTGTTAAGGCGGAACATATGCATCCCGCTGGATTATTGTATCCCCACAGCATTCCACAGTACAAATGGTAAGTGATAACGATGGATTTCGTTCAAGGATTTCCTATGTCAAGAAATAAGCATGATATTATCCTGGTTGTCGTCGAAAAATTAACCAAAGTGGCACACTTCATTGCTGGTAATTTGAAAGACGATGCACCAGTGTTAGCAAGAAGATTTGTACATGAAATTTTCAGATTACATGGAATACCCGAATTAATCATATCGGACAGAGATCCGAGGATGACATCAAGGTTTTGGCAAACTCTTAATGCGGCCTTGGGAACTAAATTAAACTTCAGCTCTGCATATCATCCGGAGACGGATGGACAGACCGAGAGAGTTAATCAAGTTTTAGAGGACATGTTAAGGATGTATTGCATGGACCAGCAGTATAAATGGGAGGAATACCTTCCACTGATTGAATTTGCCTACAATAATACATACCATGCCTCTTTAAAAATGGCGCCCTTTGAAGCATTGTATGGAAGAAAATGCAGAACCCCTGTCAGCTGGGACAGCGTAGAGGACAAAGAGGTAATTGGGCCAGAAATCCTTACGGAAATGGAACAACAAATCAAAATGATTCGGGAACATCTAAAGGAGGCTGCCAATAGGCAAAAGAGTTATGCAGACTTAAAGCAGGTTGATAGGAATTATAAACTGGGAGAGAAGGTCTTTCTTCGGGTGAAGCCGAAAAAGAGCTCAATAACTTTTGGCAAGGCTGCCAAGTTGTCGCCACGATACGTGGGACCTTTTGAAATTGTTGAAATAATCAACCCTGTAGCTTATCGTCTAGCATTACCTCCTGCTTTATCACAAATGCATGATGTTTTTCATATTTCTTTGCTTAAGAAATACATAACATATTTATCACATGTGCTGAATTGGAATTCCTTGCAGGTCCAAGACCCAGGAATAATCGTGGTTAAGCCCATTCGAGTGCTGGTAACTCGCCAGTTGTACTTAAGAAATCGTGAAGTGAATCAATGTAAGGTCCAGTGGGACTAGTTCAGCGAAGAAAGTGTAACTTGGGAAAATCTCAAAGAAATGAGATCTGATTTTCCATACTTGTTTGATCGAAATTGAAATTCGAAAAAATGATAATTCTACCAAATTTAGACAATTACTGGTCTATTTTACAGTTGTCTTAAAACACTGTTTTAAAGAGTGAATCTGTTTTTGGTATGAACTTGTGAATGGAAGGACAATAACTGAACTTTGTCCTAGAAACTCCTTGATTTGGTTAATTTGATCATCGGGATGATGATTCTTTAAGAAGGGAGGAATGTAACGCCTTGATTTTTGTAAGTTATCATGGTGATTACTTTTCATAATGTTGTAACTGCTGTAATGAAGACAAACATGTTAAGATATATTTTTGATCTTAAAGGAATGTGTTGCTAATCTGGACTCTTGTATACTGTAATTTGTTTACATGGGACAACCGTTATTATTGCTTGTATGTTTGCTGATATGACAACAGAATTGTCGTATGCTTGATGAACTCTATTCGCTGATTGACAGCACACCTTGAATCAATTCCATTAATCCAAGGTATGCTGTGGCCTTCTTGTAATCACTTTGCCGATTTACTTTTAAACTAGACTAAAGGTTGATATAAATGTTGCAGCACCTAATTTCAGGAATGAATATCTGGCACATAGATGCCAATGGAAAAGGTTCGATTCTCGAACCATACACTGTTGTAACGCTAGACAACGTAAGACGACAAGGGGGTTTGGATGTAAGTGGCTCAGGTAGGTGGAACATGGGACGAAATGTCCTACATAGTGTTGAATTTGGATGTCAGTCGGAAGGACTTGATTGGAAATTGATTAATTAAGTGTTAGGGGATTAGACCCTAATCTACCCTTAAGTTCTACCTTATACCCTAACTACTATCCTACGTGGATTTTTAAATTCTATATGGGTGAAAATTGATCTAAATCCTATTAACCTAGGAACTAGGCGCATGACCTAGATATGAACACTATTAAAAATCCTAAACTAAACCTAACCTAAGGAAGGGGATGCATAGACCCATGGGGATGGAAAGGATATGGAGGGAATGTAAGAATTTATTGGACAATGAATGAGGTCCTTGCGTGGGCAGCGCCAAGTCTGGCGGGAACATGGAAAAGATAGGGGGCATTTAGTTAGTCATGAGACTAAACTTTGTTTTCATGCAAAATTTGAAATTTGGAAATTCGCCAACCCGAGTCGGCGGTGGCGTGAGGAAAAAGGAAAAGGTAGTGCCTTCAATGCATTAATTTTCTTGGTCTTCGCGACCAGCCCGCCTTGGAAAGAGGAAAGGGGAAATTTTGTTGGTCATTGTGTTCTTTCGGGTTTTTGGAAGTTGCTCTGCATTTGGTTTTTCACGGTTCTGTCGAACCAGCTGTGTTTGATTATTATCTCTATTTCTTTGGAAAATCTAAGGCTATTTTTGAGCCTGTAGAGGAAGGTGACTGTTTGGGAAGCTTTACTACTATCGCTGTGGAAGGAAACAACTCCTGTAGGCGCGGTTTTCTTCGAGCTTCAAGGAAAAATTTCAGGCATGTTAAGCCCTTCTCCTTAAATTGCTTTCTTTTGCTTAATCGTCTCATTAAAACAACCCTGCTCTTCTGATGAAGGGGTTTTGGGTTTATTCAATTTTGCTGTCATGATTGAGATGATTTTGGGTAGAGTCATTTTTCTTTGCTGTTGCGACTTAAACTTCCTTTACATAATTATTGAGTTGAAAATACAGCCCATGCTGTGTTGATTTGTTCGACCATATTGGGGAATTATTTCTTTATATTATGAAATTGTGCTTATGAATACTTAGCTATGCGAGTAATATTTCTGAGTGCTGTGCTTTTTCTTTTGTAAAAAAAAGAAGAAGGATGAATGCGACTTGGGTATTTTTGGGTGTTGAAGAAAGTGATTGTTCTTCTTACTGAATTTATTAATGAACTATGTTTTCTCCTTGCTGTTTGAAATCAGAAGGTGATGGAAAGTTGATTTTATTGTGTTTTGTGGATGCGGTTGGATCTTCTAACTCGAACTGTCATCGTGAAAATGATCATGGCTTAGTATTTCTATGTAAATGAATGAAATACATGAGAATTTGGCTTGCTATTTGAGACTGTTTTGACTGTACCATGCTTGCGCATCTAATACCCTATGCGGGTTTGCCTTGATAAAGGTATTGTTATATGAATATTGTATTTCTGAGTTCTGCACATCATTGTGAAATAGGAGAATGAGATTTTCGGATTTAAATGTTTGTTGAGAAGGAAATCGAACATGGTATTTCTTTGCATATGGTATATTGAATGAAATTGTGCATGCTGTACAAGTTTGTTTTGACATCGTTTCTTTTATGAAATTAATAAGGAAATGAGTTCCTCTTCTTTCTGCTATTTTAAATTCTGAAGGAAACGGTAATTGGGTTTCATTGAGCATTTTGGGTTCAGCTTGATGGAAGTGATAGTGAAATTTAGATTATTTTTCTGAGTGCTGTTTTCTTTTTGTACAAACGAAAGGATGAAATGATTCGTGTGATCTCTGATTTTGCACTGTCATTCAAAAACAAACTCGACTTGAGTGATTCTTGTTGTGTTTAAAGAAAATGGGTGTTTTCTTATTGAAATAGTTAAAGGAACGAATTTTTCTCTTCCAGTTGCTTGAATTCTGGAAATATTAACACTAGAGCTTCACTGTACACTCCGGGTTGGACTTGCTGTAGGTAACAACAAAGTGCAATTTATTATTTATGAACTGTGTGCATTCATGGGTATAGAAATTCGTGTGAATAATTGATAAAGCGATTGTATAACTGTTCATTTGGTTATAATACAGTGAAGGAAGTATGAATTCTTCTAGTACAGTAAGAGCATAGGATGCATCTTTATATTGCTTGCTCTATGAAGGATACGATGCTTTACCTACTTGTTTTTGGTATTCGTATGTGCCTGCTTGAAAGGAAGTATTGATATGGATGATAAATTCTTCCTTGTTTTCATTTAAAGCTAAATATGAATGGGTTTATCCCTTGCTGTAGGAAAGCGAGTTCTCTCATTTTTAGGATGAAAATGTGACATGTTGTGGTTGCTGTACACTCTATATGTTGTAAAGAATGTAAATGTCTGTTGAATGAATTATTTAAAAGGGGATTATATTATACAGAATGAATCTTAATGTTGGATCATGCCTGTGCTAAATAAGCAGATATTTGGTTGTCTCAATGAGAAGAGGTAATATGACCCATCTTCCTTATATTCGGTTATTGATTTCGTAAGTTTCACTCTGAACTGTTATCTTTGATTGGTGTCTCGTTTGGATTAAATTTTCAGTACAGTCATGAGGAAAGGAAAAGGAGTGTGGATGGATAACTTGGAATAATGATCATTTCTTCTCTCATAAAGTTGGAAATCTGTAATTGTTAAGGAACGAATTTTGTATTGCTTTGGTTTAAGCATCTATATTTTATTGTTGTTTACTTTTCTCATTTGTATTTGATTGTTTGAAATCAAATGAGTTGCATGAACTGAAAGGAAAGCAATTTGGTTTATATTTTTAGTCAAATTTTATCCTTTGAAATTATTACTAATGTAAGGGAATGGAATTGATAGAAGTTATGTTAGAACAACAATATACATACTTGTGTTCCCAGTTCTTACAGATGTTGTAATCTGGAACTGTTTGAAAGAGATTACTTCTTGTAATGATTGTTTGGGAAAGAGGACAATAATCCTTTGACTGATTTGGATGGTAATTCGATGATTCAGCTGTCATGTTGTTCATTCTTTTTGATATTTAATTCTTGAATGATGTTCATAGTAACGTTTCATAAAAGAAGGGTTCTTTTATTGAGACAGTTAATTAAAAGCACCTCATTTTAATGACAAGTGCTTAATATGCTTAGTTCAATGAACTGACCCGTGCAAGAAATTTTATAGATGGAACTTGAGTTAAACGAAGACATGGTTGTTTTCTGATACTTCTTTTGATTGACTGAAGATGGATTGTAATTGATAGCTATTACTCCTCTACAAGGAATTGAGAAAAGAAGAAATTACATTCTTCTATCTTATGTGTTGTAATGTTGTTTAATATAAACAAAGTCCAGTCATTTGGACTGGCAAATGTATAAATTATAAAATAGATGGATGAATACAAATACAAGTGTGATATTTTAATGACTGTATCAGTTTGATATTGTTGAATAAGTTGGGAATATAACGTTATTCCTTGATTTGGAATTATTCAATTGTTCATGAATGAATTAAAAAGGAAATGACATCTATTCTTACCTAAATGCAACTCTTACGTTGAAATGTGCAATTAGTTCATACTTGGGTTAAGATGAATTTTTAATTGGCATTAAAAAGGATTTAGGAAGAACATGATCTCTTAATTGAAAGGTATTCGGGATTAGTCTGAAAGCTAAGGAATATCAAATAACTTAGGAGCAGCCGAACCTCGTATTCGGACTCCGTTAATAGCCTCGAATGTTAAATTCAGAAAGTAAGGATATGGGAAAAACATATCCATGGTTAACAGACCTTAACTATGTAAGGTTAAGGAGAATAAATGAATATATTCATTGAGAATTAGACCTCGTTTAGATGATGTCTAATAAGATGGAATTCTGAATTTGTTTACAGTTGTAGGAAACTTGGTTAAGTTTAATAGGTTAAACTTATTAAGTTCTATCGGTAATGGGCTGATTAATCCAAGGATTAAGAAAAGAACCAAGTAGAGAAAATGAAACCCTTCGGTATGAAGGAGGAGATGCGTAGTAAACTAGAAGACGGATTAAGTCTCTCTTAGCTACACACAGCTGTAACAAGAACGAGGATAAAGGATCAGCATGGCTGCTGAAAGTTGATCTTAAATATTAAGATCATAACCAAATCACTTGAGCTGGATGTGTACTCTCGATGGGAGGATTCCGTAGGACATTGACATACGCCAGCTACAACATGGTGTCTTCATGAAGGCGGGGCCTTCATGACGACACAATGTTATAGCTGACATATTACAATGCCCTCTCGAATTAAATCATCAAGATTACATAAGCTGGATACTAAGTTCTTGGCTGGGGATAGGAATTTGATCACGTATACGGAGTGACTCCGGAAGACTAAAGGTAACCAGACACACGGAGTTTTCTAGGGACGACACCGTATGTTTGCGTATATTTAGTTACCATGAGTAACTTCCTATACTCGTTCATATTGCTAGTTGGAGTTTGACCTTAAATTGGAAGGACTAGTAGAGACCATTCTAGATAACAGACGAAGTGAGGTGAAGGACGTATTCCATTGGTGTGTATCACATCCTGGAATATGATCATGCAAAGCATGTGAAAATCTTTGGCCAAAGTATCGTAAGTGCTGGTTGCGTTGTGCTAATCACCTAGTTTAAGATGCAGGATGTTAGATGAATATCAGTAACATATATTCATATAGGCTTCTTAAATGGATCACTTCAATAACCGGGGTAAGAGAACCTTGTATATACATTATACTATGCATGAATTAACATGAAGGATTGGTAAGTTGCCGAGTCATGAAATGAGAGATCACTGAAACTCCGAGCCGTAAAATGGGAGATCGGTAGTTCTTCGAGTCATTTACATCAGCATATGGAATCTGTTATATGATTGAATGGCACTGAATGTGTGTTCCATATTACAAATATGTGAATAGAGAACATTAGTTTTAAAAGGAAATTGTGTGATCCAATCTGCATTATTTGGACAGAGAACAATTATTAAAACTTGAAAGTGTGTTTGAATTATATAATTTATAACAGGGAACGTTGTAAATTTTTTTTTTTTCCCCTTGTTCTGGTATCTTAAAATGGGGATGTTACATAGTTCAACATCAAATGACCAAGAATATTGAAGTTCATATGCAATTTATTGGAGATAAAGTCATGAATGGTGCTATTGATCTCAAGTTTTTTTTGAATGAAGATAAAGTTAAAAATATCTTTAGAAAACCGCTGTGTTCTATGAAGTTTTGTAAGTTTTGTGCCTTGTTGGGCCTATCAGATTTTCCATTGAGGGTGAGTGTGCATAAAAATGCCACCTCTTAACGGCTATTTTGAACTTCCAATACTTTCTCCATTTTGTAATAAGTAAATTTGTCACTCTATGTGAAGTTACTTGTAAATCCCAGTGAAAATTTAGTTATGGGTATGCCTTAGTTTATAAAAGGCTCCATAATATGATATAAGTATTCATATATAAAGCACTTGTCTTAAGAATTTTTGTAAAAGAATATCTATATGATTTCCCTTGTTCATATTGCTATCACCAAATCATAGTACCCCTCGAATGGGATAGTTTTGGGGACCAAAGTATTTGGTGTGATTGGGTAACATTGGGTTACCTCTCAAGCTATGGGACTTGCGGGCTTGAGATAACCCTCGAGAAAGTTGATTCTTACTCCTAATCCTACCTGCCACAAACTACACCTAATGTAGGTAAGGAAACTAACTAATCTTATTCTAACCTTCTAAGGAGATAAGGAGAGAGAGTGTATGAAAATAAACCTACACTAAAAGTGGTGATACATCAAGAAAATGAGGTTGCTAATCACTATCCAACTACCTGAAATGGAGAGAGGTGAGCAATGGAGAGGGGGGAAAAGATGCACCACTTACCAAAGATGAGTTCACACAGAACACCATTTATTTCCCTTTAAAAAAAACTTTCAAAACCTGCAATAGACATCAAATATATGCACAATATACCCTGCAATGAAGAGAGGCAAGTAGAGACAATAAAACATGCAAAAGATGGACAAAATGCATCACAAAACATAGTCTATTTCTCCAATGAATTTTCATAGTACAAAATTAGTGGGAAAGAAGCAAGAAAATTCCATTACAGAGCTTGGAAAGGAGGCTTAAAATCCACATTCAACCCTAATAGAGAATAAAGAGAGAAGGGGTAGGAGAAAAATGAATAACTCCTTTTACAATGAGCCCATGTTGTAATTTATAGAATCTGAGAAGAGAGAGAGAGAATGAAATCCCAAGATCTACCTTCCAACCACTTGCAAGTGATAATAAATGAATGTAATTTATGGTATTTGATTTGAAAAATTTCCCTCATGTTGTCCCATAACCAGCAGTTGGAGAAAATGATGCCCATGCCCATTAATTGCACTTTCAAACACTCTCCAACAACCAATCTGAGATGGGTTAGTTCTCTACAAAATTTATCATCAAATCTTCATCAATTCATAGATTTCTTGTTTTCTATGTGAATGTCTCAGAACCACAATTCCAACAGGACAAAATGTACATGATTCTATTAAGGTAGGTAGAAGTTATGTTCATTTGAGTAGAAGTAGCTATTTGTACCTTGCCAGACTTGCTTGAATTTAGTGGGACTGAATTAATTCCTTTGTTGGAAATCATCATTTTAAATAATTTTCTCCTTCTCCAATGTTTTCTGCATCCTTTAAATGATATGGAAATCTTAAAAATGTGGCCTAGCGCCTATTATTGACTTACATCATTTGGATTTTAAAATGGGGAGGGGGGCTGCATTGTTGTATTACTAGTTCAGCCAGCTCGATCAAGCTGGCTCTTTTATTTGCATTGCTAACCTTTGTGTGCCGACCCATGCCTTGATGTTTTCTGAGTCACCTATTACATTGAATGATTATCATTGAATCCCCACTCAGAATTACCCAACTCCACCTCGCTTTGCATGGTGCTGACGTGCATTGGGCATGCCTTTCACACCGCTATCCTTAATTTATGTAACCTTGAGGACATTGCCATGTGTCAGGATCTCTTTATCTATGTGGTTTGCTTCATGCATTGGGAATTGGTTTGTATGCCAATATTTCCACCTGCTACATTGACTCAACATCCAATACCTTACCTACCGACCATGGACTTCACCTTTCCCTATGTGCCGAGTCACCCTTTTATTAGCTGCTAACTCACTTCTTAAATGGTGAGCCCCTGAGAACCACTGCCTTGCATTGCAGTTGAAACCCCTTTGCGGTGAACATGTTTACTAGGAGATTTTCAGAAAACTCGAGCACGCATGACCCAAGTCCATCTGGGCCACTTGGCCCATTTTCTTTTACCATCCCTACAAAGCTTTGAGTGTGGTGATTTCAGGCTTTCAGTGCACTAGTGTCCCAGGATCACGCGAGACATTTCCAATTTGCGGGCTCATTAAGCTTAAGGCGAAACTCACCCACCATTTGCCAAGTCCTTCCCATTCGCTATCTCTGCAAAGCTCTCTATGAACTCCCCTACTCGAATGAAATTGCTTAGCCTAATGCCCTGAGATTTTATTACATCGTGTTTCTCTAGATGGCTCTCCCATTCATGCTTACATGCTTGTCTTGTATACATTCCCTCTGATGCGGCCTGTGTTGGATAATTTATTTTGATATATTGCCCTTGCAACCGTTAGCTCGAGTCACCCTTCCATGCAGAATTCAAACCTGGAATCCATTTATTATCTCACTACCCCTGCATAATTACATGTGTTGAAATGGATTATTTTTCATATTAAAGGGCTCAGCCCCCTTCTTCCCACGAACTAGTTCGTTCTCCTTGCACAGCTTGGCTGCATGGCCTCAAAATAGCTCACTCCATGAAGGGAAAATATTGATCATCTGCCATGGTTCATGAATATCCTGGCTTGTTTGCACCAAGATCTTGATGCATAATGTAAATAGCTCAACCATGCTACAACATCCCTCAAGCGTCTCGGTCTCTCTTGTTTGTTGAGATCGGTAAGATATGATTAGCTCAAGTATCTTGTTAATGCTTCGTGAGTGGCTTGATTACACTGAAGGCGTTCTTGTAGTGAGACTACACCTGCTAGGGCTGACAACAGTCAGATATTTAACCGACCACATTCCTCCTCCCGGATTCGTTGAAATCCAACGGATAAAAAAATTGTAGCCATAGGTTTTGCAGAAAATTAAGGATGCGCAGATAGTTGGAGACTCCACTTTTTGACGACGTGTTTGGTGTTTGGACTGACAACGGATTGTTGTTGCTGTGGGTCGAAGCCAAGTGGTTTTTTTGCATGTAGGACAGTTGTTGGTGCCCGATTTCCCTGAAAATTTTAAGCTTCTGCTTGTAGGGTTTAAAGCTTCGATGAAGTCTGTGTGTCGGGTGGAGGAAGCACTGGATAAATTCAATGAGTTTTTTGGTTTGTTTTTCTGAGCTCAAGAAGATAAGCGATGGTGGATCATTACGGACGCGGAGATTAAATCCCTCACGTGTAAGACAGTGAGGGAGGCAACTCCGGGAGCTGCAGAAGCAACGATGGGTTTTCTTCAGGGCATGGAGCGACCTGTTGTAGAAAAGGGGCAGAAGAAGAGTATTGTATTGTTTGTCGATTGAGTAGTGGACGGCTGAAGATGAACTCTGAGTGACTAATTTTTTCTCTCAGTAGACTGCGGTTGCGGATCGCAAGTAGGCAACGACCATGGAGGAAGGAAACAATGGATGTGGTGAAGGCCAAAATCCTCGCCCTCCACGTTACAGTTGTCCCTTATATCTAATGCTCCGTTGTTGATGCATCTAGCATTTGTGATTCCACATGAGAAATTGACCTGATACGTGTAGGTGCGTTTTAGTGGTTTGAAATCCATGCATCTTTGATGAAGAATGAGACAACTTCTCATGGAAAACGATTATGACAGCGTACAGAAGACATGGGTTCCCAACCCCCTCACGGATGGAGCAGAACAAGATGGAGAGGAGCAGGCTAGATCGGATCAGACAAGGAGTAGAGCAGTCTGGATCTTCCTTCGATAAATTTTTCAATGTAATCAATATTTTTCTACCATGTTTAAGTTGAGTGAAAAAAAACTCATATCTTGGTTTTTCAAGTTGTTGGTTTGTGTTCTCCAGGAAATGGGCGGCCTCTTCACCAGAAATCTACTGCTTCCTACCCCGTATCCTCTGCCACCTCCTCTTTCTCACCCCATACCCTTTGGTTTCCTCCTCGTTTCCCATCCCAGGCCTCTCCTACACAGGTCCTCTTCGTTGAATTCAGATGAAAGAGGGATCATAGGAAAATAAATGTGCAGCAAAACAATAAGTATGTTAATATTTCGCTATGTTAATTTTTTGCCATGTTAATATTTTTCTCAGGGGAAATTGCCCCCATCTACTATTGCATTGTTTTTTTTAATCTTTTTAGCTGGTCTTGTGTGTCATTTTGTTTTACGTATTTGGTGATCTATATTCTCTTTGCACTGTCGTGCTATTTTATTTGGTTCAATGTTTTGTTTTTGGTCTGTTGGGTTTTTAATTGATTCTCTTTCTGTTTTTGAGCTTTGTATTTGCTTTTTTGTTTTCTCCCTGAGATAGAAAAATAACTAGATCAGATCGGATCAGCTAAGGAACAGAGCAGTCGAGATCTTCATTCCGTAAATTTTTTAAAGTTATGCCTATTTTTTAGTCTGCCTCTGTGATGCCCGCCATGTTTAAGTTAATGGGTTGTGTTAATGATTTGTGTGTTCACATGAATGTTTGCAAGCTGGGTGGATGGATTATGCAGCACTGCCTCGTTCTTACTACCACAACCCTGTTACTTCATACCACAGATCCCCTACAGCCTCCTCTTTCCTATCTCGCCTCTTCATTTCCTAGTCCAGGGCCCTCCTACACATGCCCTCTACTTTGAATAGTTGGCTTGTTTGGTTGGTAACACAATGAAGGCTTAGGCGAGTTCAGGTGAAGAGGGATCATATGCAAAAAAAAGTTTAGGAGGACAATAAGTATGTTGATCATGACTTTTATTGCTATATTTTTTATTTTAGCATTGACTGCCATAAATTAGACAATGAAACTCATTTTACTTGTTAAATACCATATTACTAATCTATTGTAATATAGGGATCAATGATTTTTTTAAAAGCAATACGCTTGTCATTTTGCTGCAATTGCATTCAAAATCCCAGTGTTATCAATTTTACTTTACAATGTATCAAATAAAAATGTCCATCCCCTCGTAGACTTTTATTGCTATATTTTTTATTTTAGCATTGACTGCCATAAATCAGACAATGAAACTCATTTTACTTGTTAAATACCATATTACTAATCTATTGTAATATAGGGATCAATGATTTTTTTAAAAGCAATACGCTTGTCATCTTGCTGCAATTGCATTCAAAATCCCAAATGTAGTGTGTTATCAATTTTACAATGTATCAAATAAAAATGTCCATCCCCTCGTAGATAAACCATGGGAATTGCATCGTAGGTTTTTGTTGGGCATTGGGAAGTCTCTCCAATAATGTTTCATAACACAGTCAATTTCTTGATATTTCATGGTTATTTTGCATTTGTTAATGTACTTTCTTTTGTTAAATGTGTTGCAGTAAGAACATAATTTTGGATTCTCATTCCTCAGTTCTGTGACCAGAAGAAGAAATATGTCTCTGCAATAGAGAGTAGAGGAAGTTCCGAACACTACCCAACATGCAAAGAAAGCTAGCAAAAAAGTGTTTGGGATTTTAGAGCTTCATTCTCAAAAAAACCTGCAGATCACAGTATTAATTGAAATTGAGTTGTTTTTTAGTTGTAATTTTAGAAAGAAGTTTGAGTTGTGCTTTGGATTAGGGAATTTGATTTGGATATTTAGCGGTTCCTTTCTATTAATCCTTGGAGCATACAGTGGAAAGGAATGTTCCAGAATGGGCCAACTTACAGTCAATTAGATCTTCCGAGTTACACTAGGTTGATTTGTTTTTTTGAGAGATTCGTTACCTGGAATTGGGTATATTCTTTAGAAATCACACACTTTAATATTTTAAGCCTTTTGGTGAGCTATTCTATGATTGGTTGCAAGTGGCCAAAAAGCAAATCCAATCTCATCCCCTTCAAATATCTTGAGCAAAAGAATACGTGAAAAATGGGTTGGGAATATTTTTCACATCCCAGGAACAGTTGGGACAAATATTGAGGCCACTCTTTTTGGAGATCGTCAGTGGTTAGAATTATTTCATGCAGAGCTCACCATGCGGTGAAGAAGAAATTACTCATTACCCCCTCATCTGTTGTGTACAACTATAACATACTTTCCTTCTAATGTGATTAGAATATGAGTCTAATGGATAGTTCTTTGAGAGATTTGATGGTATGCAATATGTAGTTTATGCCCGCCTCCCAGATTTTGGTAATGCCCAGTTGTGGAGATGTTTTTTTGGTGTTAAAATAAATATGTCTAGAGATGGTTTCCCTCGTAAAGTAAAACCTAATCCACGTTGCTTAGTTTCCAAGTGTTTTTTTTAAGGAGGATTTCCCATTAAATTTTTTTTTGTAGGAGTTAAAAGCTTTCTAGAGACCCTTGTTGACAATTCAAGGATTTTTGTTGAAGTTATTGATATTTTTCTTCAAACAGATAAAATCTCATAATATACAGTGTTAGGTGAATTAAGAGACACATCTAGAGTAGTCACATATATTTGCACAACTGGCGATTCAGGGTTTGTTAATTCAGTATTTTTCTAGCGAAACAACATTTCGAATGGGTGATTAATGTTGTAGTCCCAATATAATACAATGGCCTAGCCAAGGAAGCATCTCATATTTCTGCAGTACATTTTTCTTAATTTTCCCTTTAAAATAAATAAATTTCAGCTCTAGGTAAAAAAAATCAACTATTGTTAAATTTCCCAAGTATTCATCGGTTTATGTTATTAGTTCTTCAAAGTGTGTGGTAAATTCAACTATTGTTAAATTTCCCAAGTATTCATCGATTTATGTTATTAGTTCTTCAAAGTGTGTGGTCTTTTGTTTACTTAATCTAAAGTTATAAAAATTATGGATTGTTTCCTGTATTTGTTTAATTTCTTAGGTGGAATGCTTCTCAGTTTTTGGGCGGGTTTTTTTTTGCAGTAGTTTATTTTTTGCACAATTTTCTTACTAAAATTTCATTATTATCCAAACAAATATTAAGATTTAGCTCAAGAACATAATTATTGGATGGAAAACTTGCACACAATCCCGGTTGAAATAATGAAATAATGCCAACATTCAAGAGTTCAAACACAAGTACAATTATGCTATTGGAGTTATTGAAAATAATTTCAGGGAAAAAATCCTTGCATAAAAACCCTTAGTGCTATGAAATGAAATAATAACAAGCTTTCATGACAAATAAAATTTGTCTTATGCTATTCAAAAACCTTGAGGCCATTAAATAAAAATATACCATAACTTGATTACAAGAAAAAAATTACTTGGTAGTTCTAATTTGACATATTTGTAGTGTCATTTTTGGACGATATTGTTTTAAATTGTCCCCCTCTCCATTTTTGCCACTTTTTCACTTTCCCGCCCTGACCTTCTAACCCTTGTTTCTTCAACCCTCTTCCTTTGATATTGTTTCTATCCCTCAAATTTTAATCCTTCATAAGATCCCTTCAGCGTTTCCATCGTACACTTCACATACGATTGCTAGTTTATAACCAACTCGCCCCTACTTGAATGATGACTTAGTGGAGGTTTCAAAGAGCTCGATCATTCTTCAAAATGGCTTGGTGAACCTTAGAGCTCAACCCACTATAAAACCGACTCGATGGCTCATTCTAATTGCAACAACTCGGTTTGCAGCTCAAGACTCAACTCGGTGGGCATTTTAGATATTGGTTGCGTTTTATTACACACCATTAAGGTCGCTAGACAATTTTTTTAAAATTTTCATACCCCCTTTGAATTTCACCACATTTTAACATGTCATAGAGCTGAGTGGAGTGTCATAATGCCAGAATTTTCCATTTTTTGCATGTGGGCCCTCTTGCTCGTTGCTTCTTGTCTTAAATAAAATTTTGAATTCCATGAAGACCAAGAAGAGGGAAAAATTTTCTCTTGTGAGTTTCAACTCTCTCAAGGATCCAGATTCTACCCTGAACATTGGAATTTACCTATAGGCATTGAATTGAGTATGAGAGTCCCTTAGTGTAAGCCTTCTCTGTTGTCCAATTTCACCCAGGGGTAAAATTGTATAACACATATGTTCCTTTATATTGCGGATTTTATGGGATCCTTGGACCACTTTTTTGAACCATGGAAGAACAATGTCTCATGGTCTTGACAAAATTCATAATGCGTTGTTCATGGCCTATATAAGTCCACGGGACACCACGGTAGTGTCTAGCGGAATTGAAAAACCTACAAAAATTTACTTTAGTGCACCACAAAACTACAAACCCACAGAATAAGATTTTTGATTGCCAACCTAAATCACCAAGTTTATTTATGGATTGTAATTGGCATAAGGAACTATTGTTAACATGTTTTTTTACATGTTCTTCCCCGCTTAACATTAAGGGGGAGTGTTGGTGTAGTAATGTCAAGTGGGATATCTACCATTGTTATATGCCCCACATTATCTTAAAGTGTACTTATTAAACTTTATTATGAAGGTCTTCCACATTTAAGAGTGGAACATAATGACTGACTAATAGAGCTACTGACTCTCAAAAACCTCTTTTGGCATTGCTAATAAATCAACAAATACATTGGTATTGAATAGAGATTTGTCAGTTGGTAACAAATATTTAGAACTACTTTACATAGAACAAAATCACTTTGTAATTCTGTGTGATAAAAAAAGGACTAAGGAGTGAAGTGGAAGTACTAGGTAAAATTTGTATTCAAGATTCTTAATATAGACATTGCTTTATTACAGTAGGGTTGTTTCCTTCAGGTTTCCCCACTTAAATATGGTGTCCTCTATCTCTTTTATTTTCCGTTTTTTCTTTTGAGCTAATGTTATTACATTATATAATCTACATATTATAATCTATAATCTTCAACAACTTATATTATGGATTTATAATACGTTTATTACTCTTTCTTTATAAATCGTGACGGACATTGCTTGTTTGCTAAGTCATCGTGCCTTTGTTTATTTTTATCCGTATCTTGAAAATTGACTAAGTCCCAAATGTTAGGCAAACATGTGCACAAGCCCTTGCATGCTTACCTATTCTCTACTAATGTGCACACCTTCACACATTTCCCTATTTCTGGTTCCTCTTTGCATGTGCATGCCCATGCACACAACTTATAACTTTTGCACATGACTAGTACTTAGCCATTTTCTTCAACCAACATTACCCCACACTAGGGATATTTTTTCCTCGGCAATATGATGAATAAAGACTATTCATCCAAATAATTACCAAAGAACGAAAAAAATAAATAATTTGAGTGGAATTCACCCCATGAATGAAAGAATGAGAATCATTCATACATGTGCACGTCCAAACTTAGGCTTGAGGTGGCTAGAGAAGCTTTGGAAAATCCCTGTTCAAAATATATTATAACTCCTTCCATCATGTGATATCTTTAACAACCTTGTCTGGTGAGGCTTCAACAAGACTAGATACATGCTTAGGGTCCATCTCATTAGCTTTCTCCTTTAACTCTTTCACCACCACATCCAATTATGTGGTCACACTCTCTAAGGCATACATTTTGCGCATGACCATGGGTGGATTTCCTTGAGCCTTTCCTCAAGCATGTCCTTCATGGATTTGATTAAGTCTCTCTTCGCTACTACTTATACCATGAATTTATCTCGTTCAAGCTTTTTATTATTCAAAGTAGCTTGAATCATTCTTAGATGTGCCTCCTCATTCGTAACACGCTAAGAATTGGCTCGAAATTTTGGCATTTATCAAATGTCAATCCTTCCTTCGCTATGGCCTCCTTGATCTCTGTGATCAATGTTTCGTATTCTGCTACCTTTTGATCTAATACTTCCTTATTATTATTCTTCATTACTACTAATTCCTCTTCCATTGGTGCTTTCCCACTCCTTTTCTCTATTATCATCATGCGCACCAGGTCTTCCAAATACTCAAACTCTGTGGAATATACATACTGTGCCTGCTCCACTAGTTTAAGGCACATGTTTGTGATGCTATTTATTAAACCACCTGATTTATCATACACATCCATTGAGAGCTTATTTTGATCCCTTATCTCCTCCCTAAGCCTTTGTATTTATTTATCTTTCTGCTCCTTGTCTCCCTACATCACTCATATAACAACTCCTTTGTTTATGTTTCTATGTGCAACTTCAACTGCCATCTTATTTAGCACATTTTGAGGCTTTCTCACCAGTAATCTCAGTAGGATAAATGGTCGTGAGGATTATATTTGTATCCTTCTTCAGGCACATCTTGGATTATGATTGTCTAATTATCATAAATTGTGGCTCCTCCATGTGTGTTTGCATGCTCCTTGACAACATATTCTTTGTGTACGAGTAAGCCCCAACTTGGTCAGTAAATTCCCATCTGAAGAGGTCCTTAATGGGAACTATTCTCTAAAATATTTCTCGTTGAATCTTGGAGGGATCATCAATAAGAGACATTTGAGGTGGTTTCAGAGATTCCTTCTTCTTTCTTCTATTGCTTCGCTTTACCTTCGGGATCTCCTGTGTAATGTTTAGTTGTGAAATTCTTCCATCACCTCCTATAACACCTGTATCTTCCCCACTTGTGACCCCATTTCCTTATTCCTCTTCTCCATCTCCCTCGGGATCCTCTTCTTCATGCGTGTTGTGTATCTCTTCATCATTCTGGATGATCTCATTAAATTCTTCATTGTCTTCATTGAAGTTATGGATGGCCAAGGGATATTTTCCTTGCACTACCTCCTCTTCATTCATATTATTATCCAAGTACCCTTCATCTTCTTCATCAGAAACCACCCTTGGTATATTCGTCTTCGGTGGACTTGTTTTCTTAGGCACCTCTGAAGTACTCACAACCTTACTCTCTTTCCTAAGTTGCTGTTGTATTTCCTATCTTTGGATCTGATTAAACATGGTCTCTTCTTCCTCCTCATCTACTTAATATTATTCCTCATCCTTTTCTTGAGGAGGAGTCTCCTTTTCCTTCTCTTTGACACTCCCACAGTCTACTTCTTTTGCGGAGACTCCGTGAGATGAAGATCTCATTCATTGAGATACTTCCCGTTCTTCAACTTGGGTCTAAGATAAATGAATACCTTCACTACTTTCTTACCCATTATGATGGCCATGGGGCTTAGGTCCATGTTTTTAGACTCTCTTGCCTACACATATGCTGACCTCTAAGGATAAACAAAGGTTTAGCACAATATATGATAGTTTGAATCAACACTATCCGCATCAAAATTCAGCTTGTGTGTTTCCTTAATGTGGGTTACTGTAACCTGAAAGTATTTTTCTATGAAGGCAAAAGGAAACTTACACTGTGGGCCCATCTCTCCATTTCTAAGCATGAAACTACCAAGTTAGAAGTGTTTGTGTACCATGAATTCTGCCTTTTAATAAATTAGTAAGGGTAACTCCCTAGGTACATGTCATTCATTTTTGAATGCCTCACGCATTCGTTTATACCACTTTTCCATGTGTAGTTTGTAAGGGATTGATATTTCCCCATCACATGTAAATGCTACAAAATTTTATGCGGGTGACTTGTTATCCACTCTATATATCCACATTTTATTCTTCGGGCTATCTGGTACCCCAATCTCCCAAAAGACAATCAATAGCAAAATTATGTCCCATCTTATTTTTGCTCCTTTTTTTACCTGGACCCTTTATTCTTCTACTATTCCTTCAACAATGTGAAACATAATGTTATAGAGAGTCTTCTGTGTCATCTTATGCATGACATGTAACCATTTCCTGTTCACATGTGACCATCGTTCAGATGCACCCGATTTACAACTCATGAGGTGCGCTTCAACTCTTGTGCTTGGATCAATGATACTTCTGGTGACAAACACACATTTTACCCATTGATAGTTAAAATTTGTGGATTTTTCCTCTATTACCTCATCATCCTCCAAGTTTATTCCAATTTCAAATTTTGAGCTAAGAAAGCTAGTCACTCTTCCAATCAATTGCACGGTAATGTGCATTCTCCTTCCTATGAATTAGAAGAAACCTTTATGCACCCTAGACAACAACCAATGGTAGAGACATTATGGATATCCAAAGTATGGTAACTTGTATAGTTACAGAATTCATACACTCTTTAGGTCCTTCTTCACCATATCATTAATGACCAGTTTCCCTTCCGCCATCCTCTGGGTCAACTCTTTCATAACTTCATTCCCTATTTCTACTTCATGGGCCTTTGTGCAATGGTTGTAATCATTGCTTTTACATTTTGTTAAGTGTGAAAACCATGGTTTCCCTACTACCACCTCTGATGGGTAATGTATCTCAGAGAACCAATCCTCTGGTGCATCATCAATCACACTCTTCTTTCCCTTGTTCTTGGGTGATTTCTTGACTGTGGGTACCTTCTTTGGTGTCATTGCTTAACTGCTCAAATGTTTAAACTTTAAATTCAAATTTTTTTATGCCCTAAGTACTTAATCTTACTTAATCAAATTCGGTTCCCTTATGCCAAACATCTAAATTATTCATTCAATCCTTTCACTTTCTAAAACCCTTGCTTTGTATGATTTGACTTCATGCTCAATCTCAATATCTTGTGGCCTAGCTCTGCAAACCCTGGCTTTCCATCTTCGATCGCAAACCCTAATTTCAACATCTTAATTCTTGACCCTTCTTACCCAACACCTTCTCCCATACTTCCATTTCTACTGAAAGGTCTCGTCATGCTTTCCTACTCTAATCTAGTACGCATCAGATTCTTAGTTCATTTCAAACTTTATACTCTTCTTCGTACTTAGTCACATAAGTTCTTTGATCACACAAATTCTTAAAAGCAAGGTAATAATGAATTTTCTTGTGCACTATATATAGTTTTCCCAATTTTATCTGCATTTATTACTCCTCACCTACCATTAATTTTTTATTTAAAAGAATTTTTACTTTCTCATGCACTTTTCTCTTTTGTACGTGGCATTCATAACCTTCTAACACACTAGTACTTCCCAGGCTACAGACATCCTTACATGTATCTTCCTGCGCCGCACCCAATCTTCCTTTGTACCATTTGCCAAGTAGTCTATCTTGTTTTTTCCTCCCTTGCGTTACATTGCATAGCCATATCTATCACGTGGTTTCTAATATAAGAAATATCCATCACACCGATAAATTTTCTATACCCTTAAGCACCAACATCCTTAAACACTTGCGCACCATTATATTTTTCCACTGCGTAGTTATCCTTTCACATCGTGCACCAAATTTTTTATGACCCACATCTGTCTCATACCATCATGTACTCCTACACAAACTTCATAAGACACAATAATATCATATATTCCCTTATGCACACTTGCAACTACTTAACCCCACACTAAAATTATGCGCGGTCCTCTACGCGTCAATCTAACATGTGGTAATCAAATTCTACACTCGAACACACTTATTACAATAACATGCAACAAAGAAAAAAAAACATAAAGGGAAATCTAATCTAAGTGGCAATACTGCCTTGTTAAAAACAAAAAAAGAATCTTATTTATAATAGGGCTTCAACCTATGCCCATTGAAGTAATCAGGAAACATGGTGCCATCCAGTGCTTGCAATTGACATGTGCCTAATTATAATATCTTAATTAATACAAATTGTCCCAACCAATGTAATTTTAACTTCCCAAGATGGTGTGCAAACTTGGAGTCATACAAGAGCACCATTTTCCCTACTACAAAGGACTTATTCTTAATGTGCATGTCATGTCAAGCCTTATGTCTATCTTTTTCTATCTTTTAACTCCATATGGCAATGGCGTGTCACTCATCCAATTACATTAGTTTGTCAATGCACCCATCAACTACCTGTTCATCATCCAATCCTCATACATACACAATATGAAACAATGGTAACATGAATTCAATAGACAAAAATTCCTTTGCACAAAACACTAACTGAAAGGGTGTGGCCTTATTCAACTGCTTGTAAGTTGTTATATATGCCCACAATACTACTAATACCTCATCATCCCAATCTTTCCTTCCAACATCACATATCTTTGTCAAAGTTTGTTGTAAAATTTTGTTGAAGGCCTTAACAGTTCCATTATCTTGTGGGTGATAGGGGGTAGTCTTATGCTGTGTCACCATAAACAATGCTAATAGGATTATGATAGTATCATTTAGAAAATGAGTCCCTCTATCACTTGTAAGAATCAATGGACATCCATACCTGCTTATGATATTTTCCCATAGGAATCTAGCTGTTGTTGTTGCAGTGTAATCCTTTGTAGGTGCAACCTCTACCCACCTTATCAAGTAATCTATGCATTTTATGATATAACATGTGCTTGTCTTATTCGCGGGTGGTGTTATGGGTCCTAAAAATTCAATTTCCAATTTCTCAAATGGATCTACACTTGTTATGGGGTGCAGTGGAAATTCATCTCTATTTCCAGGCTTACCTATCATCTGATATTGGTCACAAGCCTTGAAAAATGCTTTCATGTCCTTATACAATGTTTCCCATCATAAATCTACCAACAAGACCTTGCTGTCACTTCTCCTACATAGTGTCCACCAACTATCCCACCATGTGCTTCCTTTGTGATTATCTTCATGCTCATGCTCCAGAACACATATGCATAAGACCTCATCTCTATCCATCTTATACATGTCTCCTCTAACAAGATGATATGGTGTTGTACAAATAGAAATCTTCTTCTTTTCCAATGTCTTCATTCCTTTAGGTGAAATTCAAGTGTACAAGAACACTGCTATGTATTATAAATCTGCTGGCACGTGGTTCAATTTGAACAATTGTGCATATGACATAGTATCTCATATTATTTGCATGTCCTCTAGAAATTTAATACTTGATAGATGATCTGGTACCAAGTTGCTCTTACCAAGTTTCACGATGACTGTGAACTCAAATTATTGAAAGAGAAGGATCCAATGGCTGATGCGCCCTTACAAAAATGGCTTATTGACCAAGTAATTTAATGCCATATGATCTATATCAAATATAAATTGCATGGCCAACAAGTAATACTTGAAATTGTGAATCATGTATACCATTAACAAAGCCTCACATTTTATAGTTGTATAGTTTTTCTCAGTCGGTGTCAGCTTTCTGTTCATAAAAATATATGGGATGATCAAAATTTCCCTCACCTAGTTTTGCTAAGACTGTGACAATGGCCATGTCAGAGGCATCCAAATGTACATGAAATGTATTGTTCAATAAAGGGAAGCACAAGATAGGGGTAGTGGTTAAATTATCCTATAAGGTCTCAAATTTCTGTTGCCTTGCGTCACCCCAGTAAAAATTTCCTTTTGCCTTCAACAACTCTATAAGGGGTGCATAAATCTTGGCATATCCCTTAATAAACTTTCTGTAGTAACTAGTATGTACCAAGAACCCACACATTTCACTTTGGTTGGTAGTTTCCTCCAGCCCCAAAATAAACTACAACCTTAGTTGGGTCCACTAACAAGCGTTCCTTGCAAATGATATGTCCAAGTAAAGTACCAAAATGAGTTCTAAAAATGCACTTCTTGATGTTCAAAGAGATGCTTAATTATCTACATATTTTAAACATCAATCTTAAATTGTCATAATGATGTTTCACTAAGCTATACATGGTCCAATCATCCAAGTATACATGTAAAACTTCTGAATAGAATATTGAAGAGCTTGAACAATTATGCATGAGAAAACACTACTGGCATGTATTCTTCAATCCAAAGGGAATGAATGGTGTATGAAAATATTCCCCATTTGGTTGCAAAGTTGGTATTATCCTGATCTTCACGCGTAATCCTCATCTGATGGTATCCAGATAACTCATCTGTGAATGAATAGATTTGTGCCCTGCTACCCCTTCCAAGATCTCTTCAGTGAATGACATGTGGAAAGGATCTATGACAAATGAAGCATTGAGAACCTTGTAGTCCACAAATTATTATCTAACCATCCTTCTTAATGGTAATCACCATGAGGAATATCCATTTAAATTACTCAATAGGCTCAATGATGTCTTACTTAAGCATATTATAAATTTCTTCTTTCACTTTGACGCACAAGTTGGGATTCATCTAGTAAGGCCTCTTCCTGACCGATCACGTGACCTCCTTAAGCTTGATTCTCATCTCCCCCAATGATGCATGTATGACCTTTAATTCATGATATCCCCTAGGAAACAGATCTTGAAATTCATGCAACAAATTCAATAATCTTTGCAACTTCTAGGTTTCAGACCAATAATCACCAATAATCACCTCCTTAGGCATCCTCAGTCCCAATGTTCACTTTCTTAGTCTTCAAGGGCACATGGTATGCATACACCTACTTCTTATCTGATAGAATCCATTACCTCGTGTGTACACCCTCCATGTGATTAATATCCAAGGTCCTCAACTTCCTCATCATCTATGATATAAACAAGTTTTCCCTTATCTTTTTCTTTCCATGTGCACCCCAACTGTGTCTATTCCATTTTTACTAGGTCCTCATGCACCTCAATGTTAGATTAACTAAGCAATTGATTCATGAGCTCCCCAGCCTTTGTGTTATCCCCCAACATGATGTGACCTCATAATCTACAAGGATTCATGAACTAGAGGATCTTTGTAGAAAAGTAATCAAAAGTGTGAACAATACCTTCAGTCAGGTTGTGCCAACTTGTTATCTCTTTGTTTAATTCCACATGCACATACTAAGCACGTGCACTGTGTCGACACAAAGTAGAATAAAACTTGTGTACCGAAAGAGATGGTGGTAGAGATTATTTTCCTTGTTCATCCAATTTCCTCTCAAAACTTTGAACATGTACCAAGGGAGAAGTCTTTCCATCATAATATTTATAAAGAAGGAATATTCCTTCTGAGTAAAACCTTATCAAGAAGGCTACCCTAACCTCACACCAACCCAAGGTAAACTATCTCTATGTGTTACCCACTAGAACACTGCTATATCCTGTACAATGTATATACCATCATGTTTCTCCTATCACCTTCATTGCATACTATTCTTCCATTGTGCACAAAAATGACCCAGGATTCTCCTCTCTAGTATACTTTAGGACAAGTTGGTTTTACCCAAACTCCTGATTGTGCAGGCCTTATCATCATGTTAACTCATCCTCATTGTACCTCATGACCTAACCATTTTGTATGTACCATGGGCCTAATTATCACAAGGAACACTAGTTGTATCAATGATAGATTACATGTCTTCCCAATGAAGCACGCCCCCTTAGATGGCTCCATGTTCTCAGGGTCACACACCATATGTGTTTAGATTCTATTGAGATCCTCTTCATTTATAGGCTTCATATAAGGCACAACCTTCACATCATCCAAGGGTATTACAAAACACTCATCCTTATTTTTAAAACTGATATACCTCTTGTTTAAGCATAAGTCTATGTTGTTAGGATAACACCAAGGAAATCCAAGTAGTGCGGGGATATAATCTACCTCAGCAAGCTCTAACACTTTAAAATCACCTATAAATTTACCTCTTTGAATAATGATTGAAGCATCCTTCAGCACCCGAAAGGGCATGGTGCTTGTTTTTTTCACCATATATAAAAAAATTGAGGATGACTACAATGGTGGCCTTCATTTGGTTCTACGCATCAAGGGGAGAACATTAAATTTTGTGTCTGTATCAATTAGGATATTACTCACAAACTATCCATTAATCACTGCATCAAGTGCGATCTCTTTATCATATTCATGGTCCCGCGGTGGAAAATTTACATGAAGGATCCAACAATCTCTTTCAACTCCTGTGCATGACACCTTATCATGTAACCATTCTCCCAACAAAGGGATGATGTTCTCTTGCTTAATGAGCATTTTTCATACATCCTTAAGGTCATCAATATCCTTATTGAAGGTAGCTCAATACTCCTCACATGTTCCCTCTCACGCTCTTTCTCTTTCAGACATTGTATTTTCCCTTGTAGCTACCTAATGACAATGCCCATTGTCTCCTGATAATATACCTTACTTATTCTGGGATACATTTAATGATACTTCGTCATGCATAAACCTCTTCATCCATCTAATGATAGGTATCACCTTCCTTGCTCGCGCATGTGCATTACCTCTGCATGCACATAGTGACTAATAAAGGTTAGAAGTTCAGGCTTAACCATGGTTTCTTAGGAATTCCCACTTGCTCATGCTTGGCACGTTCCACCTTGATCATTGCTGCACCCTTATCATTTTTATTATTTTACACATATGTGCATATATATATGGACAATCCTCAACCTTGTGTGCTTTTCCACAGTATCATGCACACTTGATTCTTTGGAAACTTACATTGATAGTGATTAGGATATCTATATGTATAGCATGCCCCTCATGTAAACCTTCCATGGCTTCCATGGCCTCTGGTTATGAATCCACCTTTGAAACCTCCATTAGTGTTGTTACGTACTTCACTAGTTTTTCCTTCTTGCACCTGCGCATTGCTTACCACTGTAGTCTGGCGTAACACTGTCTCACATGCCTCATAAATATGATCAATCAATTGGAAGTCGACTATATCATGGGTATGAACATCACACATTTTGTAATACATGGAGACATTTTTCTACATCACATGAGTGAACACCATGATTCTTATGATATATCTCACAGGATGTAAACAACGTGCGCACATTGTTGCATAGGTAGATATACTTTGTATCTCTTTTAACCTCAAAATCTATGTACAAAAGTCCATTGTGCATCTCATGAACTGAATTGGTAGACAACTTCTCCAATTAAGTATCCATTACTATAATATGGGATTCAAGGATAGACACCATTACTCCTAACTATGAGGATGCTTATGCTTGTACGATCCCCATTTTTCATGATAGACACCACTACTCTTAACTATGAGGATTATTTCTTGATAGAAATCACCACTCCTAACTATGAGGATGGTTATGATTTGTACAATCCCCATTTTACTAGTTACACCCAACTTTGGGACAGAGAAGTTTGATGTTACCAAAGCACCCTCCAAAAAACACTTACTTGCGATGTGAATTTCATTCTTATGCAAGAAAAATCATCACATTCAGTCAATCCCCTTCCTAGCAGATTGGTTCCCGAGCCTCAGAAAACTCCACTAAGCTCACCCCTCCCCATGAATCCACCATTAAATCATGTAACATACCTCCTTATCTAAAATAAGGGGAGTGTATATCTAGCTTTGACTACGAAGCTGATGACCTCATGGATGACGAAATGCCAAATGTACCTAATGTGTACCTGATAACCAAGTAGATCGATGGAAAAAGTGTACCGAGATTTGTTGATGTAGGATGATGTTGACTACCACTTCCCATAAGGACAGACCTGTAAAAGAGAAGAACGATAAAGTAGTCAAATACGTATGTATATGAATAAAAAGTATGTAAAATATGAAAATGTGAAAAAGGAACACATGCACTTGATCTGTGATGAGGAAAAGAGATAGAAAGGATCTTATAGATGATGTAGAAGAACACATTTTTTGGGTGATCTCATGTCAGTCGTGCTAAATGCAAGTTTCTGGGCAATCTCACACCAAGAACTAGAAGAAGTGTAGGGAGAAGAGTTTGTTGTCATCCTCCAACCTTTAACCACTTCTCAATGTATGGAACACCACTGTAGATGGTGTGTAAAACTTTGATCTGGTTCGACTAATTCCGATCCAATGTGAAAATGTTGTGTAGTGTATGTATGTTGAGTGTTAAGGACTGTATGCCCTGTAAAATCCATTGTGTGAAGTGTTGTAGATTGTTTTGCACTAAAGAATGTTGTGTAACTTCCCCTGGTCATAAGCATCCACGAAGGGTTAAGGGCACCCAAGCGCTACTGTCTAGGTTTGGGCACTGGTGTCTATATTGTGGTGAGGACCCAAGTCATATTTTAAGCCATGTTTTAGATTGATGATTGTGTTGTACTAGTAATGAATTGTGTTGTGTGATGACTGTAAAGTGTTGTATGGGGTGACTGATTTACCCAAATGATGTCCCCCCTAGTTTGGGGTACACGTGACATCATTGAGGAGTATGCGGCCCAAAGGAGGACTGACAATTGTGCTAAAATTGTGCTCTGTAGGGGGGAGGGAGTGTGATTAGTGGAAGCCAAGGCACACACAAACAAAGTGGCTAGGAAACAAGTGTTAGTACAAACAATACAAACACACATGTAAAATGTAAGATAGCAGACAAGAAGATAATGTGTAAGCTAAGACACAAGAAGACAATATGTGAGAAGACAATGTAGACCACGAAAAGTGGGTTTCAAACATGGGACATCACTCACAATGTCACAAGACAATCAAGGTCAACTAGGACAAAAGCAGACAAGTTTACACATGAGATAAAGGGAAAATCCCATAAATAGTGGCAAACAATGACAAATAATGTAACAAATAACAAATAACCATGGAAGCAAATAGACCTGCAAGAAAATGTTGCACATGAAGCACCCGCTAGCATGTTAGAAAGATAAAAAGTATGTCAAATCTTGTATAATCCGATATAGTTGTTTGTTATGCAAAATGAAACAATATCACCTATAATGTACAAAAGTGGATGCCCCCAGGAGCTATTGTGGGATTGGTAATAGGTACTACACCAAGAATCCATGTTGTGTGTATCAATCTATATAATCTATGATCACAACTAGAAGGCAAGTGAATGTGCATGTGTATATAAAAATATAATGACATACCAAATATCTATCTAACATGTGTAAAAGGTGTACATGTAAGCATAAGAAAGTAAGAGTAAATGTGACCAAGATATACAATATACTTATGGATGAGACAAAATGGAATGTAATGTGAGTGTGATAGGATCCATGTGCCCCCTGAGTGGATGTGTATGCATGAGAATGAGGTTCATTTATACATGCCCCCTCAACAGTTAAGAATCAATCAAGAATGAGAGTGCGTATCAGGAAATGTAAATGAGTATGTGATCATTGGTGAAATGTGTGAGTGGAACATTTGAGATGTAGACCCTAGAGTCAAGATGGACCGTGAACTAAAGTCACAAGGTATAGTGTGAGAGATGTTGAAGAATGTGTTGTATTGTTTGAGTGTCATGAGTGATTGAGTGTGGTAAGGTCTATTTGATTGTGAACACATAGACCCTCAGTAGTGGAGTATGGACTATGAAATTAGATGTGCATCATAGGGTAATGACCACATCGTGTAGAAGTAGATACCATGAAAGATATGTCGTGAATACGTAAAGTAGCTGCTGCGAGAAATGAGATGAGTGCACAAAATGTGAAATAGGTAGTGTGTAATATGTAGTATGTAACATGTAGTGTAAGTGTGTAGTGTGTGGGTGTTCATGTGTATAAGATGCCCTCAACAATAAAGTGTGAGTTGTAGCACAAGAGTGCGTCATTGGGGTAACGACGATACTAATGTATCAAGATGTGTATGTTGTATGTGGGAGATTATATGTGAAATGATGAGAATATAAGACTCATGGTGGTGCTATAAGGGGGGTGAGAAAGAAATAGTGTGATGCCCCATAAGTGTGTGATGATGAATGTATTATCAGATAAAAGTGAAATATAAGGGTCCTCCACTAATGCTTATGGAGATAACGGTGTGTGACCATGCTCTAAGAGTTGTGGTATATGAGATAGACGTTGTGTGGGTGAATGAAGGCTATATACATGCAACAAATGAGTATATTGTGAAGGCATTGGACACCTTTGTGTAACAGAACACGAAGCTGATGGACACTTATGTGAAGTAGAACATCAAGGTGAAGAACACCTATGTGAAACAACATGCAGAGGTAATGGACACCTATGTGAAGTAAAACCTAGAGGTGATGCATACCGAGGTGAAGGAGCTATCTGAATGGTGGACCTAGACTGATGTGATGGACTAGTAGATGAGACCACTGAGGACTGTGTGCTAATAGGCGAGCTAGGAGCAGATTGTGCTTTAGTTTCAAGAGGCTGCAAATACCTAGATGTTCTAGCCAATGCAATGACAACCTTAAGGGGAGGTTACGGCCATGGTGTAGATGGTGGAACACCATTGATAGAAATAGATTTCTTTTTATGAATGAATTTCAGACATAAATGGGTCACTAAGATGATAGCTTGAGTTGTGCGGAGCTAGGAGAGACCTAAGAGCATGTCACATGCTTCAACTGATGGTGCCACAATAAAAGGTACATAATCATGGTGAGAGAACCAACAATGACTGGAAGTTTGACAATGTCATATGATTTTGGAATTGGATAAGAAATTTGTGATAGCAGATAGTTGATAGCAACGAGGAGTGCAATAGAACATGCATTGATGCACCATGATGGATTAACTCTAGTGTTATTGATATAAGTGGATCTAATAGAAGCTCTAATGTGTAAGCGATTGGAAGAGAATGTAGTGTGATAATCATAATCGGAGAAAGTAATGAGTGGTAGTGATGTCTCAGTATGAGCAACTAGAAAATCAAGAGCCCCTAATGCAGGAGGAGTCACTATGCAATATGTATGATTTATTGAGGAGTCAGCCACTTGTTTGTCATGTTTGGGTAGAGGATTGTTAAATATCTTGAGCTAATGATTTTAATTGATAGGTGTCGAAGCCACATGATTTGGAAGCTCAATTGTATTATTATTGATTAGGTCTTGAATGAGATTACAAAGTTTGAAACGATGATCTGTAGATTTTTCAACACATTGATGATAGTTACATTTGATCTTTTCATCATAATTATGACCTGTAGGATGATATGGGTCTAAATTGAGTGGAGGACGAAGCATAATAAGATTTCTTTTGACAAGTTGCGGTAGTCAAAATATGTGTAATGATAGTCAATTTTGTGTATGTTCAATTAGGTGGCTTCCATTGAAGGTCTTTAGTGTTAGAGAAAAGTTTGACAATTGCTTTTGCTTCAATGGGCTTGGTGGATTACTTGAAATTTTATATACTTTGAAAGCGGGTAGAAGATGAGGCTTGTTCTTGATACATGAGCTTGCCTATATATAAGAGTTTTGTTTCACGTAGCTTAAGAGTGCAACATAAATGATCAAATGATGGAGAGGTCTCAAAGATAACACTCTCCTGAAGAGGTGGTAATATAATTTGTACAAATAAATCCTAAAGTTCAGAGTCCGTAAGCACATTGGACATCTTAGCTAAGTTTTTTTTATACCGCAAGACATAATCCGCTAGATGTTCATTAGAACCTTTTTTAAGCTGAGAAAGTTGAGCGTAAGACATCTTAGAAATGATATTGATAGAGAAATGAGAGAGAAAAGCATCGAATAGAATGAGTAAAGGATGTTACCGAGTGGATAGGTAGGTCATCGAACCAACGCTTTTCATAATCTGTGAAGGCTACGAGGTAAGAGTTTAACTAGGAGAAAATGATCATCCGCAAAATATAGACATGCCACATGAAAAGCTCTGAGATGATCTTGTGGGTCACCATGCCCATTGAAAATGAGAAGCTTGGAGTGACAATATTGAGAGAGGAATCGGGGTAAGCAAAAATGGCGGGTGTGAATGGAGTGTGAAGTAATCAAAGTGGAGACACATAGAAGTAGTGATGGAGACACACAAGAAGTAGCCTACTATCAATTGATCATAGTATTGAGACTTGGATATCTTGATAAAAGGAGGTTAATAGGATCTATACTGTTAATAGAAGAAACCTTTCAAGGGTCATGGGTGGAGGTCATAATAGGCAGAGTGAAGATGACTAGTGGGAGTAGGAACAAAAACAGGAACAGTTTTAGAAGTAAAGGGGAAGATGTGGAAGCATGAGGTTGAGTAGTCACATGGAAGTGGGGATAGCGTTACAAGTTTATCAATTAAGCTCCATCGAGATTGGTGGCCTCCTCACAAGCATCATCAATATTTTGTTAAGAGCAACATTGTAGAGTCCTGCGGATTTTCCAGCTCAACGATATGATCATTAAGTTCTTTAGAGACCCTAGAAGGGAAGATTAAGTGAATTCAACATAAGATTAAAAAAACCATATTGACGAGAGGGTAAGAGCCCTAAAGAGAACGTGGATTTGAGTGTGGGGTTCATCAAAATAATTTAGAAAATATTGAATAAATATATGCCTAAATCTAATTAAAATGTAGCAGTAAATGAATAAACAATTAAGTAAAAAATAGAACCAAGAAATTAAGCTAGAGAATATGAAACCCTAGTTGCAAATAAGGGATAAGAAGACTTAGCTGATTCACAACCAAATCTAGATTGTGCCGCAGTGATGAACTAATGAAAAGAGAGGGAGAAGTGTCGCACAGAGCCTTAAAAAAATGTGTGACCAAAATATTTACCTGGACTAGGGCACTCGGAATGAGTCAGGGGCACTTGCAAGCACCACATCCCTACTCTAGGTGCCTATGAGTGCTCAAACCCTCATGAGACCTCCTTCGCAAGGGTGCAAGATGTTCACTATCCTTTGCTTCATGTCGCTAGTATCTCACACAATGATCATCAATGTCGTTGATAATCTACAATGAAATATTTCACCTATAAAACCCTCAAGAGTGCATCAAATCCTAAAAAGAAAATAATGCAAATGAGGGGTCGGAATGTCCTTAGCTGTAAAACAAGTGAACTTACAATTGAGAGTTGCACTACATTTTATATCCAATGTAATTCTAGGTGTGTGTGTGTGTGTGCAGAATTGTGCCCTAGGTGTCTCTTATGTGTGTCGCACTTGATAGAGAGAAAATAGTTAGATGTAAGAAAATTTAATAGATGTGTGCATGGAATAAAATGAAATCCCCCTCCTATGAAGTGTATGCAGAAGAATGCAATCCCTTGCCCTTGAATGGATGCTAGAATAGATGTTTGAATGGTCTCGAATAACCCTTGGATGCAACCTTAGGTGGTGATAGCTAATGCTTAGTATTTGGTCCTTTACTATGATCACATAAATTTCTATTTATATGATTCCCTTACTTGAATTTCGTAATCAACCCCGAAAAGGTTGACTACCAAAACGATAAGATGCTCAAACGGCTAGAAAAGACTCAAAAGATGTGAACAAAGTACAAAGAGGTCAGGGGCACCCAGAGGGGACAGGGGCACTTGACACCGACGTCTTGGTTGGGTGCTGGTGTCTAGGATGAGAAATGTCGAGGTGTGAAAAGACATACTAAGCTAGAAAGAGTGTAAGACCAAAAGTGGCAACAGAAAGAAAACAAAGATAGCCAAGGATATGGGTTAATTAGTACTTTTATTACTTAGGAATCATATGAATAGTAGTATGCAATCATGCTATATATATACCCAAAGTGAGTGATGTTGTGTCTACATTATGAAAATGATTGGTTGTGCCCTCAAAAGCACTCTCTGGCTACAAATTTAGTTGAAAATGTGTTCTCTGAAGGTGATCAAGATTTTCTAGGGTGTGTTTAATGAATCAAGACTGTACTATCACACAATAGAGTAAATGACTGTATAAGTGTTTCAAGTTGTTATATGTTGATATCCAAGATCTATAAACATTTGGAATTGAGATACATACCATGTACACATTATGAGCATATGGTATAAACACTTAATGTGCTTCTTCCTCTAAGTTTCAAAATTGTAATAGTTAGTGCTTTCACTCAATGATATTTTTTTAGGTTCAAATAGAAGGTGAAGCTAAATGGAAAAGCTTGAGAATTGAAATGGAGGTTCTAAAGAATATTAGGAAAGTTTGTAATGTGTTTATCAACTTGTAACTCCTTTTACAAATTCAAAAAATTATGCATGGTAGTTATAGGCTAATCATACTATATGACAACTTAAATGTTAGTTACACTTGGTGTTGACAGAGGCCAATTTTTGGAATATTGATTGACATGAAAGAGTGTAAGGAATTTCAAGAATCTCCACATGTCAACTTCTGAACTCAAGGAATATTGGGAGGGTCTTAAAAATTGTGCAGGCATATCAAAAGTATGAGGTGCATTTTATGACATTAAGCAAGAAGTTACAACTATAGTCATCTCTCTATTCTTGCTCGAGCCATCTAGTGCAAAAATGTGAAGAGTATTAGTATGTGAAAGTGAAAGGTTACGGAATATATGTGTATATTGTATACAAAATCATATTTTTGTACTTGTAATTATTGTTGATAGTTGATGAGAGAGAGTGCAAGTCTGTTAGAAGAAAAGAGAGTAAATATATTGAAACTATATTAAGTTACAAGAGGATATAAGAGATTATATGTGAAAATATAGGATCACAATTTTTTGTCTTGGAAATCTCGTGAAGTGTGTGATCAAAAATTAATGTAAAGACTAATTTGTAGCTCAGCAAATCTTTGAAAGTAGAAGCTTTTTTGCAAGTTGTAGCTTGCAAACCATCAAGCAGTAGCTTGAATCTTGAAGTTAGTGCTTCATATTGAGTTGTATCTCAACTAATTTGTAACCTTTGTGAGCATATTCCATTCGTTCAATGGTTTTTCTCCCAATTTTTGTTTCCCTCTTTAAAATATTTTTTTGTCTTTTGTTTGTGCTTCTTATTGCATGTGAATTGTGTTGTTACAATCTCATATTAAGGTTTAAGAATCTTATTAGAGATGAATTGAGATACAAAGGTAGAATTGAAACCTGATTCATGCCTTCCCTCAATGTCCTAATTTCTAAAAATTGGTATCAGAGCCTGGTCCTTGTGTAGTGAGTTTAACAGGTCAAAGGAGATCCACCCAATTCAGGCATGGTAAGCAATCAATCACAAAGTGGTTTCTCCACCTCCAAAGCACCTATGTTTAGTGGATCAAAATATGTCTTATCAAGTGTTAGAATGAAAACTTATCTCATGTTACTTGGGTTTGACATATGGAAAACATTTTTCAGTGGCTACACTATTCCATCTATACCTCCTACTGATGCAACAGGAAAGAGATAGAGTGAAAACAATCCCAAATCAATGAAAGTTGTGGACTGGATGAGGCTAAATTTATAAAGGTCATGCATTACACCACAACTAAGGAGATGTGGGACAAATTTAAAACCATATATGAAAGATATAGTAAGGTAAAATTAGCCAAATTGCATACTTATCGTGCTTAGCTTGAAAGCATGAAAATGAAGGAAGGTGAAAGTGTTGCATCATACTTGTAAAGAGTGGATGAAGTGATAAATTTGATCATAGGTTTAGGAGAGAAATTAGAAGAGAGTGTGGTTTTTCAAAAAGTGTTGAGATCCCTATCTTCAAAATATGATTCCAAGGTGTCATCAGTATAGGAAGCCAATGAATTAACCACCTTAACAATGGATGGTATATATAGTATTTTAACTACATATGAGATTAGAACCATTAAATTAAAATTTGTCAAGAAAGAAGAAACTTTCAAGGTTGATAAGGAATCACAAATCAAGAAGAGTAAATCTGAGTCTGATATGAGGTAGATGATGAGAAGGTGGAAGCCATGTTTGTAAAGAAACGTGCAAAGAGGATCGGGTAAGTACAAAGGAAATCTACCATTCAAGTGCTTCAATTGTGGCAAATTGGTAATTTTGCCTCTAAATGTCCTAACAAACACAAGGGAGTTCAAGATAAACATGATGAAGAAACTTCTCACAAGAAAAATAAGAAATTCAAGAAGCAAGGAGGCAAGAAAATTACTTCAAGAACAAGAAAAATTTCTATACACAAGAAGGTTGGAGCTCATCTAAATCAAGTGACGCTAACAAATTTGAAAGTGATGATGAAGGGACTCAAACTGAAAAAAATTTCAAGGTTATGGAGGTGACTTTGCAAGTGATTCAAAATGTAAAATTTAGTTTGAATATGATATCTTAGATGAAGAAGATATATGAGTAAATCTTGATGTTGAGTTGATAGCGCTCTAGAAGAACTGAAACATAAAAGAAAGAAGAATCAAATATTTAAATAATGGTGAAAGAGTATAAAAGCAAAATCAATTTTGTTGAGGAAAAAAAAACAAGGATGCTCAAGAACATGAAAACATGGTCAAGGAATTTGAGGCACAAATTAAGTTGATAGAGGAATCTTTCAAAATCAAGGAAGAAGAGCATCTAAAACTTAAATATGAATTGGATCTGCTACAAATTCAATTGGATCACACTTCTACCAAATTGAAGGCCTATCACAAGTTTAATAAAATCACAAATGATATGAAATTCTAGGCAAGAAAATATATTTCAATGACAAATCTAGCCTAGGATTTAAGGAGAAGAATGAGGATGATAAACCAGCAAGTAAGAAGGTAATCAAGACAACTCAAGAACCTCCCAAAGAAAAGAAAGATGATTTCAAGAATAAATACCACTCAATTAGCAAAAACATCATGCAATAAGGTATGCTCATTCATTATATAGATATTGTTTTTCATGTAATGAATTTGGTCACAAAGCCTCAAAGTGTAGGAAACACTCTAAAGGTCATATAATACATCTTATCTTCTATCACTTGAAAACAAAGGATGAGATGATCTTCTACAACTACCAAAAGTATGGACATATAGATAAATTTTTCTATCAAAGACCTCCCAAGCAAAGAAATAAATTTTAAATTTTGAAATCATATCCTACAAGTGAAAAGGAACAAGGTTTAATAGCCCAAATTACCTTTCATTCTCAAAGTAAATACATGGAGTGGTACATAGACATGTGGGTGCTCAAGACACATGGACAAGAAACAAGAGTAAGTTCATCTCTCTAGAATAAAATGCATCAGGTACATTGAGGTTTTTTGACAATGCCTCAGCTAGCATTGTGGGAAAAGGAAAACTAAGTCTTGACAATGGCAAAATCGTCACTGAAAAATGTGTTGTGCGTTGAGGGTTTGAAGTAAAATATTTTGAGTGTCAATCAAATGTATAAGCAAGGATATACAGTGTTGATTCATGACAAGGGGTATGACATAAAGAAGAAAAAATCAAATAAGGTGGTTGGAAAGGAAAATAAACCAAAAATAATTATATGTACCAAAGGAGATCAACAAAGAAAAGTGCTTCACTAGCAAAGTAGATGAGAGTTGGCTTTGGCACAAGAGGCTAGGACACCTGGAATTTGATAATCTTGTTAGAATCAGATCCATGGGATGTGTAAGGAACATTCCTAAGATCAAAAAATCCAATTTATAAGTCTTTATAAAGCATGTCTTCACGGAAAACAAACAAGGATAAGTTTTAAGTCAAAAGAATACCCCACTACAATTAGGCCTCTAGAGTTGATTCATATTGAATCTTATAGGACCAAGCAGAACTAAAAGTATTCAAGGAGATAGGTATTTCATATTGTTGATTAATGATTTCACAAGAATTACATGAGTTTCCTTCCTCAAAGGAAAATAATAAGCACTAGAAAGGTTAAAATCCTTTAAAGGACTAGTGGAGAATGAAAATAATGCAAAAATCAAGATTTTGAGGTCTAACAGAGGAGGAGAGTTTTGGTCAAAATATTTTGATGAATTTTTTGAGACTCATGGAATAAGGATATAATTATCATCTATAAGAACACCTCAAAAAAATGGGATAGTAGAGAGAAAGAATAGAACAATACAAGAAATGGCTAGAACTATTCTAAATGAATCAAGATTGCCATATGGATATTGGAGAGAGGAATTTTGCACAGTAGTATACATCCTAAATAGATATCAAGTCAAAATCAACCATAATAAGATACCCTATGATTTTTTGAGAGGAATACCTACAAGTGTAAAGCACCTAAGAGTGTTTGGAAGCAACTGCTACATCAAGAGAGATGATGACAATCTTGGTAAGTTTGACTCAAGGTGTGATGAAGACATTTTCTTAGGCTACTCATATATTAGTTAAGCCTATAGGTTCCACAATAAGAGCCAATAAAATATATTTGAGATCAATAATGTCACAATTGATTAATCTCATCGAAAGAAGATCACAACTCATCCTAAGGAGACTCCAAAAACTGCTGAAAATCAGGATGATGATGAAATTTCAAATTTTGATCAAGAAGAAAAGGATGAAGATTTGGAAAGACCTTATACAAAAGCACCTTAAATTTAGCTTAAAAGATATCATCCTCTAAGTCAAATTATAGGAAACAAGGATGCAAGCATCCAAACTAGAAGAAGGTTGAAAAGTACTCAAAATCAAGAAAATCTTGCTCTCTTATCCAAAATAGAACCAAAGAATGTCAGGGAGGCTAGCAAGGATCAAAATTGGGTCAATGCAATGAATGAAGAGTTGGAAAAAAATGAAAATAATGAAACATGGGAGCTTGTACCTAGGAAAAAGGATAAAAACATCATTGGAACGAAGTGGGTGTTTAGAAAAAAATGGAATGAAAAAGGTGAAGTTACAAGAAATAAGGCAAGGTTGGTTTGCAAAGGATATGCTTAGGTTAAAGGAGTATATTTTGATGAGACATTTTCTCATGTGGCTAAGATGGAGGCAATTGGGCTCTTCTTGGCATATGCAATACAAAAAGGCTTCAAAGTATATCAAATGGTTGTGAAGTCAACATTCCTAAATGGACACTTGAATGAGGAGGTCTACATAGAACAACCAGATGCCTTTTCTCTTATTAAGGACATGGATTATGTGTGTAGGCTGAAGAAGGAAATATATGGTCTCAAGCAAGCCCTTAGGGCTTGGTAAAATAGATTAGATAAGTACTTGATTGAGAAAGGATTCAGAAAAGGTGTAGTTGATAGCAATATGTACATAAAAGAAGAAGGACACCTGTTGTTTGTTGTTGTCTATGTAGATGAAATAATTTTTGGGAGTAGTAATGAGAGTATGTCACATGGGTTTTTAGAGGTCATGAAAAAGGAGTTTGAAATTTCATTGCTTGGTGAACTCTCATTCTTATTAGGGCTAAAAATTAGTCAATGCAAAGAAGGTATCTTCATCTCATAGACAAAGTATATCAAGGAGATGCTCAAAATATTTCAAATGGAAGATTGCAAGCCAATAAGCACTTCCATGATTGTAGGATCCAAACTCAATAAGGAATATAGCTCCCCAAAGGTAAATCAAACCTTATATAGATATATGATAGGAAATTTTTTGTATTCAACTGCATCTATACCTGACATTATGCATGCAGTTGGTTTGGTTGGAAGATTTCAAGAAGATCCAAAGGAAATTCATCTCTAAGATGTTAAAATAATCTTTAGGTATCTCATGGGGACATTGAACTAGGGACTTTGGTATCCAAAATAAAATGAGTTCTAAATCAAAGGCTTCATAGATGCAGATTGGGAAGGAAATATTGATTATAGGAAGAACACAATTTGTGGATGTTTCTTTGTAGATAAGTTCCTTGTGTCTTGGTTAAATAAGAAGTAGTCCCTTGTAGCACTCTCTAGTTATGAAGCTAAGTATGTAACAATAAATATTTTTTGCACTCAAGTGATATGGATGAAGCAAACACTTGAAGAATAAAAAATTGAAAGCGAAGGTCCTATTCCTCTATAATGTGATAACACAAGTTCTATAAGTGTTTCAAAGAATCCAATGTTGCATTATAAGACAAAACATATACCAATCAAGTATCACTTTTTGAGGGAGTAAGTGAGTGAGAAAATAATTAGGCTTGAACATGTGTCAAGAAAGAAAGAAGTAGCTGATATAATGACCAAAAATTTACCAAAAGAATCTTTTGAGCAGTTAAGACACAAATTGGGGGTAATTCCAACCCCTAGTAGTCACTAAAGATCTCATATTATTAAAGGGGAGCATCTCAAGAGCCACTGTTGCTCCAAAAAGGATCAAGACGAGTCTAGATAGGGGAGATAGTTCACTAGCTCAAGGTACAAGTCAAGAACACCAAAAAAATGAATATGCAATTGCTGAAAAGGTAGAATTTTAAGGAAAATAGGCTTAGGGGGAGCATTTTATTTGATTAATGAATAAAGTCATGTAACTAGTTGAGTCTTACTTGACAAAAAGAGCAACTTCATTCAAGGGGGAACTTCTTAAGGTAAGGTCATGCTTTATCATTATTTTATTTTCATGCTACTCATGGTGTTGAATGTGTGTACCTTTGTCATAGATGTCAAAGGGGGAGAGAGTTCTATTAGAAACAAGGAATGAACGCCATTAAGATATTGGTGTGATGGTTTGCCATTAAGGCTTTTGAGTATGTTGTCATCAATGACAAAGGGGGAGATTGCTGAATCATGTTGCATTGGTTGGTGTTGTCATTGATGTCAAATGACATTGATGTTAAAGGAAGAGTGAAATTTCATACATATATGTTACTTATCAATGATATTTAGTGGTCACAATTTGGTTTCTTGATCCTTTGGGTGGTTTCAGGGTGCTATATGATTGACTAGTGAGGTTGGTGTCCAATGGAGGTATGCATATGGTTGGTATTCTTGGCTGAAGTGTCCTACAAGTCAGAAACGATGTTTCTATCATGTGTAAGAACTTCTAGAGTGAGCATCAGGTCAAGTGTTGGAAGTCATAGTCGAATCTGACTTATTGAGGCCTAGTTCTAGAGTCTAGGAAGGTGGAAGAGCTCAATGTAGGCCATGAAAAGACTAGGTAAGCATGGAAAAAGTCTAGGAAAACTTGCTAGAGCATGTATGAGCATCTATAGGGCTTACTTTAGTTTCTGGAGGGAAAATTCAAGTTTTCACTAAAAGTGCCCTTGAGAATTAGTAGTGGATGCTTAGGAAAATGAGATTGGTCTTAACCATACATAAATATTTATGTGTAACCAAGCTATGGAGCATGTAGTGATATGTGTTTTGGTGCTTTGAGTCAAATTTTATCAAAATTTGAAAAGGCATTTTGAAGTTATTAAAGTTTTACCAAAACCAATTTCTTAAAAAGAGAAAATTGAGCACCTTGTCTTCTTAGCATTCAATTTTTTTTAAATCCTTCTTTAAATAAATAATAGAAGTAATTTTTTAATATAACTCTAATGCTAAACTTTTTCAAAACGTTTGAGGAAAATTGGATGAGAAACAAATAAGTTCTATTCAATCTTCTAACACTATTTTTCTCTCTCCTAACCTCCTTGAATTGATAGACGTGAAATGAGGTTGTTTGTAATTAAATCACTTAGGTAAGGTGGTTAAACTACTAAAGGTTTATTAAGGATCCATATAGGTAAAAATTATGCCATGGGTTCCCTTAAAGCATGCCATTTCCTTACAAGTCTTATCAGTGTTTGCAAATGGTGCACGCACATTCATGGTGTGTGAAATATTCCATTACAGTGCTTGTGTACAAATATTATGCTGAGGTGGATAATTTTGTGTACCTTTCTATAGGTCAAAATACATGATTGAAGATAAAAATTAGCTTAGTGAAGTTATGAAAAACCATAACTTCTCAATGCTCTTCAACTACTATGTCTAATGATCCTAGTTTTGGGTTGCACTTGAAAATTTTCTTCTACAAACCTTACATTCATCTTGGTAGATGTAGTATCTATACTATGATTGAAGTGTTTCTTCCATAGAAGCTCATGATAGAGTATTGTTGATAGCAAGAAGTCTTCAAGCTATGATTTTACTGTGGTGTTTCACGTGACAATGCAATATCAATCCTAAATTATCCAACACTCATGAAATGTTTGCATCAAGTTGTGATTAAAAACAATGTAATAAGATGACCAAAGAAAGGATATTGTCAAAAATGTGTCCTAGATGCTAAGGATTGTAGGTATCCATCAAATTTAGGCCCCATCCTATCTATGAGTGCCCTATAGGCATCTGTGTCCATCCTACACCCATGAATATTAACCCACCTCCTCGCATATATCTCTGGCCTAGCAAACTCTCCTCGTAAACCTCCAACTGGTCTCAACATGGCTATATGCTCATAAGCCCATACATGTAATAGTGCAGTGGCTCCTATCCCACCACCATTCTCATTGTGACTAAATTAGTATAGATCTCTATGTAGGTGGGCCAACACACATTGTGCCCATGCGTATCTAGTACCCTCCCCCTCTATCCGCCGACATATATCATGCATCTTATAGAAGATTCCTACACCTCCTCCCTCCACTGCTATAAATGAAGCAATCAAAACTAATATGAATTTATGTAAATTTGGATCCCCAAACCATAAGATAACATCTAGAATGATATGGGCCTCGACAGGTACTCAAGTCCTCACAAAATACCATTTAGCATCTCGCATTGGCCTCTCCATATCCTCCAATGGCATAACCTGTACTCTCTCTCTCTGAAAATTGGTAACCACATTATATGATAGACATCCTCTAACATAACAGTCATCTC
This sequence comes from Taxus chinensis, assembly GCA_019776745.2. Taxonomy (NCBI): domain Eukaryota; kingdom Viridiplantae; phylum Streptophyta; class Pinopsida; order Cupressales; family Taxaceae; genus Taxus; species Taxus chinensis. Next base: position 83,783,891 of record CM034154.1, on the reverse strand, counting down.
CGCTGTAGGAAACCAAAACATACATGTATCAATGCACCACATCTCACAAAACGCAGTCAACATGGACATATTATGGGGCACATCCCCCATCTGTGCTATGTGTCATAGGCCGAAACGATCCATAAAATCCCAATCATCATCTGATAGGCCCAATTAATGCAAATTACTCATGTGATGCCCACTGCAGAACTCCCTCGAATGAATTTCCCTCCACACACCACAAAATGACAACAAACGCAGGATTAGAACACCTTAGAAGTAAAAATACACATGCTTATCACATTAATTTACATTAGAATTCTTATTTTTCATAATTATACACCAAATGCAAACATTCTAGACTAGGGCACCCAGATGTAGGACTGGGTCTCCTAGGAGAAGGACACTAGCACCCAATTCTTGGTGCTCATGTACCTAGGGTCACTAACACCCTCACTGCTACTTTCCAGGTCTCAAACGTCGAAAAAAATAAAATTCTCAAATTTGCAAAAATTCAATAGAAATGACTACTACACCATACATTTTTTGAAAAACAATGCATTTACCAACTCCACAGTTGTGTGTGACACTACGGTAGTTGCCACTGTCTCAAACTGACTAGGACACACTTCTCTCATTTGCGGCATTTTCACTCACTTCGCTATTAATCTCATAATCGCGTACACAAAAAATGAAGTGACTAAACACTTTTTTACTTCACTATTTATAGTTACTATTATTCAATTTTGTACCCCCTACAAATTGGCTAACTTGAAAAATCTGAACTCGGGCAATTTGATAGAGCCTCAATGAAGAAGCTAAAGAAAACATCCAAGAAGAACAAAAAAATAGAGTAGGAGATCTTCTATAGTTTTTCTCGTAGCCAAAAAAAAGTTATCTAAAAATCTCCTGGCAGTCAGCAAAAGGTCCGCCAAAGGTCAGCAAAATTTTTTCCGACTGACAATATGTACGGATGTTACCGGATGACAACAAAAACTTGTTACTTCTCTGTAGCATATACGGATGTTACCTGCCAAAAATAAAAGTGCACCCAGAAGTCAACAAAAATTCAACAAGAGGTCAGCAAAAATGTTATCAACCAGTAACATGTATGGATGTTTCCAGTTGACTACAAGAATATTGACGAAGGGCCGAGCATTAATGAATGTAGTACAAAGTAGTTCAACAACCAATTTAATGAGGTATGTTACCCATGTATTTTCCTGCCAGAAAAATACCATTGGGAAGCGGATTTTTATGGCTACCCATACCTTTTTTCAGAGATTTAATGCAAGCTATTGGTTGGTGAAGAAAAATCAAGGTTTTCTCTCTATATATTGTAAATTCACCTCATTTGTGAGGGGGGATATTCTGGGATGTGGGTAAACTCTGCCATTTTTGTTTCTCAACACAAAAGAGATGCAAGCCTTCATATGGTTCTGGAAAATGTATTTTTACCTCTACTTCATCAATGTAATGGACTATGCATATTCTAATAGCAATAAAATTAGTGTTTATTGTGTTCTTTCAACCCTGTCATGTGTTTTATTGTATCTCCTTTCCTTTTCACCCTTGCTAGTGATTTTTTGTGCTTGTATTTCTCATTTGCAGGTTTGTGTTGTTGCATTTCAAGGAGATCAGAGGGTGAATGAAGATTTGGGTCTATGTCATAGTTGTTTGGCTTCTCTCTACTCCATTCCCTTCTCCTTCCTCCCTCAATAGGATATTTTCAAGCCCTTTTTATGGTGTTATCCCCTCTTTTAGTATAAAATTTCATTTTCCATGCATCTTTCTAACCTTCTCTCTCCCTAGTCCCTTGGAATGGTTAGTTTAGGATTAGTTAGCTGCATTTTCCCTTCTTAGAGTAGTTTTAGTGCTAGGAATAGGTAGAGGAACCAACCTTCTCTGGAGGTCCATCTCAAGTAGCAAGTCCCACAACTTGAGAGATGGTCCCATGTTAGCAAAAAGTAGGGATCAATCACAACCAAATCCCAGGGTGTTACTTTTTTTTTATAACATTTTTGGCATGCCCGGTGGGACAGGTTTGAAGCACCTTACCACTTCATTTCATCAAGTTTTTTGTCCTCTTGGTGGAATTTCACCCTTTGGAGGCATGTTTGACCACATTTGGTGACTCCACTGATCCAAACAACCCATTTTTCAAATTTTATACCTCTTTCCCTTTTCATTCCATCCATTTTTCTTTATATTTCTTTCCCTTTTCCTTCCATTTATGAAGTTGTGTAATCATGAATTCATTTCCATCATGGAATTATCACTTGAAGCAAAAAATTCAGTTCATTCCATCTTTACATTTTCAAATTCCACCTCCAAATCAATCTTATGAGAAAAATCAGATTCAACATACATACCCCTATGAGACAAGTGAAAATCAGTTTGGTCATTCACCAAGCTATGGATTTTTTCAAGAGCAGGAGTATGCATATTTTGGAGGGCATTCTACACCTAGAGAAAAAGATTTGGAAGGAAGAATTCAAAGAATGGAGTCAATATTTAAAGTTTTAAAGGGGAAACTACAAATATTACATACTAGACAACTTAGTTTTACAAATCCTTTTCCATGGGGAGATCCTGTACTTAGTTGTCTTATCCCACAACAAAGACTCGAGGTATTGAGTGAATCTCTCATTCAAATGGTTAGTTTCATTTCTTCATTACAAGAATTCAAGGCTAATGGATCTAAGGTTCAAGAACCATGTAAATGGGATGTTCTTAAGAATTTTCCATACCAGTATTCAATGCCTATCCTTGATCAACCACCCAAGCCTAAGGTTAAAATCCCTAGCTTTTAGCTTTCTGACCCCATTGTGGATTCCATTTCTCCATCTTCTTTCCTTCCACCCCACCTTCAGTTCTTTGGCCTCTTTCCTTCCAAATCCTCATCCCCTCCACAAAAAGATTCTACACCTTCCCTTCCACCTTAACCATTACTAAAATCAGTTAAATCCCAGCCCACCCCTCCTCTTGCATTCCCAAACCCATTTTGGGAAGAAACATATTAGAATATCAGTCAAGAAGGGTAATGAGTTGAAGAACCTAGTAGAGAATAATTTTCAAGAAATTCAAAGGAATCGACTGTAAAGTTTGAGTGCAAACAAATCCCACTGCTATTTTAGCCTCTAATAGAGGTTGGGACTGAAAAACATAAGGTGGAAGTTGATTTTGTAGTATAGAAAGTATAGGAAGATGATCAACAATCTCTATGCTTAGAATGTAGTGTGCATGCTGGCACAATACTCACAAAGGCTGTTGATTCATCCCAAATTGTAAAATCAGAAAGGGATGAAGAATCAACTCAAAATTAGGAGGATAAAATCCAAGAAGAGTTCCTTGTAGAGCTTGACGATGAAGAGGCTGATTTTTATCAGATCTGGAAGATTGCATTGGTAAGGAGGAACCCATTGAACTCACCACTTTTTTAGCTCTACCAATTGTCTTCTAACTAGAAGATATTCTTTCTACAAATAACTCATAGGAATCATCCATAGAGGAGTTTGATTTATCAAGATTCTTGTTTGTTGAGGAGAAGGTGGATCAAAAGGAGGAAAAGTTTTTTGCGGAAGCACCACAAAGTTCAGATCATCTTGCAAGCAACCACCTTCTAGAAAGTCTACAGGATGTCCCCATTCATGGGGATGAGCTTCAAACAAACAGGAAAATCAAAATGATCAGTCCTTACCCAATCAGGTATCTAGCCATATTGGAGCCAAAATAAGATTTGTCACTGGGCATGCTCATTTCAGGGCATGAGGATGAGCTTCAAAGCACCAAAGGTCAACAACAACACCGCTAACCAAATGAAGAACAACTAAATGAGGTATTCGGTTCATTTGTTGTTGATACTTTGGGAAGGGTGGAAATACATTTTCACGAAAACTTTCCACTCTTATTAAAGGTTGTTTCCATTGCTAAATTAATTAAATGGACACACTTTGTAAAGACGGGAAATTATTTTCCCCTTCCCATTGTAGACTTTTTTTAGGTTCCTTTTCCTCTAGTTAGAGTAGGTTTTTTTTCAAAAAAAGAAGTGCTTGTGTACACTCTACGTTTCCCACTTGGAATATGTATGATTTCATGTTTGTACATAGTTTTTGTGCCTTTATTGTATAGTCCATATTGTGGAAATATTAGATTTGGGGACAGTTTTTAGTGAGTGTTCATTCAACCCCAATAGATCAATTGAATTGGAAAGAGGGTGAAAATAACAATTCAAAACAATTTTCCACTCTCATGAATTTTAATTTAGAATAATTTCATAATGAGATATTCAATTCAAGCTTTAGACCAGAAAATATCCAGCTTCAAGTAGATTCAGGGGTGAAATCTTCAAGTTTCAAAATGGTTTTCAGGTTATAAAGATGACTACATGCCCAATGGACGGTTCAATGCTACTGATATTTTCAATCTATTGGGAAGATTACCCTGTGAGTTTCCAAACTGTTATCCAATTTTGCACCCCGTGAAAATTGGTTGACTTGAAAAATCTTAACTTGGGCAATTTGATGGAGCCTCAATGAAGAAGATGAAGAAAATAACAAAAAAACACATAAGATGGAGGAGGAGGTCTTCTACATTTTTTGTGACAGTCAGCAAAAGGTCCGCTAAAGGTCACCAAAAGTGTTACTGGCTGACAACATGTACGTATGTTACCAACGGACAACAAAACTTGTTACCGGCTAGTAGCATGTACGGATGTTACTGACCGACAAAAAAATTACACCCAGAAGCCAACAAAAATTCACTAAGATGTTAGCAAAAATGTTACCGGCTGATAACATGTGTGGATGTTACCGTTTGACTACAAGAATATTGATGATAGTATGAGCATTAATGAATGCAATACAGAGTAGCTCAAAAATCAATTTAATGAGGTATGAAACCCATGTATTTTCCTACCAAAAAATTACCATTGGGAAGTGGAATTTTATGGCTGCTCATACCTATTTTTAGAGATTTAATGCAGACTGTCGATTGGTGAAGCAAAATCGAGGTTTTCTCTCTATATATTATAAATTCACCTCATTTGTGATGGGGGATATTCTGAGATGTGGGGAAACTTTTCCATTTTTGTTTCTCAACACAAATGAGCTGCAAGCCTTCACATGGGATTGGAAAATGTATTTGTGCCTCTACTTAGTTTAGGATTAGTTAGTTGCATTTTCCCTTCTAGGAGTAGTTTTAGTGCTAGGAATAGGTAGAGGAAACAACCTTCTCTGGAGGTCCATCTCAAGTAGCAAGTCACACAACTTAAGATATGGTCCTATGTTCGCAAAAATTATGGATCTGTCATAACCAAATCCCAGGGTACTACTTTTTTGTGATAACAGTTACTTTTTCATCACCTACTTTACGATAGTCATTACTTTGCACTTATTGTCACAATTAATACACACCACACCATTTTTTTCATATCTTGATCGTTTCTACTCCGATTTGCACCCTATTTGTAGAATTATTTTTAGAATTCTACCTACCACCATAACATACACATTACACATATATTATCCCTCCTTGAATTTTTCTTCCTTCCAATTCATACACTTTTTTGTGATTTCTATCACTATCTATTTCGTGCTTACTTTTGGCTTAGCGTTCATTCTTGTCCTCACTTCCCCTTTCAATGAAATGGACCATACCATTGGGGTCATCCTATAATTCCCCTTACATTATTATGTGATTAATTAACACTACCAACTCATCATTTTCCAACATTTGCTAATTCACTATGCAACATCTCACTATTAATTCCCCCTAATGACCTAATTTGGGGACAACAAATATAAGATTTTTCTATAAAACATTTCATAATTTCCCCCTAATGACCTAACCTGAGGGAAACAAACATACAATTTTATATATGTGAAATTTCATCATTTGCCTCTAATGACCTAACTTGAGGGCAACAAACGTTAAAATATTTCCATGTGATCACGCATCAATTCCTATCGATTCTCCCCCAATGACCTACCTAACTCGGGGGAAACAAGCATAAAACCTCTCTACAAGTAACCAATCAAAACAATAAATTAATCAATTCATGAATGTGTTAAAATATCTAAGAATTGAGATCATATCACTTAATCACTATAATATAACACAATCGGTCTCCTAGATGACCTAACTTGGGAGTTACATGCGTTATTTTCCTAGATGACCTAACTTGGGAAGATTTTATATATTTGGCATTTGCTTCCAGATGACCTGACATGGAAGCCATCATACATTTGGTGTTTGTTTCTAGATGACCTAACTTGGAAGCCATCACATTGTGGTGAAACCCATGGAGTGGGGGCAAGAGTGCCTTTCCTATACCACTCTTATATGGGTCAACTGTTTGATCAAAATTATTTGGATCCAAAAACCACAAATATTTGATATGAGTTTTTCTACAACAGCTATATCTTGAGGATGTAGTTAGAGATTGGAGAATAACACACTTTTCTCCTTACACTCTTCCTCTGGCGACAGGATGCCCAAATCCTCCGGTCGATTATTCAAGTACATTCATTCAGGTTGGGAACTAATCACTCCCTACCCCATCTCATTGCCATCGTACAACATTTGAAATCATCAATTATCTAACATTTATATCATCACTCTCATTTATTACACTTCATTATGACATTATGCTTTTCACTATGTTACATGGATCAACACGCAAATCCATGGTTCGACACGCTATATAGTTCTTTAGGCTCACTTTCACTACCACATCTGCATGTTCTACTACAACATGGGATTTTCTATATTTCTCTCAGGTATGCATCTCTATCTACTTTATGTTACCGAGATTTCTGCTCACCAACATAAAGTGGGGGAAAATGTAGTCATAAAATCATGCACTTACTATTGCATTTATACCGCAAAGTATGTTGTTTTATATATGGGTCTCGCATGAGAAAAATATTCACTAATGACCTATCCCCTATTCTTGTTGTCAGTTAGTCAATTTTTGTCTTCATTCGTCTTGCACAATCATCAATTGTTTATATAGTCCTGGTTATCTCTCAGGGAGTCTCAGGTGTCATTATTTGGTCATTTTTCGTCTCTATTCTTTAACTAGGGTGCCTAGGGTAGAACTGGGGTGCCCATGGGTGCCTCGATCCTTATTTTAGGCACCTTGGTCCCAGAAGCACTTGCGTCTAATTTAGAGTTTTGAGGTTGGTCTTTGTAAATTTCCCTCTCATTCCCCTAGGTATTGGTCGACATATCGGGTCATTAGTGTCAAAATTTGAGCAAGAGATCCCTATATAAACATAACATATATACTATCTTATGGGACAACTATCTATTACTAAGGGATAGCTATATACTAAGGTTAGTGACTGCATTTGTGCATCATTGCATCACACACACTGTATAATTAAGGAAAGTCTATTCTATTCCATCCACCATTTTGCATTTATCTAGTTATTTCCCCCATCTTTGTTAAATTGGTGCTAGGGTACCCTAGGAACATAATTGCACACACAAAAAAAATAGATTTAATTTGTGTCTAGAATGTAGTGCAACACTTAGTTGTAAGTCCACCATTATGGCCTCTAAGGATATTCTGATCCCTTGATATGCATCTTTATTTTTTAGGGGTTTGATGTTTTGTATGAGGTTTTGCAGGTGAATCTTTATTACAGGTTTACAACATCATCAATTAAGTGACTTCATATATCACATGATAAAGATCGAGAGATTGCGAAGATCTAGTGACACTTCCAAATTTAGGTCCTGAGCTATTCTGCAGACCAAAACACCTATACTACAAACTAGGGCACCCATAGGCACCCTGATCCTCTTCTAGCCTCCCCAATCTAGTAAAATATTTATTTGTTACCATTTCCTTGGTTATACCATCATACTCTTCTCCATCCGCACATCATCTTGTTTAGCCCCAAATCTCAACAAGGTAAGTCATTTTTAGGTTAGTACCTTATCCCTCCTATTTCAATTATTTCATTTCATTTGAATATTAGATAAAATTACTTAGCATTCATATTTCGGTTCATATTAGTTATTATATTTGTTGTACTTGCTTAGATTAAATTATATATATATATATATATAATTTCCTATTTTAGTTAATCATTTTGGTGAAACCCTACTTTAGAATATTTTTCCCTAGGATCCACCTCAAACCATAATGGCTAAAGATAGTTCATATTATTCACCCATCATGTCTCATTTTAACGTTAACCCTATCTATGATGAGGCTGCCATTGTTGAGTTCACGACTCTCTAAGGTAATCCTACTCCTATACTAGCTCATATAAAACAACAACTTCTAGATGGTTAACAATATGTTCCTACTCATTTTGAAGATTCTCCCATTGACATTAGTATTTTTGAGGATATGATAGCCTTCACTCGTTTTACACCATGCTATATGGATACTTGTGATCCTCCTTCTGATATTTCTAAGGTAAATTTAGATGATTCTCTTATTGATTACATGCTTGGTATTGATCATCGTTCACATGTGCATGTTGATTCTTCTTCTACTAAGAACACCTCTATAGTTTCATCTCATGACTCTCCTACTTCTGATATTTCTTATCATGATACATCTCATACTAGTTTGTATCCTCTTTTATACTATGTTGATGATCATATTGATAGTATCCTTAGTGACATTCTCATTTCTGAGTCTTTATCTAATGTTGATGAGGCGGTTGATAGCCATCGTTCTCCCTCTTTTCATACGATTGAGTGTGAATCTCTTATTCCATCATTACCTTCTCTTAAGATTGCATCTAGCATTATACACGAGTCACCTCCATCTATCACCTCTTCTTCTCTTACAGTTTCATCTCTTTTTATGACATCATCTACATCCTTTAGTTCATCTTCTCATATAGATGTGTCTCCATTGGTCACCACACCTATTAGTAATGTTTCTAATGCTAGTCCTACCACTGTTATGTATATTCAATCTACATCATCTAGTATAGATTCTTTGGTACCTACCACTAGTGTGACTTTAGCATCAAAATCTCCTTTGTCATCTCTAGATATTCCTATGATCACTCACAATGGCTAATTATAACCTCTTAATACATTATTGACATCTTCTACTATTCATTCAAAGGATATCATCTCTCTCATGCATGTTGTAGGTCAATTAAAATATCAGGTTAAGTCTCTTACTCTAGAAAGTAGGGCTTACTACGCTTCTATTGATAACAACTCAATACATTGTAACCCTATTCCCAAGAAGATTCATAATTCTGCATTTCCTAAGGACTTTATCATGCCTAATTTCACATGTTTTGATGGTACTGGTGACCCTCATGCTCATCTTCTACATCACCACATGGCTATGACCTCTTATTCTAATGATAGATTATTGCTTAAGTCCTTTCAATACAACCTTACTGATGAGGTGTTGCAATGGTACACTCATCTTCCCTTTGGATCCATTAGTACTTACTATGATATGGATGATGATTTTCTCCATTGTTTCATCCTCAATAATGGCCCTAAGGTTATTTATGACCACTTATCTACTTTTCATTAGGGACCATACAAATCTATTAAGGATTATATCTTATGATTTAACGCTTGTATGCACCAACTGGTATTTCAACCTATAGACCTTGAGAAAAAATTCATTTTTTGTCGTGGTTTGATTTTTGCGCTCAAACAAAGATTACAATATGATGCATCTAAGTCATTCATTCTTCTTTGTTACAAAGTCCTAGATCTATAGAAATATATAATTTCAACAAATGTCATTGACCCTCTACATACATCTACTTCTATTATATCATCTATTCGTCCTCTATCAAAATTGGTTGAGTTTCCTACACAGTCTCCACCGTTGCCTCACAAGCAAAGAAAACAAGCTCAACCTACTCCACCATCACATCATAATTATTCTCCTTCTCCATGACAAGTTACTTCTCCTTCCACTCCATCTATGTCACATGAACCATTGCATTTCTCTCATAATGCTAGACCTCATAATGTTTTTGTTTACCTTACTTAAAAAGTGTCTAATTCGCTTACCATCCAACCAACATCATCCACAACATAGGCTACAATGTCAACATGACCAACCTTATTATAATTATCATCACATCAACGAGCATATATACAATGATTGTTTTTCCCTTCACGATAGATTGCAACAATTAGAGGAAAAGGGAATAATCTCCTTTGGTTGTCGCTCATGTGAGTGATCCATCTTTCCTCTACCTCGTTAGAGAGTTTCTACTACAATTGAGTCATATCCTCCATATGGTGCTCAGGCCATAGTACGTCCACCACTTTAGTTCATTACTCATGTGTGCTCTCCACCGCATCCATACACTACTGCATCATCACATCCATCGTATTCACTTCATCCATCTCATCCATCACATTCACGCTATCCTCCACATCACGCTTCTCCTTCACATTGGCTTCCACAACCCTCTGCCTTCATGCATACCACTGCAGATCCATATGACATTCACTTTGGCACGTATTCATATGTTACTTCCACCACTTCATGTTGCCTTGGTCTCTGGTAGGTGATTCTTATCACCTTATCACCTGATGACACACTTGTGTTCTTACTATTCTTACATGAATGTTGAGGGATTTCTTCTAAGAACCTATCATCACACACTTCGTCGTCTCATCTAGTACACTCAATCATTTCTTGATGATGTAGTCTTGCTTATGCATCTCATCCTTGACTACTGAGGGGTCCTAAATAATGAGCCTATTCATTTTACGTTCACATCACAACATGTTAGTTTTGCAATTATACATTTTTTACATCTATCTTGTTATCAAAATTACATTAATTATGCATTACAAATTCCATTTCATTCAACTAACCACCCAAATTACATTTGTTATCTATCATCATTAACATAACATAATTTTTCTACCATTATCAATATCATAGTGTGAGTCTACATCAATAAAAAATGAACAATATATAACACATTACATACACTACGGAAATGAACATTAAATCATACATTATTGATCATATTAAAACATTAATGCAAACGAAACAAACTCATCATATACCAATAAAATATACCTATATATCAAGTGTGACCATCATTACAAAAATGTTTTCATCATTGGAGGAAAACTCCCCTACATCATATACAATAACACAAATCAAATCTCATCATCAATATCACTCTCGAGTACTACAAGAGCCCTAAAAATAGATGCATCACCACTAACTCGGTACCATTTCTCATGGCCTCGATACCTCTCAATATGTCTCTGCGATAAGGTAATCTCTGTAGAATACTCAGAAAACTGACGCTGTAAATCCATGTATCGTGCAAACACATCCTGCACCAAGGGACCACAACCCATCACCTTTCTGACTCATCAAATCTCCTCACATGCCTCATCCCTCTCACTTAGTAAGACAATGCACGTCACCGTTAGGATTATACCAGTTGTATAGATAAACAAACATGTAATGAATAATGCAGAAAATGTAAAATAGAAATAAATGTAATAAAACAGAGACACAAATTTAATGTGGTTCACCCAAAAATGGGCTACTTCCACCAGAAACAACCAATATTTTTATTCTATCCAGTTAAAACTCTCTCACATAGTGCCACTACTGATACAATGAGCCTCTTACATTATGACCCTTTTACAGATATTAGGGTCTATTTATCATTTTGGGGAAACATAGAAAAACCACTCGTTAGATCTATGACCTAATAAGGAACGGTCTAGATTTCACAATGTATAAATACATATAAAATGTGGCTTACAGGGGCACTGCCCCCGAACCCCTACTAGGGTGCATAGTCCCCAAACCCCCCCACTGGGGGGGCCATCCCCCCAGACCTCGTAAGGGGGGCAAAGCCCCCCTTGTAAACCCCATCACTATCAATATCCACAACCAATAGTCTCCACTACTATGGTCATTGGCTATAATAAATGGGAATGCTCTCCCACTATATCATCCACTCGCTCAAGTATACCTCCACTAAGTACACCCATCAGCACATTCCCCATCAAGGTGAAAATGTTTGTGTCCACTTTTAATGACCAATACACATCACCTACAAAACAAATAACACAATGACTTAGATAACTATTTCTATAACATAAGTAAAAAACAAAGTACGCAACATAACTATACAAATACTCATGCTCGATTACAACTACTACCACATCGTCGGGGGCATGGGCTTCCCCTTTCCTCCTCCTCTATGTAGTAACCCTGCTAGACCTACAAATAATGGGAACAAAAATACTCACCGATGTGCCGCACACCATGCATGGTACTCCTATGTGCAACCAACATCGTTTGACACTATCCGCTTTATCACCGCATCTACCTCATCTGGCCCAGGAGGTACTAGTTGCTCTAGCTCCAGTCCTCCTAGGTGATATGATAGCTCTCAACCATATATATGGCTCTAGGGGCACATCCTGAGCCATGCCAAACTTTTGCGACTTGAAAAATATTGGTTATACCTAGAAATCAATCCTCCAACCACATAGTCCTACGAATACACAACTCTAAAACATCCTCAGGCCATCATCCATAGTTGTGGTATGGCCTCCATGTAACTGCCTCGTGCCCCATCGTATCTATCAGTGCCTTGTAGGTATTTGTGTTCATCCTATGCCCATGAATTTTAACCCACCTCCTCGCATATATCTCTTTCCTAGCCCACTCTCCTTGTGAACCTCCAACTGGTCTCAACAAAACTATATGCTTGTAAATCCATATGTGTAATAGTGTATTGGCTCCTATCCCACCACCATGCTCATCGTGAGTAAATCATTATAGATATTTGTATAGGTGGGCCAACATACACCATGCCCCCGTGTATCTAGTACCCTCCTCCTCTATCCACCAACATATATAATGCATCTTATACAAGATGCCTACACATCCTTCCTCCACTACTATAGATGAAGATATCACAACTGCTATGAACTTCCGTAAATGAGGAACCCCAAAACATAAGATAACATCTAGACTGATATGGGCCTCGGAAGGTACGTGAGTCACTACCAAAGACCATCTAGCAGCTTGCATTTTCCTCTCCATATCATTCAATGGCATAACCTGTACTCTCTCTCTAACAATTGACAACCATAGTATATAATACACATCATCTAACATAACAATCATCTCCATCGTAGGTAATCAAAACCTATATGTATCCATGCAACACCTCTCACATAATGCAGTCAACATGGGCATATTGTGGGGCACATCCCCCATCTATGCTATGTGTCATAGGCCGACACAGTGCATAACATCCCAATCATTGTCTGAAAGACAAAATCCAAGCAAAGTACTCATGTAACGCCCATTGCAAAACTCCCTCAAATGAATTTCTCTCTACACACCACAAAATGATATCAAACACAACAATAGAACACCTTATTAGTAAAAATACACATGCTTATCACATTCATTTACATTAGAAATCTTATTTTTCATCATTATACACCAAATCTGGACTAGGGCACCCTAATGCAAGATTGGGGCACCTAAGAGCAAGACATTAGTGCCAATTCTAGGTGCTCCTATCCTAGGGGTTACTAGCCCCCTCACCACTATTGTCCAGGTCTCAAATGCCGAGAAAATTAAAATTCTCAAATTTGTTAAAATTCAATAAAAAATACTATTACACCATACATTTTTCCAAAACAATGCACTTACCAACTCCAGAGTTGTGCGTGAGACTACAAAAATCACCACCCTCTCAAACCGACTAGGAAGTGTTGCTCTCACTTGTGGTATTTTCACTCACTTCACAATCAATCTCATAATCATGTACATAAAGAATTAAGTGACTAAACACTTTTTCACTTCACTATTTATAGTTAGTGTTATCTAATTTTGCACCCCTTGCAAATTGGCTAACTTAAAAAATATGAACTTGGAAAATTTTATGGAGCCTCAATTAAGAAGTTGAAGAAACAACCAAAAACCACAGAAAAATGGAGTAGGAGGTCTTCTTCAATTTTTGTGACCGTTAGCAAAAAATCAACTAAAATTCTCCGGGCAGTCAGCAAAAGGTCCGCCAAAGGTCAACAAAAGTGTTACCAACTAACAACATGTACAGATGTTTCCGTCCAACAACAAAAACTTGTTACCAGCCGGTAGCATGTACATACGTTACCAACTAATAAAAGTGCACCCAGAAGTCAACGAAAATTCAGCAAGATGTCAAAACAAATGTTACTGGATGGTAACATATACGGATGTTACCGACCAACTATAGGAATATTGATGACGGGTTGAACATTAATGAATGTGGTACAAAGTATCTCAATAACTAGTTTATTGAGGTATGGCACCCATGTCTTTTCCTTCTAGAAAAGTACCATTGGGAAGTGGATTTTTATGGGTGCCCATACCTATTTTCAGAGATTTAATGTAGGTTATCAGTTGGTGAAACAAAATTGAGGTTTTCTCTCTATATATTGTAAATTCACCTCATTTGTGAGGGGATATATTCTGGAACGTGGGGAAACTCTGCTATTTTTTTCTCAACACAAATGAGATGCAAGCCTTTAGATGGGTCTGGAAAATGTATTTGTGGACTGTGCATATTCTAATAGTAATAAAATCTATGTTTTATTGTATCTCCTTGCCTTTCCAACCTTGTTGGTGTTTTTTTGTGCATGTATTTCTCATTCATAGGTTTGTGTTATTGTGTTTCATGGAGATCAGAGGGTGAATGAAGATTTGGGTCTTTGTCGTAGTTGTTTGGCCTCTCTTTACTCCATTCCCTTCTCCTTCCTCCCTTAACAAGATATTTCCAACCCCTTTTTCTAGTGCTATCACCTCTTTTAGTGTGGGATTTAATTTTTCATTCATCTTTCTTACCCTATCTCTCTCCTTGGTCCCTTGGAATGGTTAGTTAAAGATTAGTTAGTTGCATTTTCCCTTCTAGGAGTAGTTTTAGTGCTAGGAATAGGTATGGGAACCATTCTTCTCTGGAGGTCCATTTCAAGTATCAAGTCTCAAAACTTGAGAGATGGTCCCATGTTAGCAAAAAGTAGGGATATGTCACAACCAAATCCCAGGGTGCTACTTTTTGTGATAACAATTTTGGCACGCCCAATGGGACAAATTTGAAGCACCTTACCATTTCATTTCATCAATTTTGTTGTGCTCTTGGTGAAATTTCAGCCTTTAGAGGCATGTTCAAGCATATTTGGTGACTCTACTAATCCAAACAACCCATATTTCGAGTTATAGACCTCTTCCCTTTTCCATTCCATCCATTTTTCTTTACATTTCTTTCCCTTTTCCTTCCTTTCATGAAGTTGTGCAATCATGACTTCATTTACATCATGGAATTCTCACATGAAGCAGCAAAATAAATTCACTCCATCTCTGCATTTTCAAAGTCCACCTCCAAATCAACCTTATGAGAAAACTCAGATCAAGCACACATACCCCTATGAGCCAAGTGTTAATCAGTTTGGTTATTCACTAAGCTATGGAGTTGTTCAAGAGAAGGAGTATGCATATTATAGATGGCTTTCTACACCCAGATATGAATATTTAGAAGGCAAAATTCAAAGAATGAAGCATATCTTTCAAGTTGTCATGGGGAAACTATAAATTTTACAAGCTAGAAAAATTTCTTTTAGGTAGCCCTGTCCATGGGGAGATCCTATACTTAGTTGGCTTAGCCCACAACAAAGACTTGAAGTGATGAGTGAATCTCTCATTCAAATAGTTGGTTGCATTTCTTCATTAAAAGCAATTTAGGCTAATGGATCTAAGGTTTAAGAACCCTGTACATGGGATGTTCTTAAGACTTTTCCATACCAGTCTTCAATGCCTATTCTTGATCAACCACCCAAGTCTAATGTTAAAATCCTTAGTTTTGAGCCTATTTCCCCCATTGTAGATTCCATTTCTCCATCTTCTTGTCTTCCACCCCACCTTCAGTTCTCTAGCATCTTTCCTTCCAAATCCTCATCCCATTCACAAGAAGATTCTACACCTTCCCTTCCACCTCATCCATTACAAAAATCAGTTGAATCCCAACCCACCCTCCTCTTGTGTTCCCAAACCCATTTTGGGAAGAAATTTTTCATAATATCAGTCAAGGAGGGAAGTGAGTTCAATAAGGAAAAAAATAAGAATTTTTAATAAATTTGAAGGAGTGGGCTGCAAAGTTTGAGTCCAAACAAATCCCACTACTAGTTAAGCCTCTAATAGAGGTTGAGACTGAAGAACACAAGGTGAAATTTGATTTTGTAGTATAGAAAACACAAGAATATGACCAACAATATTTATGCTCATAATATAGTATGCATGTTGGCACCAAACTCATAGAGGTTATTGATTCATCCTAACTTAAAAAATTAGAAAGGGAGGAAGAATCAACTCAAAATCAAGAGAATGTCATTCTAGAAGAGTTCCCTGTAGAGTTTGACGATGGAGAGGCTCATTTTTAATCAGAACTAGAAGATTGCATTGGTAAGGAGGAACCCATTGAACTCACCACTTTTATAGTTCCACCAATTTTATTCCAACTAGAAGAGATTCTTGCTGCATAGAACTCCTATGAATCATCCATGGAGGAGTTTGATTTATCAAGATTCTTGTTTATTGAGGAGAAGGTGGATCAGAAGGAGGCAGAGTTGTTTGTGGAAGCACTACAAAGTTCAGATCAGCTTATAAGAAACCACCTTCTAAAAAGTCTACAGGATGTCCCCATTCATGGGGATGAACTTCAAAGAAATGGGAAAATAAAAAGGATCGGTCCTTTCCCAATTAGGTACCTGGCCATCTTGGACCCAAAATCAAAGATGTCACCGGTCATGCTCATATCAGGGCATGAGGATGAGCTTCAAATCACCAAAGGTCAACAACAATACCTCTAACCAAATGTAGAACAACTAAAGGAGGTATTCTGTTCATTTGTTGTTGATACTTTGGGAAGGGTGGAAAACTAGTTTCATGATAGTTTTCCACTCTTATTAAAGGCCATTTCCATTACTAAATTAATTACATGGACACACTTTGCAAAGAAGGGAAGCTATTTCTCCCTACCTGTTGCATGCTTTGTTTAGGTTCCTTTGCCTCTGGTTAGACCAGGGTGGTGTAGGTTTGTTTTCAGAAAAAGAAGTACTTGTGGACACTCTGCATGTTCCAATTGGAACATGTATAATTTTCATGTTTTTACATAGTTTTTGTGCCTTTTTTTCATAGCCCATTTTGTGGAAAAATTATATTTGGGGATAGTTTTCAGTGAGTGTTCATTCAACCCCAATAGATCAATTGAATGGGAAAGATGGTGAAAAGACCAATTCAATTTTTTTTTCCACTTTCATGAATTTTAATTCAGAATAATTTCATAATGATATGGTCATGTTTCAAATCAATTTTCAGATTATCAGGTCTATTCCATGCCCAATGGATGCTTCAAGGTTACTGATATTTTCAATCAAGCAGGAAAATTACCCCATGAGTCACCAGATTGTTATCCAATTTTGAACCCCCTGCAAATTGGCTAACTTGAAAAATATGAACTTGGGAAATTTGATGGAGCCTCAAGGAAGAAACTGAATAAAACAACCAAAACCAATAGAAAAATGGATTATGAGGTCTTCTTCAATTTTTCCGGCAGTCAGATAAAATTCTCCCTATAGTCAGCAAAAGGTTTGCCAAAGGTCAGCAAAAGTGTTACTATCTGATAGCATGTAAAGATGTTACTGATTGACAATAAAAATTGTTACCAGTTGGTAGTATGTATGGATGTTACCAGGTGACAACAAATGTGCCCCTAGAAGTCAACAATAGGTCAGAAAAAATATTACCAACTGGTAACATGTACAGAAGTTACCGGCCGACTACAAGAATATTGATGATGGGTCGAACATTAATGAATGCGGTACAAAGTAGCTCAAAAACTAGTTTAATAAGGTATGGCACTCATGTCCTTTCCTGCTAGAAAAGTACCATTGGGAAGTGTATTTTTATGGCTACCCATATATCTTTTTCAGATATTTAATGCAGGTTGTTGGTTGGTGAAGAAAAATCGAGGTTTTCTCTCTATATATTATAAATTCACCTCATTTGTGAGGGGGGATATTCTAGGATGTGAGGAAACTCTGCCATTTTTATTTCTCAACAAAAATGAGTTGAAAGCCTTCACATGGGTCTGGAAAAGGTATTTGTGCCTCTAATTCATCAATGTAATGGATTGTGCATATTCTAAGAGCAATAAAATCTATGTTTGTGGTGTTATTTCAACCCTAACATGTATTTTATTTTATCTCCTTGCCTTTCCACCCTTGCTGGTGTTTTTATGTACATGTATTTCTAATTCGTAGGTTTGTGCTATTTTTTTTTCATGGAGATTAGAGGGTGAATGAATATTTGGGTTTGTGTCACAACTATTTTCCCTCTCTTTGATCCATTCCCTTCTCCTTCCTCCCTTAACATGATATTTGCAACCCCTTTTCTAGTGCTATCACATATTTTAGTGTATTATTTCATTTTACATGCATCTTTCTAACCCTCTCTCTCTCCATGGTCCTTTAGAATGGTTAGTTTAGGATTAGTTAGTTGCATTTTCCCTTCTAGGAGTAGTTTTAGTGCTAGGAATAGGTAAAGGAACCAACCTTCTTTGGAGGCCCATCTCAAGTAGCAATTCCCACAACTTGAGAGATGGTCCCCTATTATCAAAAAATAGGGATTTGTCACAGCTAAATCCCATGGTTCTACTTTTTGTGATGATAATTACTTTTTCCTCGCCTACTTTACCATAGTCATTACTTTGCACTTATTCTCACAATTAATACACACCACACCATTTTTCTCATATCTTGAGTGTTTCTACTCCTATTTACACCCTGTTTGTGGCATTCCTTTTAGAATTATACCTACCACCATAACATACACATTACACATGTATTATCCCTCCTTTTTTTTTTCTTCCATCCGATTTATACACTTTTTGTGATTTCTATCACTTTCTATCTATTTCGTGCTTACTTTCGGCTTAGTGTTCATTCTTGTCCTCAATTCCCCTTTTACTGAAAGTGGGGCATACCATTGGGGTCATCCTATAATTCCCATTACATTACCATATGATTAATCAACACTACCAACTCATCATTTTCCAACATTTTCTAATTCACCGCACGACATATCACTATTAATTCCCCCTAATGACCTAATCTGGGGATAACAAATATAAAAATTTTCTATGCGACATTTCATTATTTCCCCCTAATGACCTAACATGGGGACAACAAACATACAATTTCTATATGCAAAATTTCATCATTTCCCCCTAATGACCTAACCTGGGGGCAACAAATGTTAAAATCTTTCCATGTGATCACACATCAATTCCTATCGATTCCCCCTAATGACCTAACTTGGGGGAAACTAGCGTAAAACCTCTCTTTAAGTAACCAATCAAAAAAATCAATTAATAAATTCATCAATGCATTCAAATATATAACAATCGAGATCATATCACTTAAGCAATACAATGTAACACAATTGACCTCCTCCTAGAGGACCTAACTTGGGAGTTACATGTGTTATTTTCCCAAATGACCTAACTTGGGAAGATATTATATATTTTACATTTTCTTCTAGATGAAATAATGTGGAAGCCATCATACATTTCACATTTTCTTCCAAATGACCTAACTTGGAAGTCATCATATTGCGGCGACACCTGTGGAGTGGGGGCAAGAGTGTCTTTCCTATACCACTCATATATGGGTCAACTGTTTGATCAAAATAATTTGGATCCAAAAACCAAAAATATTCGATATGAGTCCATCTGCAGTGGCTAGATCTTGAGGATGTAGTTAGAGATTTGAGAATAACACACTCTTCTCCCTACACTCTTCCTCTGGCGGTAGGATGCCCAAATCCTTCAGTCAATTATTTGAGCACACGTGTTCGAGTCGACAACTGATCACCCCCTACCCCATCTCATTATCATAATAGATCATTCAAAATGATCAATCATCTAACATTTCTATCATCACTCTCATTTAGTACACTTCATCATGACATTACGCTTTTCACTACGTTGCATTGATCAACACGTTGATCCATGGATCGAAACACTATATGGTTCTTTCAACATGATTTTACTACCACATTTGTACGTTCCACTACAACATGGGATCATCTATATTTCTCTTAGGTACACATCTCTATCTACTTTATGTTATTGAGCTTTCGGCTCAACAACATAAAGTGGGGCCAAATTTAGTCACAAAATCACACGTATACTATTACATTTGTACTGCCAAGTATATTGATTTATATATGGATATTACATAAGAAAATTATTCACTAATGAACTATCCCCTAGTCTTGTTGTCAATTAGTCGGTTTTTGTCATTTTTATTACACATTCGTTAGTTTTTTATATAGTCATGGTCATCTCTCAGGGAGTCTCAGGTGTCGTTATTTGGTCATCTGTCATCTCCAATGTTTGACTAGGGTTCCTAGGGTAGAACTGGGGTGCCCATGGGTGTCCCAGTCCTTATTTTAGGTTCCCCGGTTCCGACAACAATTGTGTCTAATTTAGTGTTTCAGGGTCGGTCTTTGTAATTTTCCCTCTCATTCCCCTAGATACTAGTCGACATATCTAGTCATTAGTGTCGAAATTTGAGCAAGAGATCCCTACATAAACATAACATACTTACTATCTTATGGGTAGACTATCTACTACTAAGGGCTAGCTATGTAGTAAGGTAAGGGGCTACATTTGGGCATCATTTCCTCACACACACTACATAGGGAAGGGAAGTCTATTCTATTCCATCCAAAAATTTGCATTTTATTTAGCTATTGCCCCTATCTCTATGTCATTGGCACTAGGGAACCCTAGGCACATCATTGCACACATAAATCACATTGAACTACACTTAGTCTAGAATGTAGTGCAATGCTTAGTTGTAAGTCCACCATTGTGGCCGCTAAGGACAATCTGAACCCTTCATATGCATCTTTCCTTTTTAGGGGTTTCATGCTTTATATGAGGTTTTGCAGGTGAATCCTAATTGTAGGTTTATGGCGTCATCAGTGAAGTTACTGCGACAATCACATGACAAATATTGAGACATTGTGAAGATCTAGTGACACTGTCCTGAACTATTCTCTAGACCAGAGAACCCATACTGCAAACTAGGGTGCCCATAAGTGCCCTGATCCTCTTCTAAGTGCCCTAGTCTGGTCAAATCTTCATCTGCTACCATTTTCTAGGTTGTACCATCATACTCTTCTCTATCTACACATCATCCTGTTCAGCCCCAAATCTCAATGAGGTACGTCATTTTCAGGTTAATACCTTATCCCTCCTATTTCAATTATTTCGTTTCATTTGAATATTAGATAGAATTACTTATCATTCATATTTTAGTTCATATCACTTAGTATATTTGTTATACTTGCTTAGATTAAATTATATATATATATATATATAATTTCCTATTTTAGTTAATCACTATGAGGTATGAATATTCCTATAACATGTAATAAATTCAAGATTTAAACTCACAAACCCTCCTTTCCTTCAAGGTTCAAGACTGTGAAGAACCCACTCTTGTACGTTGTGAGCTTTATAACTGTGAAGAAGATTGATTGGACTAGCTTGTGCTTTGCCCATGCTTCAAAGCATTTAGAGTTGAGATACATACCCTACACACATCATGAGCATCTAGTATAAACACCTAATGTGCTTCTTCCTCTAAGTTTTAAAATTGTATTAATTATTGTTTGGACTCAATGATATTTTTTCTGGTTCAAATACAAGGTGAAGCTAAATGGCTAAGCTTGAAAATTTAAATGGAGGTTATACATAATATTAGGAAAGTTTGTAACATTTTTATCAACTTGTAACTCCTTTTACAAAGTCAGAAAACTATGCATATTAGTTATAGGCTCGTTGTACTACATGAAAACTTAAATGTCAGTTACACTTAGTGTTGATATAGGTCACTTTTTGGAATATTGACTGACATGAAAGAGTGCAAGGAAGTTCAAGAAGCTCTACCTCTAAAATTTTGAACTCAAGGAATCTTAGAAGAGTCTTAAAAGTGTGTAGGTCAAAAATTCAGTGACAACAAAAGTCATTTCTCTCTTCTCGCTCGAGCTATCTAGTGCAAAATAAATGTGATGAGTCTTGGATGTAAAGTTGAAAATCCGAGTGTATGAGTGTATCTTGCTAATAAAAAGAAAATTCTTGTGTTATAATTCGTTGTTGAAGTTGGTTAGAGCCAAGTGTAAGGTAGAGTGGATGAGAGAGATGTAATGATTTGAAGATACTGCAAAATTGTAGATGATGTAAGAGAATCTATGAGCTGATTTAGGATCACAATTTGTTGTTTAATAACCTCATGAAGTGTGTGATAAAAAAGTAGTGTAAATTCTAAGTTGTAGTTCAACAAAATTTTGAAAGTAGTTTCTTTCCTACAAGTTATTAAAGCGGAAGGAGGAGATTTACACAGGGAAAACAATAATTCTCTATTCAACATATCATGAGAAAATTACAAAGGATATTATACAACCATAAAGATAGTAGAACAACCTCATAAGAAGTAGGATCTAATAAGCCAAGATAGTCACGGGTAAATAAAAAAACAATATTGTTATAACTATATAACAATATACTCACCATAGATAATAACAAATTACTACAATAATTTGTATATGTGAACACTACCATATAATTCCTAACATTCCACTCTTAGTGTGAACATGGGAGAAAAAAATTGCACTTTTTTTGTAGCTTGCCACTTGTGCATGCTTGAGATTTGGATGGTTTTTCAGGACAACCAACAATCTCAAGAAGGATGGTTTTCCAAGGACAACCAACAACATGTAAGGATGCTTTTATAGGAAAAACAACAACCCAAACATCCAGATGCTTTTATAGGACAACCAACAACCCAAACATACATATGGTTTTACAGGACAACCAACAACCCAAAATATCAGGATGTTGTTTTTTCTCTGTGCTTTCATCTTTTCCACTATGTCTTTCCTTCAGGGAATTATGTAGGAAACACTACTCACTAATTACAAATATGAAAAATGAAGAAAAGAAAATGAAACATTGAGACCATGTTCCCCCCTTCAATATGAATTTTCCACTTATTCATGAAAATTAGGAACTCTGAAATCATAATGCACACAACTAAACTGGAACTGTGAAAAACAAGCACACTAGAAATCAAATAATGAAAGAAAACTCATAAACACATTGTCACCACAACTTGGTGCAGCCCCATCATTGGTGACTGACAAGAGGTCATTGCTTGACCTCCTACCTCCGATGCCTCCGTCCTCCAGTAGAAGTGTTGCTTACTCAACAAATGTGATCTTACAGAATTGTTTTCACATTGTGATTATTTTCCCCCGCAATGTGAAACCATTTATTTTTTAGATGTTCGGTAACACCGAAAATGCGTCCATGAGGTAAATTTTTATTATTATTTTATTTTCTGACACTTTGACTTCGGCTCACAATGAGCCTTTGACGAGACACTCGACAATGATACATTTAAACAAGAAAATAATGACTCAAACGACTTTTAATAAAATGAAATCCAATTAAAGATTGGATTATTCAACTATATTACAAAAGGCCTTATAGAGTTTTAATAATGACAACTTGAAAAATTTATTCTATGGAAAAATTTATACTAACTAATGAGGGCTCATTTGTTTTCTATGCCTCGATAGGACTTAAAACAAACAAATAGAAATTGTCTATTTTTGACTTCTCACTTGAGAGTTTTTAACTCTAAAACACAAAAACAATAAGCTTGAATAGAATCTATACTCGTCACACAGATGAAGACTATTTTAATAATACACTAGAATTTAGAATTTTAGATTAAAAACACACCTTGAACTGGATACAATGTGACCATTTGAATTGATTGTGGAGAGGAGACTTCTGGATGTTTGTAGAAAATGCAGTGAGATTCTGAATTTTCTCTGGCAAAGAAGAATCCACATAAACTGAAGATGGACGTAACTGCTATATTTGAGAATTAATGGACACAAAATTTGATGCCCATATTGACAACTGCTATATCCCTTAATGAGTTATGCCATTGTTAGGTTTAAAATACACGCTTATTTGGATAACACCTAGATTTAAGGAGGAAAGCTTGGGCGATATAAAATAGCTGATGTTAATACAACGTAGATGTAGATGATCAATATTATAAGGCCAATGTTTAATTAAGACCATTCAATTAAACACCATTCGTCAATTCCTTTAGCCATGCGCAACAATTAGTCCAATAAATACGTATGGATAGTCATGGTATGTGAACATGATTATTGAATGGAAATGCAATACCGAGTCCAATGAATGTTGCCTACGAGTATTACAGACGTAAGTGAAGGTGAGAATCTCAGGCACAAATCAATGTGAATACCAAAGCAACATTCCTTTGTAAAACGTGTAGTCTCCTTGACCCCAGTCCCTCCTTCCTCATGTAGATTAACACATGTTTTGAAATAACATTGTAATCTCCTACAACTGGGAATGATGGTCTCTAAATACTTTATGAGGAAAGTGCACTAACAGGCACAAAATGCTGGTTTGCGAATCCGCCCAAACAATAGCCAAATACTATTATGATTGACGCTTGAAATGAATGATCGTGAAGAAATAGAAAATTCTTCCTTTTTTTACTGTTGGTGTTGTTTGTCTACACTACAAGCTCTTCTTCTTAGCTTTTTAAAATTAAGAATAAAAAAATAGTTTGTACTAGTTTCTCAACTCAACTCTCTCATCACACAAGGCAATATATAAATAGAATTGCCCATACAATGATAGATTATGTTTCCATTGTAATAAACTCACTCTGATGCAAAATAAAGCGGAAGGAGCACATTTACACAGGGAAAATAATAATGATCGATTCAACATATCATGAGAATATTACAAGCGGTATTATATAGCCATAAATATTGTAGAACAACCTCCTAATAATTAATATCTAATAACTCGGGATAGTCACGGGTAAATAAACCAACAATATTGTTATAATTATATAACAATATACTCACCATGGGTAATAACAAATTACTACAATAATTTGTATATGTGAGCACTACCATATTATTCCTAACAATTATAGCTTGTAAACTATCAAGTAGGTGCTTGATTTAAAATTGGTACTTCATGTTGAGTTGTAGCTCAACTAATTTGTAACCTTTGTGAGCATAGTCCATTGGTTCGGTGGGTTTTCTCCCACTTTTGGTTTCCCACTTAATTTTTTTTGTCTCTCTTTGTATGTGCTTCTTAGTTACATGTGAATTGTGTTGTTAAAATATCATATTAAGGATAAATAATCTGATTTGAGATGAATTGTAATACAAAGTTTGAATTGACACTAATTCACCCCCCTCACATTGTCCTGATTTCTAACACGTTGGTGGATTAGAAGCATTATTCCCCACTTCATTAGTTCCCGTAATCAATTTCGACCTTAATGTTGTCTCATCACAAGACACACCTAACCAACAACCACCCTTGTCATCATATCCTTCTTCACAAAATAATACTAACACATCTCCTTCCACATCTAGTCCTGTAGCCTCTAGGGCTTCCCCTCCACCTCATATAATATTGATTGTTATTCCTAATACAACCCCTCTTATCCCTTCACAACAACACATGTCATCCATCCAAAATTTAGTCATGTCCATACCCACATCTATACCTCTCATTAATACTAGTTCTATTGTTAGCACTCACCCCTTCTCCCAACATGATACTGCCCCTGTATCACAATATAACAACATTTCATCTAAGTATATACCAAAATTGTCTTAACCTCTTATCAGAACTTCCATTCATATCCTATATCAATATATCCAACCATCACAACCTTTGGTTTTATAACATAACTACGACATTCCCACAAGTGTTCCTCTTCAACACAATGTCTTGTTACCCTATTATCTATACTAGAAAAGAAATCCCCATGTCCATAATCAACCTAGTTCATCATCATTCAACCCCCAAAAATCATCACTAAACTATTATTTACAACCATTAATGAATAAGATTTCAAGTCTTAAAGCCACCAACACGGGTCCTAAAAGTACTCTGTTATATGAACAATTCTGTAATGAACCTACTCATCCATCAGTACCTTTCAAAGACTATCCCCCACACTGGTAAATCTTGAAGTCTATTAAATTCTACAATAAGGAGGATCCTCAACAACACATTTGATATTTACACCACACATGACCAATACCTTATCTTGAGGACAATTACCATGTCCTTAGCAAGGCCCACACTTGACTGGTATAATAGCATCCCGTAGTATTCCCTCTTTTCTTTTACACAACTCACACAATTATTCTTAGAACATTTCTCAACCAACATCGCGCATAAGATCTCCATTACAAATCTCTATGATATTAAATAGTTTAAAGACAATTCTATTACAGAATTCATTTCCCACTAGCATGAGATCATCAACCAATTATCCTTTTCATTCCCATAAACCGAGTTAATCAAGTTATTTTCTCAATTATGCACTAAACACATATCATCAACACTTCAGATACAATATTTCCAAACATTTGATGAAGCCTTTACCATGGCCTACAAATTAGAACTTCATGCCCTCGAGAATGGTAAATTCAAACTCAAATAAAAGAAACATAAGCATGAGTCTTTGTTTGAACCTTATTCTAGTAATGATAAATCCAAAGGCTTGGTAAACGTATTCGTCATAAAAGATACATCTAAGGGTTATTTGGAATTTGAATGCACCTAACCCCAATGAAACTATACATATATTGGAGAATCATATAACACAGTCTTTGAAAAACTCCTAGCCATGTGTATGATCAAACTTCCTCCTATCCATCCTATCGACAAGTCTGTTTCTAAAACTTCATGGTATCAAGTGTTAGGAATTAATAATATCTAATGCGGAATAATTCCTCAGAATCACAATAATAAGAAGTATGAATAGAATTACAGAAATGAAAAATGCACAACACGAAGACAATATTTAACGTGGTTCACCCAATGTGGGCTACATCCACCAAGAACACTTGCTCAAATTTTATTACAAGCCAACAATCTTCA
Organism: Taxus chinensis; assembly: GCA_019776745.2. NCBI lineage: Eukaryota > Viridiplantae > Streptophyta > Pinopsida > Cupressales > Taxaceae > Taxus > Taxus chinensis. The sequence continues at coordinate 83,756,820 of CM034154.1, read as the reverse complement.
CAATTACAATAATCAGATCTTGTTTGGAGCTGCGCTCAACAAACCCTCTCGAGTTGACACTCGAATTCGTAAACACTATTCACCTTCACAAAACATACTCATGTAAATCCTATTATATGTCCATCTACTTATAATTACATCAATAGGTATCCGAAGAGGCAGTTTTACAAAACAATGGGTACCAAAAAATCATGGGCCCAAAAACAGCCCATAACGGTTACCCATTACCCATGGGTTAATAAACCACCCATGAAAATTTACTTTGGGGGCTTGGCCCTTGAGCCCCCATCGGGGGGGCTTCACCCCCACAAACCCCCTTGATCCGCTCACCACTGTAAAAATATCCGAGTGTAACACATGGAAGGTGTACCAAACTCTAACATGAAAACAAGCTCCACAAACATAACAATCTCCCAGTTGGAGATTGATTTCCACTGAGCAAGCTTCTCAACCCTTCACTGTCATCCATGAAGGCCGACCAAAGTTGAACATAGCTTTAGTTTATCCCTTGTGACCACCTTGGTCATCATGTCTGTAGGATTCTGACTGGTATGAATCTTCTCCAACTTCAACTTATCTTCCTCCAAAGCTTTCCTGATGAAGTGATATCTCAACTGTATATGCTTCATCCTGGAGTGGAAAGCAGAGTTCTTAGCTAGGTGTATAAAAATCTGACTAATACTATGCAGCTTACATTCCTCCTGCTTATGCCCCAACTCCTCAAGCAATTGTTGTAACCAAATCATCTCTTTGCTTGCCTCTGTGGTAGCAACATACTCAGCCTCTGTGGTTGACAAAGCCACCATCTTCTGTAGTCGTGAAATCTAGCTCACTGTTGTCCCACCTACAGTGTAAATATAACATGTCGTGCTCCTCCTGCTGTCTACATCTCCAGCCATGTATGAATCTACATAACCACGTAAAGTGGTGTCTGATCCATTGTAGCACAAAACTATCCCCATGGTCCCTCTCAAATACTGAAGGATCCACTTTACTGCTTGCCAATGCTCTTTACCTGGATCACTCATAAATCTACTCACAGCTCCCACTACATGGGCAATATCAGGCCTAGTGCACACCATAGCATACATCAAATTACCAACTGCTGATGAGTAAGGTACCTTGGACATCTGGTTTCTTTCCTACTATGTCTTGGGACACTGCTCCTTTGATAACTTAAAATGGCCTGTCAAAGGAGTCCCAACCGGTTTAGCATCCTGCATGTTAAACCTATCCAATACCTTCTTAATGTACTCTTCTTGAGATAAATTCAGCTTCCATTCCTTCATATCCCGAGTTATCCTCATACTAAGGATTTGTCTGGCTACCCCCAAATCCTTCATATCAAAGGATTCACTTAGCTGTTTCTTGAGTACTTTTATTTCCTACGTGTTTTTACCTACAACCAACATGTCATCAACATACAAACACAGGATAATATAACTTCCATCCTCAAATTTCTTGTTATACACGCAATGGTCAGAATGACATCTAATATAACCTTTCTCCATCATGAATCTATCAAACTTCTTATACCATTGACGTGGAGCTTGTTTCAGGCCATACAAGCTCTTCTTCATTTTGCACACCATCTCCTCTTTATCTTTGACTTCATATCCTTCTGGCTGTTGCATATATAGCTCCTCCTCCAAATCACCATGGAGAAATGCAGTCTTTACATCTAACTGTTCTAAGTGAAAGTCTTCTGCTGCCACTATTCCAAGAACAACTCTGATAGAATTCATTTTTATGACAGGAGAACAAATCTCATCAAAATCTATACCTTGTTTCTGTGCAAACCCCTTGACCACCAACCGGGCCTTATATCTTTTCTTTCCTCCTTCTTTGTCTTTAACTTTGTACACCCACTTGTTCTGCAATGCTCTTTTGCCTTCTGGTAGCTTCACCAAATCCCAAGTTTGGTTCTCCATGAGAGACTTATGCTCCTCATCCATGGCTTGCTCCCACTTCTTACTGGCATCTACCTGCATTGCTTCATCAAAGCTCTCTGGCTCTCCACTATCAGTGAGTAATAAATAATAAAGAGAAGGAGAAAAAAGTTCAGGTTCTTTTCTTACCCTAGAAGACCTCCTCACTGTAGGAGTTTGGGGTTCCTGTTGAGTAGGTTCCTGAACTGATTCATGGGTCACTGTCCCATCCAAAAGATCCTCTACCACTGCATATTCTTTCTTGGATTCTTCCTTATTTTCCTGCAAACTATTGCTTATACATGACTTTCTCATTAAAGACCACATCCCTAGATTGAATGATTTTCTTGTCCTTAATACTCCAACATTTAAATCCAAAGTCATCACCACCATAACCAATAAAAGTGCATTTTTCTGATTTAGCCTCTAGCTTGGTCCTATCATCCTTGTCAATATGAACAAATACCTCACATCCAAAGACTCTAAGAAATGAGTAATCAACTTTCTTACCGTACCAAGCCTCCTCAGGTATGCCTCCATCCAAGGCACTTGAGGGTCCTCTATTTATCAAGTACACAGTTATGCTCACCGCTTCTGCCCAAAAATAAAGAGGCAGTCCTGCATGTATCCTCATGCTCCTAGCATGTTCCATTATTGTTTTGTTCATCCTTTCTGACACCCCATTCTGCTGCGGGGTTCCTAGAACCATATTTTTCCTTCAGATTCCATTCTTAGAAAAATAATCATCAAATTCATTACTGCAATACTCCCCTCCATTATCTGACCTAAGACATTTTAACTTAAGACCTGTTTCATTCTCTACCAAGGCTTTCCATTTAACAAAAGTATCAAATACATCAGATTTGTTTCTAATACAATAAACCCAAACTTTCCTTGTTGCATCATCAATAAAAGTAACATAATAACTTGAACCCCCAAGAGATGATACATGAGCTGGCCCCCACACATCAGAATGTACCAGCTCTAACTTACTCTCTTTCTTCGTAGGTCCAACTTTGAGAAACCTTACTTGCTTCTATTTCCCATATATGCAGTTCTCATAGAAATCCAAACCTATTTATGTATATCTAAGTAAATTCTTCTTTATGTTGTCCATGACCTTATGGCTCATATGACCGAGCCTACAGTGCCATAATGTTGTATCTGTATCTGAAGCCACAAGATTACAATCATTAGTACTATCAGTGGATAAATACAAGGTTCCAACCTTCTTACCTCTTGCCACCACAAGAGCACCCTTGGTAACCTTCCAAGAGTCAGCTGTAAATATCATAGTACAACCATCACTTCCCAATTGCCCCATCAATATCAAATTTCTCCTTAATGTAGGCACATGTCTGACATCCTTCAATAGCCATGTATTCCCATTCTGCATCTTAACTTGAATAGAACCTTTTCCAACTATACTGCAAGGCTCATCATCACCAAGAAAAACATGCCCAAAATCCCCTTAAACATAATCAACAAAATAATGCCTATGTGGAATAGCATGAAAAGAAGCCCCTGAATCTAAAACCCAAGATTCAATAATATTATGCAAAGAAAGAATCAAAGCATCCTGGCATACATTTCCCAATGCCACATTTGCTTCCTTGTTTTCTTCCTGTTGTTTCTTCTTATCCTGAAGCTCCCAACAATCCTTCTTTGCGTGCCTAGACTTTCCACAATTCCAACATACAATCTTGCTCTTGGATTTTGACCTTGCCCGATCTTTCAATTTTCCATGGTTTCCTCTATTCTTCTGTCTCCCTCTAGTTTCCACTTTCAAAGCATTCCTTGAAGTAGAATATTCCCCGGAGCTTTTTCTTCACATTTCCTCACTTAGAATCACCCCTACAACATCCTCAAACTTAAACTTCAAGTTAGCTGGAACCGAGTTGCTTACCGCCATTACCAGGCTATTCCAACTTTTAGGTAAAGAGCACAAAATTAATAAAGCCCTAAATTCTTCATCAAATTCTATTGTAACTGAAGCTAGCATATTCACAACCATATTAAAATCATTTAAATGATCTACTACTGAACTATTCTTAGACATCTTCATATTAAACAACTTTTTCATTAAAAATATCTTGTTAGAGGTAGAGGGTTTTTCATACAACTTCCCTAATGCATCCATTAGATATTTTTTAGTCTTTTCCTTTGAAACATTAAATAATACCGAAGATGCAAGACACAACTAGATTGTCCCAAGTGCCTTCTTATTCAACAAATCCCATTCCGTATCTATCATGCTCGAGGGTTTGTTCACCTTCTCAGACAACAAAGTATAAAGATCCTTCTGATAAAGGTAATCTTCCATATGCATCTTCCAAAGACTGAAATTCTACCCGTTGAATTTATCAACCCTAGATCTTCCATCATCTGCCATAGCTCCCACTCAAGCTAAAAACTTTCCCTATGATTTAACACTTCAGCAAACCAAACTATGCTCTGATACCAATTGTTAGGAATTAATAATAACTAATGTGGACTAATTCCTTAGAATCACAATAATAAGAAGTATGAATAGAATTACAGAAATGAAAAATGCACAACACGAAGACAATATTTAACGTGGTTCACCCAATGTGGGATACATCCACCAAGAACACTTGCTCAAATTTTATTACAAGCCAACAATCTTCACAATTACAATAATCAGATCTTGTTTGGAGCTGCGCTCAACAAACCCTCTTGAATTTGCACTTGAATTCACACACACTATTCACCTTCACAAAACACACTCATGTAAATCCTATTGTATGTCCATCTATTTATAAGTACATCAATAGGTAGCCAAAGAGGCAGTTTTACAAAACAATGGGTACCAAAAACCATGGGCCCATAACGGTTACCCATTACCCATGGGTTAATAAACCACCCATGAAAATTTACTTCAGGGGCTTCACCCCCCCAAACTCCCTTGACCCACTCACCGGCGAGCGGGACCACCGCAAAAATATCTGAGTGTAACACATGGAAGGTGTACCAAACTCTAACATGAAAATAGGCTCCACAAACATAACATCAAGAAAATGACTATTGTAAATACCATCAAGTTTGGGGCCATGACATTGAAATGTGTCATTCATTTAGAAACATCATCTAGAATCTTATTGACAGAGGTGAATTACAACTTGAAAATTTGAATGCACCTCTGAATCATAACATGGACATTTTTAAACAACCCTTTCCAAATCATGCCCCATCCACTAGTTATCCCCAATCCAATATTGTCAAATCTCATCACACCATCAACATTATTAAATACCTCCCACCTACACCCCCAACACGTAGTGTTTCTACTATAAAAGCACCAATTGAATCACCCAAACCCTCTAGTTTTACCACTGAAAAGACCAAAAACCCTCCCACGTCTACCACATCTGTTCTAAATCCATCCGTGAACTCTTTGAAAGTGTCATAAAAGAAACTCATTGTGGAAATAAAAAAAAATTCTTTCGATGATCATGTCACCTGACATCACATATAAAATCTCAATAAATTTACTATACAACCAACAAATTACTTATCCAAAAAAATAAAAACTATATCACAAAATCATCAAACAACCTCATCACAAAATACAAATCTCTTTCCTTTCATCTTAGGGCCTCATCCATTATCTTAATTCATAGTCACTGTTATTGAATGCAAGGTTGTTCTTTGACTGACACCTAAAAAATTTACATAAAAAATGAACTCATTAAGCCCAACCTCTAGACCATCAAACGAGATATCATTCCCTTTATTCTCATCTCAGATAACTTCAACATGGTACTATACTATCACCCTCAAAAATCTCACCCAACTATCCATCGTAACATTAACTCCTCTCAAGCCATCCGACTCCCAAGGGAGAAAACCCTCTTGGTACAACTTTAAATAGTTCTATGTATATCATTGCACTTCAGGACACTATACTGAGGACTTTAAATCCCTCCATGCTACTATTTGAAGCCTTACTAGAAAGGGATTCTCCCCGTAGATATTAGACATCTAAATCAAATCAAACAAACTCATTGAACCCCTAAATCCACACTTTCTGAACCACCATACAACACCACATCCATATCCAACAATGGAAAAGCCTCTTCTAGTATGACCCCTCTCCACCAAATATATATTTTTTATATAACTACCAGAGCCCGTGCCTAAGACCCTAAGGCTTTAGTTCAAAACAGGCCCAAGGTCTCTAATTCACTTGCTCCTGAATCACCTAACCTTCCACCCTCTTCTAAGGAAAATGTATCCATCCCTACTGCTCCCCACACCTAATCCATAACCTATGTATAAAATACCATCATCAAACAAATCCATCAAGATCTTGTAAAAATTTCCCTTTACGAGATTCTTCAAACTACTCCATAACATCGACATTCAATGATTGAGGCCCTTTAATCCATCTCAGTACCATCATACAATCCTCAACCATTTGTAAATTTGGTCGACACCCTCAAAATTCCTACCACTATTGCTTTTGATGATTCTAAGATCCCATCCTTACAACCTAAAGGTCATGAACTCCCACTCTTTGTCACCACCCAAATCGACGATACTCTCGTCAAGAGAGTTATGATCAACAACGGTGCTAGAATTAATATCATATCATCTCACAAATTTAACAATGTACATCTAATTTCATAGTACTAACAATGCACAATCTAGTAAACAACATATGCTAAATGCTCAAGAATGCAAAACTATAAGAAAATGGAAGAGATAAGTGACTTAGTTGATTTCTGTGTAATCTGTAGATATGCATAACTATGTGTATACTGGTTTTAACAGGAAATGATGTCACAAGAAGCTCACTAAGAGTTCTGGAGCTCTACATTGATCAGGATAAAGGTACCCATAGGAGGATAGAGGCACTTGGATGTTGTTATATGACTCTCGGTGTTGGTGACTGTGAATGCTCGGGATCTACTTCTTTTTTGGGTCTAAAGATTGTCACTTTAATATCTATTTTTTCATGTTACCTTCATTTTTAGGGTTTTGATCACACCTGTAACCTACAAAAAAACCCTATCTACATGCACAAGCTCAAAACATATCAAATCTGAATGAAATATGTAAAATGTGAAGTGAGAATGACCCTGGTGGTCACCCAAAGAGTGAACTTATTACCAAACATTGTACTACATTCTAGAATCCATGCAGTTTTGTGTGCTTATGTGTGAAATAGTGTCCTTAGGTTTCCCTAGTGCCAATGGCGCCAAGATAGCGGGCTATAGCTAGATTATATGTAAATGAGTGATATGGAATTCAACACTTCCCCTTCCTATGCAGTGTATACAACCCAGAAATGTAGACCCTTTGATGGTAGTGATAATATGTAGATGTGATTGCCCCTTAGAATTTCCAACCAGAATAATAATGTGTATGTTGTGTATATATATGGATCTCTTGTTTGAATTTTGACACTAGTGACACAAAAGCCTGAATATGAGTGTTGGATAAAGACAAAAAAGGAGAATAGGCCGACCACACATGTTACAATGTGAAAAAGAAATAAAAATGACATGAGTTCCCATGATGGACACAAGTGCCTAGGGCCTAATGTCTAGAGTGGGCATTAGTGTCCTAGGATAAATGCCAACAAATGTGAGAATAAAGACAGACAAAGATCCATGTGACCTGATGAGAAGTGGATATAAAAATGATAAATGTGGAAGAGAGTCACAATAGAAAATAATCAAAGAACTTGGATGGACAAGAGATAATGTCACCAGTGAATACTTTTCTTACTTAATATTCATGCAAATAATAACATACTGATGACATAGCAAAATACTAATATGTGGGTGATTTTGCATCTACATTTACCCCCCTTATGTTATTTGAATGAAATTCAAGTAGTGTAAAGGAAACAATGAACATACCTGTATAGAGTCTAGAGAAGCCATATTGTACAATGTGTGTAGAATGCAAATACTTGTAGCATGGCGAATCATGGATAAGTGTTTTGATCCATGTGGCATAAGAGGAGATAAAAATTGTCATAAGGAGTAACTTGAATAAATAGTTGCAATGTCATTGGAGATGTTGGATTGTTTATAAAAGGTAATAGACATGGGTGGGGAGTGATCAATTCCCAACTTGATTTGTAAATAATTAAAGGATTTTGACATCCTGCCACTAGAGGAAGAGTATTGGGGAAAGATGCTTATTTTTCTCTCCTTCCATGACTGCATCCCTAAAAGATCCTACTACTACAGATGGATAGAGACCAAATTTAGTTATGTATTATTCCATGTTTAGTTCCTGATTAAATAACCCATATAAGAGCAATATAGGAAAGGAAACGAATTCTAATTTCCCCCACTCCTATAGTAATGGGTGTTTTGATTTGAATAGTGCTAGATAGCTTCCAAGTTAGGTCATTTGGAAGTGTAGGTAATGTAATTTGTCTCCCAAGTTAGGTCATCTGGGAGTGATAGTAAGATGTGATTATTGTACCAAAAAATTGATTTTGACTTGAGTGATAGTAATTGATTGAATAATATGTGTTTAAAATATTACTCACAAAGAGGTTTTTGATTTGCCCCCAGATTAGGTCATTTGGGGGAATAGACATAAAATAGTAGAAAGTATTGACTATCGTAGAGAATGATTGTGCATTTGTTCAAATGATATAGAGAAAAGTGTGGTAGTAATGTGTTAGGTATGTCAATTGATTATGTTGTATCCTGAGAGGGATTATAAAATGATCCCAATTTTATGCCCCCCCTTTTCGACAAAAGGGTGAAGGGTGGAGAAATGAGTAATGAGACAAAAGCAAGGCTATAAAAAGGTGTAATAGTGAATGCAAGATAATAGAGAAGAGATAGCAATATTGACAAAGTATGTACATGTATAGATTAGTACATGTGTCATATGTGAATATGAGATGGTGAATATTAAATGATACGGTGCTAGAGTAAATCATGATCTGTATGGCACAAATAGGGAGGAAAATGGAGTAATAGAGCTCAAGATAAGAGTGAAACCATGTGACGTGTATTAGTTATAGTAGTAGTGGTGAATAGTAACTATAATATATGGTAAATAGGAATTACTATATATAGTAATAGTGAAAAGGTGAATTGTAAGTTCATTTGTACCGATAATAGTTGAAATTTGAGCTCTGAGTTAAGGCAACGAGTTTGACTATATTTGAGAGAGTGGCGATGTTTGTGGCTTCGCAAACGACCAAGGAGCTAGTAAGTGTGATTATTTTAGAAATTTTTTGTTAGATATGTCTGTTTATAGTAATTTTAGTGAAACTATAATTTGAGTAGTTTTGGTTGTTTCTGACTAGGATAGAAGTAGACATGGCGTTTCTATCCCTAGGGACACTAGCACTCAGTTCCTGACACTAGTGATCTACTTCTGGATGTCAATGACCTACTCCTGGGAGATAACATCCCATGGCAGGGTTTTGGAATTGTTTTGTGAAATGCTTATATTCTGATTAATTTTATGCTATGATGAAGAATTTTGTAGTATGTGTGGTGTACTAATATTAGAATTTCATTACTTTTGGTGTTGTGTAGAGGGACATACACTCCAGAGAATTTTGTGCAGGTCGTCACTTGAGTAAATTTCCTACTTTGGGGTTGTCAGATGATGAGTAGGATCTATTAGACCATGTCATCCTATGACACATTGCTAGATTGGAGGAAATATCCCATAATATGCCTATATTGATTACTTTGTGAGAGCAATGGTGTGTGGATACTTGTACATTCTAATTGCCAACGAATGAGATGACGTTGAAACCAGAGGATGTATATAGGAAATTACGGTTGCTTATAGTGGGAGAGAGAATACAAATCACGTTTGTATTGGATTTTCAGAGTCAGATGAGGGTAACATGGCGATACTTTATGGGGTTACAAGTACAAGATGAGACACGTATTAGTTTGGATGATATTTTGAGATATGGGGTTTGACGATTGTGTAAATTTATCACAGTTGTGATAGCTTTGTCGGTGGAAGTGGAGGGTGGTGGAGTTGGGATTTTTTATAGGATGTATGATATTTGTCATAGCATTGAGGAACATGGTATTAGATATGCCTAGGCATGGTGTGTATTGGCCCATTTGTAAAAGGACTTGTATAGATTTACATAGGAGGATCATGGTGGTGGGATAGGAGTCACCACTTTGTTACATGTGTGGGCGTATGATCATATGTCTATATTAAGGTCACTTATTAGGCCATGGGCCAATTGGGCTCCACCCGAGATATTCACAACGAGCTGGGTGGGAACCCATAATAGGGGTATGGGTATGACCACATATAGGTCGATGATAGATCATATGGGCCCTGCGGCCATTATATGGAGACCGTATAGAGACTATAAAGGTTGGGTAGAGGATAGTGTTGAGTTGCAGTGCATACAACTCACTATGTGGTTAGAGGATTACTTCCCAGGGGTGACTAAGTTGTTCTAGGGTGAGCGAGTATCTAGGTAGTTTGGAATGACTAAAAATGTTCCCCTAGAGTCATATATATGGTTTCGATCTACTAGGGTGGTGAGATGACCAAGGGAAAGGCCATGCCCAACAGGAGCACAACTAGTGCATCTAGGTCCAGATGAGGCAGATGCGACCATAGAGCCTATACAGGTGGATGATGCGAGGTGTACTTAGGCATATAGCTAGTGGTGGGTGACACATCGATGGGTGTTTTTATTTCTAGTAGTGGTAGATGTGGTTCGTGGGCCAGTAGTTGGAGGAGTAGAGGGACAACTACCTACCCCTAAGGTAGATGATGTAGTAGCAGTGAGAGTGGAGTGTAAGTATTATTTAGTGTTGTATGTTATTTGTTAATTATTTCTTGATATATGTAAAGATGTGTAAGAGCTAATGTTTGTTGTGGGATTGTAGGTGACGCTTATTGGTGGTTGATTGTGGACGCCTTCATACACATGTTGACTCAAAATGTGCCCCCATATGTGCTCGTGGGAGGAGGTATGCTAGAGCGAGTTGATGTTATTGTTAAATTTTAAAATATACCTTGAGAAACAAATGTTAAAACCGATCAAAACATTTTTTTTGAAAATCCTTCACTTGGAAGTATTTGGTAATTTCTAGAGATTCTTTGAATTCTAATAATTCAGAAATTTGGGGCTTTCAGGTTTCAAGGATTTCTCCCTTTCAAAAATTTTATGGCAAAGAATTGAAATTGTGATTTTGAAGTTATGAAGTCTGAAATTCTGAAATTTTGGACTTTCAAGCTTTCAGAATTAAGATTTTTCCTTAGGTAATTGGTGATTTTCACTTTCAGACTTCCGAAGTCCAAAAGTCTGAAATTTCATACTTTCAGGCTTTCAGGTTTCAAAATCCTATGTCACATTTTGGGTAAAATCTCATTTGGAGTTCTGAAGTCTGGAACTCTGAAAGTCTGAAATTTCAGAGTTTCGAGTTTCGGAACTGTCCCAGCCATTTTCATTTTTTTCATTTTCAGACTTTTGAAGTCCAAAAGTATGAAATTTCAAACTTTCATGATTTCAAGTTTAGGAGTTTTTCCATCACCATTCCATGATTTTCACCTCCTGATATCTGAAGTCTGAAACTCCAAAATTTCAAAATTTTGGACTTTCGGGTTTCAGACTTTCAGAGTTCTTTATGCAATTAATTCTTACCTACTTCCATACTTGTTCAAATCCAGTCATTAATGTCAGTTTTTTCTATTTAAACTTGTGATTTTACCTGTTATTTTCAATTGACATTTTTCTCTGACGATCTGGTTTTTACTGTATCTTGTACTTTTCGACATTATTTTCGAGGTATTTTATTCAGGTTATTTTATTTTTTGTTTAAGATATTTGTGGTTTGTTTTATCCTTGTTCATGTTTTTCTTTTTTTTCCTCTTCTGTATACCTTGGAAGATGAAAATCTCATTTCCTGCCATGTTTCCTTTAACAATCCAATTTTCTACAAACATTTAGTGTAGATTTCATCATAGTCCTCAAGATCCTCCTGAGTATTCAAATTTTCCCTCTCAGCACTTCTCATTTTCTTTTCAGACTTCGGAGGTTGGTGTTTTCAGAAGGTTTTCTTTTCAAAGTTCGAAGGATTTTCTTTTGGAAGTTTAGATTTTTTACTGTATGAAGGTTCCCATTGTTTGGAAATTGTGCCTTTTTCTTGTTTCAGAACTTTTCTTTTCAGGTTTTTAGAAGTCTCTGTTTCGGAACTTTCCACTTCAGAATTTTGGAACTTCTTGAATAAGAACTTTTCTGTTCGGAGTTTGAAGATTTTCGGGTTTCTAATTTTTCATATTTTGGACTTTCAGATTGTGAGAGCTAAGGTTTTTTTAGAATTTTGGAAATTTGATTTTTGGGTTTTCAAAAGTCTCCCAGAACTTCTCTTTTTTGGAACCTTTCACTTTGGCATTTTAGAATTTGGAAGGCCATCAGATCCAAAATTCAGAACTTGATGTCTACTTCTACAACTAAGGGCAAGGAAAAGATGAAGTATACATTCCTCGGAGTGGCTCCCCATTCTTGTCTGTCTTCAAACTTGGGGAATATAAGAGACACTGATCTCAGACAGATTGATTTTATAGACTTTTGGACAAGGGTGAAAGCCCCAAACAAGAATTCCTAGATGCAATCCATATATGATAGTGGACTTGTTTTGGCTGTTGGCTTTCCCACATCCATGCATTGCCCTGAGTTCATCTTAGCTACAACAACTTACTTTGATGAAGACTCTAGGAAATTTAAGGACACTGATGGCAAGGTTGCAATCCGTTTAGACCCAGATTTATTTGAGGACTTGTTCAAACTTCCAGACGTTGAAGATTATGCAAAAATTTCACTGGAATTAGCAATAGAGCATTGGGACAAAGAAATAGAAGTATGCACAAGGGTCATGCTAAAAAGTTATTTGGCCAAGAATATGACTAAATTTCCCAAGACTATGTATCAGTCAGAATTCATCCAGGAATTCAATGACATTATTGTGTTATCAAGCAGAATTTCAGGCCTTCCCTCTGTAAAGGAATTTCAGGAATGGATGTTTATGTATATAGCTACTATCAAGAAAAGTAAATAATTTATTATATGGGGGGAACATATCAGTAGCTCCATTTGTTTTCAGTTAAGCAAAGTATCATCTTCCAAGAGTTTCTACATGACATCCTTTATAGTCTATGTTGCAGCTGCTATAGGAGATTTTACTGGACTGAATAATAAGGGTATTTGAAGTACTTCCCAAATCTATGATTTATATCCTCAGCTTCCATTGGACAAAGGAAGTAGGCACTTCAGAAGGATTAGTGATGCTTTCTTTGCCATCATTCTTTACCACTTTGATAAAGAGTTATACAATCGAAGGATTTCTGATGAATCCCTCAAGGAAGTACACGATTGGGGGGCTATCTACCTACAATTCCCTACATTTATATACATTCAAATTCTTGGTTTCGTAGGTGCTCCCAGTAAGCTTCCAAGATGTACCACTTACAAGTGGGTCTTATTAGAATTGGTTTAGCAGTTGTTGGACTATCATAAGATTCAAAATAAATGACAAAAAGTGGGAGTTCAATTCCCTATTTTGATTGGTAGATATACTTGTTTGAATATCTATAATGTGAAGAATATAGATGTAGATATATCAGAAGTAACTTTGCGGACCTTCCATCCTCAGACTAGTTTCGACTACTGAGGTAAATTTGGTGAAATAGGCCTATCTAGTTACCATGTGCCCCAGTTGGAAGAAATTTACATTCATTGTCAAGATGAAATCATCATCAAACACAAAGATTATGAGAGGTTAACTCTTGATTAGGTTCAATAGTTTGGTATAGCCGATATTCCAAAATAAATGCAAGATGACGATGAAGTCTTGGATGCAACATATAAAGATAATAATGTTGCCAATCAACCATTACCATGGATTTATTAGTATGTAGAAGAATGTTGCAATACCAAGGAGAGGGCGTGGCCCATTCTGTAGAGAACCTACAGTTGGTTGGTGACCTTGGGAATCTCACCCAAAGGGTTAGAACAACCTAAAAATACAGGATCCCAACCAACCGTGAGTCTTCTAACACCTATAAAAGGGAAGAAGTCCATCCAAAGGGGCTAGACAATTCCAAAGAAGATCTCATTTGTTGTTGGTAGCTCCTCTCTCTCAAAGAATCCCCTTTCCAAGGCTGTGTCTCTAGTAATACCAATCTTTGAAATAGTTGAATTTGTTGATTCTCCAAGTGTCTCGCAGGATCTGTCACCCCCTCTTTCATCATCACTTCTTCCATCATTTCCTTTCACCTCTACAATCATTTCTTCTTTCCCATCCCCTTCCATGGCCCAAGTATTCTCATATCTTCCATTTCTCTCAGCAAGGGAAACGATTGGGTCGCCCATCTCTTCTTCACTACCTCTAACACTTCCATTTCTTTCCATCTCATCTTATAATCCCATTTTATCCAATCTTATGGATGTTCGCACATCCACCCCATCCATTATTTCCACCTCCATTCAAATTCCAACCAATGTTACTGGTGCTCTTGTTTTGACTAGTGCTTCAGGTAACAAATCGGTTGTTCCACTCCCATCAGCATCAGCCATTCCAGAATGGTTATTTTCTTAGACTCCAAAACAAAAGAAGAAGGTGCCTCTGGGGGATGTCATAGACCTAAGCATGTTGGAACCCACACCAAAAAGATAGGCCAAAAGGCCTAAAATTGTTTCTATCCTGTCAATGAATCAATCTGGAGAAAGAGTTGTAGAAGTTTCTACTCCCATTGAAAGGAAAACCAAGGAAACTATTACAGCAGCAGATTATCGAATTTCTAGATTTTCACCGGGGAAAGAAAAACATGAAGGAGCTAAACATGATGTGTAGGATGCTCTTGGAAATCTATTGGAAAAATATTAAAAATACAAGGCTTCCAAGGATGAGCTCAAAGTAAAGGTCGAGCAACTCACTGTATTATTGAAAAATGTAACATAGCCAACTCCATCTACCAAGGTTTCAATTACTATGGATCTAACAGTTTCTTCTAATCTTGATGATATTCCTTATCATGATATTGAGAAGATAGGCCATAAGGGAAGATTGATAAATGGATGGATGGAGCGTATACTTCAAGAAGCCAATCCTTTAATTAAAGAGGTTTTTGAAATATACAATGATTTGCAGTTTGGAAGAGTTGTTATTTGTAAAATGGATGAATCCTTTTCTAAGGATAATAATAATCGGAACTTGAATTTGGCTACATGGAGTGAAATCAGAGAAGAAGATTCAGATCTACTCCTTCAGGAGGATGTAATTGATGACACTTCAAAATTGTTTGAATATCAAAAGGCAATGGAATTCTAGTCTCAAGTATTACAAGATTTAATAAAGAAGTTGGATGATAAATGAGTAGAACTCATGGATACTTTGAACGACATATTAGAAGAGTTTGATATTATTAGTTGTAAGTTTTTGAATGAGAAAATTGATGCTCTTTCAGAGGATCAAATATGGGAAAATTTCTAAGATTTGGTGAAACGAGATGATGAGGTTACCTAGACTTTCAGCAGTGACTCTATTGATAGGCTGGCGGTGTGCCAAAATTTTGCAAGAAGACTAAAGAAGGTTGTGGGTAAAATGAGAAGAATTCCAACCAAAATCACAAGGGAAATTGAGATAGTGGATGTGCTGAATCACTATGCATGTGGGCTAGAGGACGGAGAGATTCAGGGAATTATCAAGTGTTTCATCAAATACAAACATCAAATGGCTTCCTGGGAGAAAGACAAAGGGAAAATTGAAGTTAGAGAAGATGTTGCAGAGCCAAGCCAAGGCTAGGTGGCCATGAAGGGACTGATCCCACCTCTAGATCGGTCAAATTTTTAAGGATGATTGGGTCAAATTCTTGTAAAAAACTTTGCTATTTTTATGGGAGCATGTTCCCTTAAAATTAATGACATTTCTATTTTTAGTAAGTTGTTAGTTAAGGACCAGTTGTAATGGTTCAGCCTAAGGAACTTATAAATACAGAAGTACATTAAGTCTTTAGATATATATTTTTTTTAGAGAAGTTACTCTTCAATGTTGGAAGAGTGCTTTGAATATTAAGAAGCCTTTCAATTACATTCAGAGTGATATTTTTCCATGGAAAGCTGAGTTATTGTGTTAATGGTTAATGTGTTTATGCTTTGTGAATGCATAGTTCCTTAGTATACATGGTTAGCTTGCCTTTATCTCAGAATATCTTATTTCATTATGTTGGAAGATGATATATTTGTTTGAATATCAGTTGTGAAAAACTTTATCGCCTTCTATTATACAAGCCATATTATTATTGAATTTTATGAATGAAATGGATGTTTGACATGTGCCTATTTTATATTATCGTGGTGATTGATTGTGTTTCCAATTGAATTCGATCTACCTATTCGTAATATGAGTTTAACAAAAGGAACTTATGCTTCTTAGTTTTTGATATCATGTATCCTCTCGAAGTTTCAGTAGGTGAAGTTGACTTGTGGTGTACACACCCTCCTCAAATTAAACCTTCCTGAGTTTAGCAAAACCCTTTCTTGGTGCATCACCACTTCTAGTATAGGTTTTATTTCGTTGCAAATTTCTCTCCCTAATCCCTTAAAATATTAGCATAGGTTTAGTTAGCCAATTTTCTTACATTAGGAGTAGTGTAGTAATGTTGGCGAGAAATGTTTTTGGGGAAAAATTGGTGGTTATCTTGCCAATGCTTTGAGAATCTAAGTCCCTCTACATAACTGATATAGCTTCCGTATGTGCATGTGCGTGAAAATGTGGATTTTTGTGGTGGCCTTTTGACTGGGGATCCTATAGGGGCACTGCACTGACCTTGCGGAAAAGCTAGCAATCTCTTGCTAGGGAAGAATTTTTCTAAAAAGTGGGTAAGGGGAGTGAGAAACGAGATAAGGGAACTAATGTTACAGGTAGGAAATCAAATTCCTGTACACACTAGTTAGAAACTTCAACACATGCAGTTATGAGAAGAAAAAACCCTGAAAATGGCAACAAGACAAGATAAGATTGCGAACTCATAGTTTCTAAATTATCCTCATAAAAAAGGCTACAAAATCCTTCTTCTTGTATTAATGCTTAAACAAAAGTTTTACATAGTGTGGGAATAGAAGAAATTTGAGAGTGGAGGAAAGTATAAGAAAACGGCTATCTCCTTTGCTTTCTCTAGGTACAATGCACTCTTGAGTTTAAAAGATCAATCACCAACCCTTTGAAATGGTTATGGTGTTACAATTTATAGAGTAGAATATGACTCTTCATCTACCCCCTAATTCATTTTCATATGTCCTTGCACAACTTAAAACTTTTCAACTTCCTAGGAAACTTTTAAGTCCCTTTTTATAACGTAAAGGTGACAAGTATTACATTAGGAACATTAGGACATATGAAAAAGTGCAATCCCAATGTGAAATTAGAATATTGGAAAGTAAGAGAAAGTTGGGGGAAGAGGAGAGAGAAAGAGAGAGAAGAATAAGGGGAGATGTCACTTCCGATGAAGTCCGTTGATCCCCGTTGATGGAAAGCTCCAAATGCAGTGAAACTTTGAATCTTCGAATCCCTTGCACACTGTGAATCTCCTTCAAATCAGCTCGTGAATGCTCACAAAGTTGAATGAACTAAGATGGATGTCGAAATCCTTGTGAAAAATGACTAGGATGTTCCTAAACAATGGCGTCCCTCTGAATGATTATCCTTGTACGACCCATTGTGCCAAAACTGCTTTTTGAGTGTAACTTACTATTTTTAGTAAGTGTGAATTGCGAGCCGAGATGAACTTTTTGATGACCTTTCCTGTGATGATCCCTCTGTGTTTACTACCTTATTCATGACATCTTCAAATGGTGGCTTACCTGAAGTAACATAACCCTATGCAAGGAGACCTGTTATTTTTAGTAAGTGTGCAACGAATGTCAAATTATGACAAAACGGATCTTGAAATTTTGGGTTTTATTCTAGGGTTCCATGCTCCAAATTTTGAGTAATTCCTTCATCTGAACAAGTGGAAAAATGATGTTTTCATCAGTAGGGGGAAGAATACTAACAAAAAAATCAGTCCTCCATATCCCTAAAAAATAGGGCCTTCATGGCACAAAACCTAGTTCAAGTGAAACTATATTTTTCAACGATCATTCCCTCCAATTTTCGGATGATTTCGCTAGTCAGATCTTCGGGAATTTGAAAATTTCTTCAAAGAGGATAGGATGCTAATAAAAAACACATCATTCCATATCCCTAAACGTAGAGACTTCATGGCACAAAAACTGGTTCACACGAAACTAGATTTTTTGACGATTGTTTCCTCCAATTTTTGGGTGATTTCGCCCTCCAGAACCTTGAGAAGTGGAGAGGTAGCTCGCTGATTTTTTCCACTACTATGTCATGGCAGCCATTAATGGAGCTTGAAATTTTCAGGTCTGGTTTTTTTCTCCATTCAAAATGAAATCAACTCCATTGTGATAGATTTTTCATTATGGTGCTTCACGTGAAATTTCTCTTCAATCCGGTGACCAATTTGATGGGAAATCAAGCTTTTTCCTTCGTAGAGCCGGAAAGAGGATTTCTTCACTGCGAGAATTCCTTGCTGAAAATTAGAGGTTTGAATATGATTTTTTAATGGAATTTAAGAGAGAAGAACTCAACAACAAATGGTTTGTCAATCCGTGCTTCGGTTTGGAAGATTTCTTCAAATTTCGATTTCATGGCAATGAGGATTTCCACTATTCTTCTTCTATGTTCTTCATTTCTTCTTCTTATCTTGATGAATTATTCTTACAAGACATGTGTGCCATCATGGAGTGAAGGATAATGTGTTGTAATGGATCTGGTTCAAGCTTTGGCAATGGTGGAGTGGTGGACTAGTGTTCTCTGCAGTTTTCTTCAGGTAATGGAGAAGCAACAAGAAATAACTAACAATAAGAATTTTTCTCAAATTTTTGGGTTGGAGTTGGGCCCATTTTTTCATGTTTGATGTCGCTAACCTCAGGGATGTGAGGGAAATTAAATTCCATAGTGTTCAATGTTAGGAATTAATTATTGTAAACATTATTAATTAATTATATTATTATATGAGTTTGGTAACTCATTAATAATAATATAATGTAGATAAATATTGTTATATGAGTTGTTAAAATAACTCGTATTATTAAGTCAGTTGTTACACCCTTAAATTGATTAAATGGGTTATTTGTTAATTGTACTTCCTATTTAATAGGAAGTAGTTTAAGCTATTATATTGCCTATATAATAGCTAATGTATTTCATATTGAAATATATGAAGAATAAGAAGTATTATTAATTTATTTCATGTGCAAATTTGGTTGTTCCACTTTATTTGGTATCAGAGCGACCAATCCTCCTTCTATGATGAGTTTTTGAGTGTAGTCAAGGGGAGAAAGTAGTTTTTTTCTCCCTGTAGATGAAAATATTTCAATGGAAAATAAATTTTGTAGGGTGAACGATTATTAGTTTAGTGTTTTCTTTTCTGTGTAAGAAATGCGTGACCAAGAAATTTAGACATAGTTTTTATAGCGGCTTGCTTGGTGGTAGAAACTTTAGAATCTGCAACGCATCTGATTGGTGGCCTGATATTCCAAATCAGCTACGAGGATACTCATCAGTATTTCACTAGACGACATCAAGATTCACTGTTTGTCTTTAGGAGTAAACTACAAAATAGTGATTGGTCAGGACAGTGCTTCGATCTCTGCGCATAGCACATCCATACCGATACGTGCCTCTGCGGTCTACAAAATCATATATATTGAAGTTGAATCAAGCATACCATTATTTAAAGCCTTGACAAAATTTTTACAATTGCATGTTTGTGTTGTCTGTGAATTTATATGCACAGGAGCTTGCTAGCTATCTTGATTCAATGTGTTAGATCTGATATGAGAATGGTGTTTAATCAAACATAGTTAATCAAATGTCTCATGCATTCATATTATGGATCTACATCGAATCTCTTTCTTCGGATCATGGTTTCAATATGTTCTATAAACTCCAATTGTTC
The DNA here is from genome assembly GCA_019776745.2 of Taxus chinensis. NCBI lineage: Eukaryota > Viridiplantae > Streptophyta > Pinopsida > Cupressales > Taxaceae > Taxus > Taxus chinensis. The sequence goes on along the minus strand of CM034154.1, from coordinate 83,736,877 downwards.
AAACTTACCTCTTGATTCATACTCTGAACATGACAGTGCAATGCATGCATTGGAAAAAACATCCACGTGTCTGCTCTTTACCTTCATTCGGTCTTTAGCATCTGTGCTTGATTCATTGTCTAGGTATTCATATCCATTCATTTTGTTTTGTTTTGGTCTATGTTCAGTTAATATGTATAGAGTTTTCAACCGCCTTGTATTACTCACTATATTGTCAAAATCCTTGGCCGCTGCCATCTTTTCCATGTCATATGTATGTTATTTTGGTAATGTCCTCTTAAATTCCAGTAAAAAATTAAAGTTGAGTCATTTAAATATATAAGTATTGTTTTGAAGTTAGTTGTCAATGTAAAAGAGTCTTGTATAAGTGTCAAAGCAATAATGGTGTAAAAATTCATGTCATTAAGAGTATAAGTGTCTTATATAACACCATTAGTGTGTTTGTCGTAAAGTGTCATGATATGTATATATGGTAAAATAGTCATTTTTTTGTCTATTTTCAAAAAATCAAGAGTCAATTTTTGTTTAGTCGTCAAAAGTTCATAGTGGGTCAATACTATTGTAAAAAGTCTCGTCTTCCAAAGTTTGAAAAAAAATAAAAATTTCCCGCATTTCAATTTCGGACACATTTTCGCTTGTACGTGACGTCCAAATTATTGAAGGTATTTTGAGCTTCATGATCACATCCAGCTGAACTAGCAGCATGATATCGGAGGATGGAGGAAAATGGAGGTTGGAGTTCAATCAATGACCTTTCGTCAGTCACCAACAACGGGACCGCACAGATGGTTTGGTGACATGCGTGTGGTTTCTTTTTTCAGTTCATTTTCAGTGTTCCTGTTTGCAATGTGATGGTTTATTGAATAAACCCCTTTTTAGATTTTTTGGAGGAGTCATGTTTTTTAGAATACTTTCTTTTGGGGAGCAAGAGAATATTTCTAGGTAGACTCAAGAGATGGTTATCCAGCTAGTGTGAAGCTTGTGGATCTTGGAGATTCAGAATTCGGGTGCCTAGGGAGGAAGGGAATGTCCCATAGGAACCCAAAGAGGAAGGGAGCATTCCTGCATAATTTGGCTCGACACTACACCTTTACAAGGGTTAAGAGATAATCTATGGAGTTTGGACCTGGTCTAAGAAGTGCTTTCAGGAGGTGGTTCATCTTCTTCGAATATGGTTCTTCATCATGTTCACATTAAAGGGGTGAAGATCAGATATTAATAATGTTCACACCAAGGGGGTGAATGTTAGGAATTAATTGTTGTAAACATTATTAATTAATTATATTATTATATGAGTTTGGTAACTCATTAATAATAATATAATGTAGATAAATATTATTATACGAGTTGTTAAAACAACTCGTATTATTGAGTCAGTTGTTACACCCGTAAATTGATTAAACGGGTTATTTGTTAATTGTACTTCCTATTTAATAGGAAGTAGTTTAAGCTATTATACTGCCTATATAATAGCTAATGTATTTCATATTGAAATATACAAAGAATAAGTAGTATTATTAATTTTTTTCCTATGCAAATCTGGTTGTTCCACTTTAGTCAAGAGGACGACACATGGCGGCAATCAAATGGCAAGGAATGAATGCTCCAAAATCATCTTTAAAGCATTGAGGGGCTTTAAACTGGTCATATGGGTGACCAAAACACTCTCTTAGAGGTTTGGCCTTATTTTCCATAATTGATGTCCCTCACCTCAGGGACATGAGAGACATCAGTTTCCACGGTGGTCTTGGAGCTGACATGTGGTGTTTGATGCGACGACAGGGAATGGATGCTCCAAAAATGCACCTAGGGGCTGAAAGTCGGTCACGTGAGTGATCAAAAGACTCCCCATAGGGGCTGAGCACCTTTTTACATGTCTGATGTCCCTGACCTCAAGGACATGAGGGACATCATTTTTCATGGTGTTCTTGGAGTTGACACGTGGCGTTTGATTTGACGACAGGGAATGAATGCTCCAAAAATGCACCTGGGGGCTAAACTGTCAAGTCTAGAGGTCACATGAGGGTCCCAAATGTCACATGGGGGCTGAGGGGGCTTCAAGGGGGCTGGATGCACTTTTCCAACCTTGATGTCTTTGACCTTGAGGGATGTCAGGGACATAAAATCCCGCCAGGCTCCTGGAGCTGACACGTGTCCTCACAAAATTTGGCTAAGTCTTAAACTTATGACAGTGATAACTTGAGCTCCCGATGGAATTTTTTGGAAAACGTTTATATGATATTGAATTTAAATGGCCTTGGTAATCCAATGGTGGGGGTATAATGTCTTGATTATTCCATTTGATCCCTGAAAAATATGAGTTTTGATTTGGTACTCCACTTATGCTTGAGAAAAACTGTCTGCAGACCTGATGCACCAAAGTGTTGTGAAAAATATGATTTCACCATCATGTAGGGCTTGGAATTATATTTCTGTAGATGTTTTTTTAACTTATAAATCCATCTAGAGCTCCCAGAATCTTCTTCTGAAGCCCAACAACTGTTTTAGGCCTGTGATCTACCTAGGCTTGTGAACCCTATTTTTTACTCAGAATGCTCCAAGTTTTTTAGAACTTACCCAGTGTTAGGATAAAATTTATTATCCTAATATTTAATTATGCATAGTTGGATTATTTAATTAATTTTAAATAATTATATTGTTATATGGTTAATCAACCATATTTGTCTGTATTCAGATTGTTATATTGTTTTAAACAATATATTTGTCTTTATGTAATTTTGCTTCCCGGATGTTATTGGAAGCTTGTTTATTCTGGTTTTTGGTTGCACCTGTGCAACTCATTTTCCCGGATGTATTTGGCTATGCAATATCTATAAATATTGCAGCCCATCCTCTGTAATTTTTTACTGATTGAGATCAATAAAATCTACACAGGCTTCCGTCCCTGTTTCTCAATCAACATTTGGTACCAGAGCGAAATTCTGGCCCTGTGAAGGTGTGGAAGAGAGAGCAGCAGAGAGAGAGGAGATTGGAGACATGTTTGCAGCATTTGAGAGCCTGTGCAGCCTCGTGCAAACTCCCAGCCCCATCCCTGCCTCCCCCACATCCGCCTGTTCCTTCCAGGTACTTGGAAGGCAATTTTTTTTTGCATTGGTGCACTCAGCACCAGGAAAAATAGCTACAGGTATTGGAAATAATATTTTTTTTCCAATAAAAGTTTTTTATCTACTGTATGTGGAGAATGTTTTGTTTGTTTTGGAGGTCTGTCTGTGCACCTACAGTGAACAAACAAGCAAAAACAAAAGTGATCAATACACAGAGCAAAGAAAATAAAAAAAGAGAAGGAGGCGCCCTGCACAAAAATCATATAGTGGAAGAGGAGAATAAGCGGCCAGAGGTGAAAAAAAAAGTGTTTTTTTTTAGCATATGTGCCCATTCTCTATCCCTGCGTGGCTTGCATCAAGGAAGCATTTTTTTTGGAGCTAAAAACCCCATTCTCCTCTCGCCCACGCCCTTTGCTGTCCCATGCGCGCCCTGCACAAGCAATAAACAATTAAAAACGAAGCCATAGCTAAAAAACGCACCCTTGCTGTCCCCCACGGCCTGTCCAAAGGAAAACAACAACAAAAATGCGCACAACAATTCAAACACGTGCCCAAGCATTCAAAACGTAGTCCAAGGCAAAAATACAGTCAAAAAACGCGCCCAAACACAAAAAACGCGGCCTGCACTTGTAGATCAGTGCGTGGAAAGGAAAAAATGTGGCCATAGGCGAATACAAAGGCGTGGAAGTGAAAAGAAAAGCTCCAGATCCGTTTTTTGGGCAAATACAACCCTAAAAATGCCCCTTCACCAGCATGCGCCACGTGGCATCCATTTTCCAAGAGGTAAGTCAATTTATTTGTCAATAAATACAAATTGCTTCCTTCCATAGTCCAAGTGGCCAAGTTGGTTAGTGCATGTGCCTTGTGAGTGAGAGGTTTGAGGATCAAATCCCACCAAAAACACTCAAAAACTCTCCTTTTGCATCTGGCGGAAATTTTGGTGGAACTACTAAATTTAGCAGGCTTTTTTGAATTTAGTTACAGCTAACTAAATTTAGCAGAGAAATCCCTAACTTAGGGTAAAAAAAAAAATTCTCCTATCTGGTCTGTTTTCTCATTCTAGACATTTTTTGGAAAAGGAGACCCACCTAAAAATTGCATTTTCAGCTATTTTTTTGCAATTTTTAGCATTTAGGGCTCAGGAGGTCACCAGGACCCCAAAACTGCAATTTTTTGCCTGTCATTCAAATTGTATTGTATATTGTACTAATTTGCAGGTTGCCATAGTCAACCAAAAATATTGTAATTACTCAAAAATTGCCAAAATATTGTACTCAAAAATAGTAAAATTTGGTTCTAAAAAACTCACGAGATCCTAGATCTCATTTGCAGCGTTTGGTGTATACAATGCCTATGGGAAGCGCTTACAGGTAAAGTCGGCGCGATGACTACTGCACTTAATGCCTAATATAGCTGCAACAACGTCATCTAAGCATCGACCGTTTAAATCAACGGGGAGTAATAAGGTCACTGTGCACACACTATGAGTCATCACATCTGTCTGTGAACGATTGCACGACATAAATCTAGACTAAGAAATGATCCAAGTATATAGCGAAGTTATGCGTGTGTATGAGGATATTTCTTTGAGCCGATGTCAATAATCACACAGACCCCTTTTAGTATTGTCTTGGCACCACATATTGAATTATTTCTCGTACATTAACGCCTCTTTCATGTATTGTCGAGTATATAGAAAGGGTGAGCTTCTTCCACGTACCGTCGGGTATATCGGAAGGGCACGTATATAGAAAGGTTCGGTATATCGGACTGATGGTATATATATATTGGGAGACCTTATACTCTGAGTGATAATAGCCAAACCCTATCAGTGATTTCTGCAAAACGAGCACCAATGCCCCCAAAAAGTTTCTTCTAGATGCACAACTACTCAGAGGAAGCTACTATGCCGCATGGAAGACAAAAATCAAGACACAACTTGAGTTTGAAAAGATCTGGCCTATTGTGACTGGTACTCTGACCAGATCAACAACTGATACAACACAACAACGACAGTTTGATAAAGCAAATCAGAAGGCCAAACTCATCATCTTGTTTGGAGTGTCCGACGATGTGCAACCCCGCATTTGAGATGCCAAAACAACCAAATAAGCATGGGATAAGTTGAGCACAGTTTATGAGGCCAAAAATAAGAATGTCATAATGAATTTGTAGAGTCAATTACACACACTGAAGTTCAAGCAGAATGAGAAAATTGAAGCTTTCTTAAGAAGAGTTGTAGAGTTGAGGGATTCACTTCTAGCCCTGGGAGAAGCAGTCACAGATGATGCTCTTGTTCCTATTGTTATGAGAGCACTCCCCTCTTCTTACCTCATTTTTGTAATAACACTAAACATGTTAGATACGACAGTTAGTTTTGTCAAGCTTGTAAACCTACTGTAACAAGAGGAAGCCATGCATAACAAGGATGATGAAGAGGAGCTAACACTTTCTTCTCATAAAAAATGGTTAGGAAAAGGAAAAGGAAAACCTAATTCCTATCAAAAGTCCCAACATCAGAATCAATATCAACATCAAGGGGACAAACAACAAAAGAAGCAATGTCCAATCTGTAAAAGAGGACATGAGTTGATAGATTATTGGTAGTATACATACAAAAAGGTTCATCAAGTAATTTTGGACCTCAACAACAACAATCTCACAAGGGACATACAAACTACAATCAAGGGAAAAAAAGGGGAACTAGAAAGGAAGACCCCATCAACAATGAAATATTGTTGAACAAGAAGAACATTCAGATAATAAAGACTTCTTGTACACTGCTTGATCAAGTGAACCTTCCACGTCATCTAGTGATGTCTGGTATGTTGATTTGGGAGCCACTCAACACATGATTGGCCATAGAGACTGGTTTACTTCAATGAGGGACACACCTTTGAAAAACCATGTTTCGTTGGGAGATGATTCTTCATGTACAGTTCAGGGGGTTGGGAACATTTTTATACCCCTCGGTTCACACAACTGTAAACTATCATATGTCGTATATGTCCCTCGGTTGACTAAAAATCTACTTTTAGTTAGTCAACTCATTGATCACAACTTAAAATTTGACTTTGATAGTCATTTCAGCAAGAAAACATGTTTGATTCGAGACAAATCACGAGGCTTGAAAATAGTTGAAAAAGCCTCCAATGTGGGACGCATGATCCAACTTGATTTTTTCCACAGAGATGATCAGGAACTTATGGCTAAGTACTCTACCTTGGCACAGTTTTGGCATCGGAGACTTGGTCATGTTAGTTTCAAGTATCTCGAGACACTACGCCGACGCAATATGGTACATGGGCTACCATCTCTTCAGAAGGATACATACAAGTGTCCTCACTGCCTAGCAGGCAAACAACACAGAGCTTTGTTCTAGAAGAGTACATATTGAGCTCATGGTAAGCTTGATCTAGTTCATACCGATCTTTGTAGTTCGATGCAACCAAGTCATTCTGGGTTTCAGTACTTCGTGCTTTGTGTTGACGACTATTCGAGAAATATGTGGATTTTTTTGTCTTCGCAAGAAAAGTGAATCTTTTGAAACCTTCAAAAAGTTCAAAGTAGCTGTTGAGAACGAAACTAATCGTCACATCAAAACTCTCTGCTCAAATTGAGGGAGAGAATTCACCAATAATGAATTCAAAGACTACCTACAAACTCACAGGATTCATTGAAAAATGCCTCCACACACATCGTAGAAGAATGGCGTTGCTGAGAGAAGAAATTGTACTATCATGGAAATGGTGTGATGCATGATTGATGATTTTGGGCTTGCAAAGACATTCTGGGTAGAAGTAGCAAAGAAAACAATATATTTTTTGAACAGAGTGCCCACAATTGCTCTTGACGGAGTAACACCACATGAAGCATGGTCAAAGCGGAAACCATCTGTTACACATCTTAGACTATTCGGGTGCAATGCAAGTATGCACATACCCAAGCAGAACAGAACGAAATTGGACATGAAGTCACAGATACTCATCTTCATTGGGTACAGTGAAGAGAATCTTGGGTACAAATTGATGGATCCAAAGACCAAAAAAATTTACACTAGTAGAGATGTTGAGTTTTTTGAGAAGAAGGAAGCAGAGTCTCCTCCTCCATAAACACCTGATGTAGATTCTTCAACAGTTGTAAAAACTGAAGCTGATGTTCCCACAGATGATGAAAGTGATGATGGTGTTGATCTGATAGAACCACGACCCACAGGGACAGTTCAACGTATGCCCAAGTGGTGTACTAGCACATTACGAGATGCAAGAATGGATGCTCCACCAGATACATCCACCCCTGGACCAAGGACTCGCAGTAAAGCAAGAGAAGAAGTGAACTTTGCTTTGATTAGTAGAGTTATTGAGTCTGATGAGCCCTCTACAGTCTAGGAAGCCCTACAGTCAAAATCTAAGAAAGACACCATGGACTCTGAATATCAGTCAGTAATGAAAAATAACACTTGGCAGCTTGTTGATCTTCCACCAGGGAAAAACCCATTGGGTACAGATGGATATTCAAAACAAAGTACAAAGCAGATGGGACAGTGGACAAGTACAAAGCAAGACTAGTAGCAAAGGGGTATGCACAAAAAGAAGGCATTGACTATGAGGAGACATTTGCTCTCACAGCTAAGATCAAAGCAATTAGGATGATCTTTGCTCTAGCTGCACAGTTTGGTTGGAAAGTCCATCATATGGACGTAAAAAGTGCCTTCCTGAACGGAGATTTACAAGAAGTCTACATGACTCAACCTGAGGGATATGTAGTACCTGGTCAAGAAGCAAAGGTATGCATACTCAGGAAGTCTCTGTATGGCCTCAAACAGGCACCCCGGGCATGGTACATCAAAATTGATGAGCATCTCGTACAACATGGATTTGTTATAAATCCATACGATCCCAATCTTTACCTCAAAAAGCAAGGGGGGGTGGCGGGGATATTGTGATTGTCGTTGCTGGATAATCACTTGGACTTATGGACTTACGTAGTGCAATGAGAAAGGAAAAATGTTACTTTCTAGGTCACCAAACTTCTAGGGTTGTTCCAATGTGATAGTAGTTATCCATGTCTATTACTCTTCTTGTTTGGGCACCTTCTAAAGCTACTTATGCCAAGTTGGATTGTCTCCTCAGAGATTTTCTTTGGGTCATGTTTGAAGGGTATATGGAATTCCAAAAAGTTGCTTGGGATGTTCGCTACAAATCTAAAGACATGGGTGGCCTTGATCTCCTGGATGTCAAACTTCAAGGTACTACTCAATGTCAAGGACTATTTGTGCCCCTAAAGGAGAGGAAGGTCAAAATATTTTGTTGAGCCACTGCATTTCTCAAGGCAACCCGTTTGGCAAAAAAGCTTGTAAAGGTCTAGATTTACAAACATTATTGCTTACTTGCATCCCAGTCAAACATATTAGCTCCTTTGCGGCTCACTATAGGGAAGGCTAGGGAGTTGATTAGGCCTCACTTAATCTAATAAGCGGATGGTTTCATATCAAGTTTCTCTCTGAACTCTCACTCTCTTTGATGGGCTCATTGTATGTTACAATTGTGTTCCATTTGCTTTGGTTCCCTAAGAGGCTAGGTCACAACCCTCAATCTAATTTTGAAAAGAGCTTAGATTTGTTATATACCTTTTGGGCAAGTAACCCCATTCTTGGTTTCCCTAGCTTACTCTTTGTGACAAGTACCGAATCATCAATAGTGATATGGAATTCATTTTAGAGATTCGGATTGCTTTCCCGAATGAACAACTCCACAAAATTGGGATCTAACACCTGAAAAATAGTAGGTTGATTGGAAATGGCCTATGCAAACCCTGAATTGGTTATCAACAACTTTCTCCACAAAGCATCCAAGTGGAAGCCTTGAATACTCTCTGGAACAATTCCTTTGTTGGGACTAGGTGTGGAAGATTTTTCAAAATTTGGAAAACAACTACCATACCCAAGCATGCACATTTAGTTCTTGGTGTATATTACACCAAGATCTATCTGTTGGTAGTTGCCTTGTCCATCATGGTGTTGCTAATCCTTTATGTTTGTTATGCTAGCACTCAAAGACCCTTAACATCTATTTTGGTTCTGCAAGCATTCTCAATTAGCCTAGATGTGGATTTATATCCTTTATCAATCATTTTGTCCCATACTAGTGATTGCTAAATGTGATGTCCTAGATACTAGTGCAAATTGAAAAGGTTTGGTCGTGATGTCCTAGACCATTGAGGAAGTTCTCCTTGAACACTTAGTTATGTCCCTCCATACTCTCCTTGCCAACAGTCATCTTCTCAATGCTCTAGCTTTATAACATGTAATAGGGATCATTTGAGAAGCAAACATTGCCATGGTTCACCATGTTTGCAATGACGCTTAGTAGTCCATAGTTCTTGTGGTGGTGGGAAGTTTGTGGTACTATATACTAGTGGTTGGAGGGATTTATACTAAAGAAAGTTCCCTTTGTTGGCTTAAGCTATTTCTCCACCTAGGTAGGATCTAGATGAGATCAACAAAGAAAAAAATAATGCTGAGTGGGAGTCTGTACTTGAATCTACATATTTGCCTATGGCAGTGGTTGCGATTGGGGTGACAAGCCGGATGATCCTCCTCATTTTCCCATTGCACCAATTGCTCATGTTGCTTAGCAGTTGTGCCTTGGTGTATTGTTGTACACTAGGCTTTATTCTTATAAACCTTTTTGATTTAAAAGTTGTTTTATTTAACTTTACTCTTAAATTTAATGTGTTGTTATGTCCCAACCAAGATAGCAACTTTCTTATGGAGTGTATAATATAGCGGACTTAAAATATAGAAACAAAGGTTCACCAAGAAAATACACTTAATTATATATTTTAAAACTAGCAATCGCATGTGTTTCATGAGATGTGAATGCCGAACGGTATATGTTATTTGATTTAGAGGTATAGTTATTACTTTTGTACTTGATGTTGATAAGGGGTTTGAGTGATGTTGTAATGCGAATCCATTATCTGGTTCAAGAAAGTAACCTCCTTTCCTTAATTATTTATGGAAGCCATGTGCTTCCATGATTGTTCTTTTACCTTGCAAGAGTGATTCCATGTGAGCTTCTTGATGCTCAGGTCCTTTCTTGGAAATTCCACTACCTTCATGCTCTTTGAAATTGGTTTCATTATGTCAGTTGCCTTCCATGTTTATCCATATAGTTGATTCTCCATCGAGAATCTCAACGTTGGTCCAAAGCTGATTTTCATTCCAATTCCTTGAATCTTATGAGTTACTTTCTTTCTCGGGTCTATGTTTATTGACATATTTTCCATGAGAAACCTCAGACTTATCCTTTTCCTTCACTTCACTGTGAGTTTCTTGAGTACTGATGGAAGGATTGTATATGAACTCATACTTGTCTTGTATGTCCATGGCACTAGTGAAGAGATAAAGAATCGGCTTCGGATCTTCCGCAACTTCTATTGCATCCAATATTTCTTGCACGGAGTTATGCGTCATCATTTCCTGCAGCTCCTCTTTATACACCTTTGAAGAATCTTTATCTTGCAGTTCAAGGAAACTATCTAGAGGGATTACCTTGTCATTTTGGGAATCACTGCACTCTATCGATCCTTCATCGAAAAGAGCTTCATCTTCAGAGGTCTCAAAACTCTTTGCTTTAGTTTCTTTATCATGGAAAGGTTCTTCCTCTTCGGATGGGAAAGAAAACACCTCCATTTTTTCATTATATCCATCAACCATTAGTTCGAGAGGGACATCATATTTCACATCTTACTTTGTTTCAACATAGCCAACCTTCATAGTGGTTGAGGCTTCCAAGTCAGCTTCATGTTTGTCTTGCATATTCATGGCTTGTATCAGGAGTTCGAGACTGAGCTTGGGGTCCTCTATTTCTTCCATGACTATCATTAGTTCTTGTACAAATGGTTCTTTCCCATTGTTTAAGGGATCATTGCAGACCAAATTGGTATCTTCCAGGGTAACATGATCTAGGAAGTCTTCATCTTCAAATGGGAATGAGAATATCTCTTCATCATAGATGCACATATGCTGATTTTTCTGCTTGAAAATCACCAAGAACCATTTCCTATTCTTCATGGTTTGCATTGTGTGGAAATTTAGAGTTGTCCTCTTGTAACTCAAATCTCCTCAATGCTTCTTCAAAATCCAAATCTCTCTAGGAAGGAAAGTCTATACCTATCAAGATGTGAATATCATCTTCCTCCTTAGTTGCCACCAAGTGATTCATCTGCTTGTTATCTTGATACAAGATGTTATCTTCTAGGCTTCCAAAATTTCATACCATGTACCTCATCTTCTTCTCAGGAATCAATTTCATCATGTATCCCTTCACTGGTATGGTTGCATAAGACCAATTGATCTGAATTTTCCTTTCCAATTCTTGGTAGATATTTCTACTCAGCAACATTCTGAATGAGGGCTAGGACGTCGGCTACCAAAACCATCACTAAAACTTTGTTGTCTGGAAATTTGGTTAGAGCCACTTATTCATCTTTGACCTTCCTGACAAGTGATACCTTTTTTTATTCCAAAGAGTAATAAGAGCCACTAGGTGGATTCATGGTAAGTTTGAGACCCTTGGCAAACTTCAAAGGCATCATGTTGTCTTAGGCGCCAAAATTTATTATATAATTTTTTAGTACATATTCTCCAACATGAAGGGAGACGTAGAAATTCTCAACTTTATTAGTATTTGATGCATTCAGAGAAAGCATGTTTTGTGAGGGAGGTGTAGGTGGGTTTGGTAGTACTCCTTTAGGGTGATGAGTTACATCACTAGGTGCTATACTACCATTTCTGATGTATTGGACAAACCTCTCAAATTGTTCAGGTTGAGTCCTCAAATATTTAGTTTCACTATTTTGGACTTTGGATTTTTTCACATATTCTATGAAATCAAAAGAAGAAGATGCAGATAAGGGGGGTGAAGGGACTGATTTTGGAGTATGGATAGGCTTAGGAGCAAGATTTTATGTTTGAGGGATGGATGGTATTTTGAACGACACACTAGGAGGTTTCAAGGTATTATATTTTGCAAGAGAAGATTTAGATTTAGACTTGGAAGAGACATCGAAAGACCCACTTGGGATTGCGAGATCCTTCTTACTTGCTACAGTATCAAGCTCCAATAATGCAGACTTTCATGGAAGGATGGAAGTGGTGATCCTCGATTGATTATTTTATTTTATAGATTCACCATAGGAGGATCATCAACCTTCTTTTTCTTTAGTAGCAATGGAGGGAGATTCTTTTTTCTCGGATACTGAGAACGAGTGAATACTGCGCATGAGAAACTAGGTGCATCTTCTTCATCTTCTTCATAACCTCCAAAATAATCAAAGAATCTTATTTTTGTATCATTCTCAAACTCATCACATTCTAGGAAACCACCACCTTCACTTTCTTGTTCAAACTCCTCTTCATTTTCTTGAAATCTATAATTTGCATTCATGGGTGGGGCCTCCAAGGAAAGCCTTTGGGGTGATCCTGCAATCTAATTTATGTTGCTTCTTTGAGAAGATAATCTCATTCAAATAATTCCCTCTTCAAAGATGCCATCTCATTCACCAAATTTTACAGTGATGGATTGGTTCTCTCATCTCCAAGATGTTGGGCCTTTCCCTTTGATGGATTCTTGATCTTTCTAGAGAGGATGAGATCATCATCAAGTTCAATGGCCATCCTTTGTGCTTCTACAATGTTCCTTGGTTGGGCTCTTCGTAAAAAAATCCTACTTCTGATGATTGAGCATTGATGAAGAATATCTTGACATTATTTTGAGATGGTGAATCCTCTTCAGGTATCCTGTGAAGCAACCATTCAAAATGAGCCATGAAGTCTCTCATGGTTTCATTTTCTCCTTTCTCTATTTGAGCCAACTGCAGTAGAAGGTCTTGATAATCTTCAGTTGATTTAAATCTTTCCTTCAAAGGAATCTTGATGTCATTCCAACCAAGTGATGGACCAGGAAGGTAGGAGGTAGAACAATTCTACTGCTTTTTCTTGGAGGGACTCCACGAACAGTCTAATAATAACATCTTCATGTTGGACACCAATAATTCCACATGATTTCATGAAGGAAACGATGTGTTCTTCAGGATGTTGTGTTTTGTCACCTTTGAACTTTGGAAAGTTCTTATGGAAAATTTTTGGTAGATTGTGGAGATGTGGTTCAATAGAAAGAAGGCATGTATTCCTTCCCCATGGAACAATGGGTTGAGGTTTTTCTACTTCATCTTCCATTTTCGTTTCTATTTATTCTCTTGCTTCTACAAATTCTTCTTCAAATTCTTCTTCTTCCAAGAGCTCAATGCTCAATGGTGGTTGAAAAATGGGAGAATTTGAAGGGGGAGTATCAACAGGAGTTTTGGATAGGATTTCTAGGTGAACTGCTTGAAGCACCAGATGGAGAGGAGGCTTGAGAGAAGAAGTATGGATTATCTCTAATTCATTCTTGCTGATTTTGCAAAGCCTCGAAATTGGAAACAACAATGCCTCTTGACCTGTTCAACCTGGTGTATCTTCCTTCAGCTAGCTTTTGGAAATTCTTGAAGTGGGAATATGAAAGGACAATGTGGAATATGAAGATTCACTTGCAAGAAATTGACAATGTATCTTTCAGAAATGGACTTTCATGAACTCCTTTTTTTGCGTTTTTCAATATTTTTTTTTTTTTTTTAATTTTTCTTAGACCTTGCAGTTGTATATTGGGTGTAGATGCTGCTAAATCTACCCCATGGTGGGTGCCAAAAACTATTGGTGAGAAAATTTGTTGGGTGGAAAAACTTGTGGATTTCTTGCCAACGCTCTGGGAATCTAAGTCCCTCTACTTAACTGGTGTAGCTTCCATATGTGCATGCATGAGAAAATGTGGATTTCTGTGTGTGGCCTTTCGATCGGGGATCCAACAAGGGACACTCCACTGACCTTGGAAAAGCTAGTAATATCTTGTTAGGGAAGACTTTATCTGAAAAGTGGGAAAGGGGAGTGAGAAATGAGATAGGGGAACTAATGTTGTAGGTAGGAAATCAGATTCCTGCACACACTAGTTAGAAACTTCAACACATGCATTTATGAGAAGAAACAACCCTGCAAATGGCAACAAGATGAGATAAGATTTTGAAACCAAAGTTTCTAAAATCTCCTCATCAAAAAGGCTAAAAAATCATTCTTCTTGTATTGATGCTTAAACAAAAGTTGTACATAGTGTGGGAATAGAAGAAATTTGAGAGTGGAGGAAAGTAGAAGAAAATGGCTATCTCCTTTGCTTTCTCTAGGTACAATGCACTCTTGAGTTTACAAGATCAATCGCTAACCCTTTGAAATGGGAATGGCATTACAATTTATAGAGTAGAATATGAATCTTCATCTACCCCCCAATTCCTTTTCATATGTCCTCACACAACTTAAAACTTTTCAACTTCCTAGGAAACTTTAAAGTCCCTTTTTATAACATAAAGGTGACTTATTACATTAGGAACATTAGGACATATGAAAAAGTGCAATCCCAACATGAAATTAGAATATTGGAAAGTGAGAGAAATTTGGGGGGAAGAGGAGAGAGAAAGAGAGAGAGAAGAAGAAGAGGAGATGTCGTTTCCGATGAAGTCTGTTGATCCTTGTTGATGGAAAGCTCCAAATGTAGTGAAACTCTGAATCTTCGAATCCCTTGCACACTGTGAATCTCCTTCAAATCTTCTCATGAATTCTCATCAAGTTGAATGAACTAAGATGGATCTCGAATGCCCTTTGAAAAATTACTAGGGTACTCCTAAACAATGATGTCCCCCTGAATGATTATCCTTGTACGACCCATTGTGCCAAAACTACATTTCGAGTGTAACTTACTATTTTGAGTAAGTGTGAATTGTGACCCGAGATTACCTTTCCTGCGATACTCCCTCCATGTTCACTACCTTATTCATAGAATCTTCAAATGGTGGCTTACCCGAAGTAACAGACCCCTATGTAAGGAGACATGCTAATTTTTGTAAGTGCGCCACAAATGTCAAAATGCGACAAAACAGATCTTGAAATTCTGGGTTTTATTCTAAGGTTCCACACTCCAAATTTTGAGTAATTCCTTCATCTGAACAAGTGGATGTTTTCATCGATGGGGGGAAGAATACTAAAAAAAAACTTAGTCCTCCATATTCCTAAAAAAGTAGGGGCTTCGTGGCACAAACATTAGTTCACGTGAAACTAGATTTTTCAATGATCATTCCCTCCAATTTTCGGATGATATCGCTCGTCGGATCTTCAAGAATTTGAAAATTTATTTGAAGAGGGCATAATGATGATAAAAAAACACATCCCTCCATATCCCTAAAAAATGGGGAATTCATGGTGTGAAAACTAGTTTGCGCGAAACTAGATTTTTCGACGATTATTTCCTCCAATTTTCGGGCGATTTTGCCCACCGGAACCTTAAGAAGTGGAGAGGTAGCTTGCTTATTTTTTCCACTACTGTGTCATGGTGGCCATTAATGGAGATTGAAATTTGAAGGTATGATTTTTTGTCTCTGTTCACAATGAAATCAACTCCATTGCAATAGGTTTTTCATTATGGTGCTTTACATGAAATTTCTCTTCAATCCGGAGATCGATTTGATGGGAAATCAAGCTTTTTCCTTCGTAGAGCCGAAAAGAGGATTTCTTCACTATGAGAATTCCTTGCTCAAAATTAGAGGTTTGAATACAATTTTTTAATGCAATTCAAGAGAGAAGAACTCAACAACAAATGGTTTGTCAATCAGTTCTCTGGTTTGGAAGATTTCTTCAAATTTTGATTTCATGGCAATGAGGATTTCCACTGTTCTTCTTCTTTGTTCTTCATTTCTTATTTTTATCTTGATGAATTATTATTATGAGACCTATGTGCCATAATGGAGTGAAGGATAATGTTTTGTAATGGATCTGGTTCAAGCTTTGGCAATGGTGGAGTGGTGGACTGGTGTTCTCTGCAATTTTCTTCTGGTAATGGAGAAGCAGCAAGAAATAACTAACAGTTAGAATTTTTTTCAAATTTTTGGGCTGGAGTTGGGAACATTTTTTCATGTTTGATGTCCCTGATCTTAGGGAAATTAGGGACATTAAATTCCATGGTGGTCAAGAGGACAACACGTGGCAGTGATCCAACGACAGAGAATGAATGCTCCAAAATCAGCTTTAAAGCACTGAGGGGCTGTAAACTGGTCATATGGGTGACCAAAACAATCTCCTAGAGAGTTGGGTGAATTTTTCCATGTTTTATGTCCCTCACCTCAGGGACATGAGAGAAATAAATTTCCACAGTGGTCCTGGAGCTGACACATGGCGCTTGATGTGACGATAGGGAATGGATGCTCCAAAAATGCACCTGGGGGCTGAAAGTCGGTCACGTGAGTGACCAAAAGACTCCCCATACGGGATGAGAATTTTTTTCCATGTTTGATGTCCCTGAAATTAGGGACATGAGGGACATCAGTTTCCACGGTGGTCCTAGAGCTGACACGTGGCTCTTGATCCAACGACAGGGAATGGATGCTCCAAAAATGCACCTGGGGGCTGAACTGTCAAGTCTGGAGGTCACATGAAGGTCCCAAAGGTCACATGGGGGATGATATGGATTTAAGGGGGTTAGGAAAAATTATCCAACCTTGATGTCTATGATCTTGAGGGACGTCAGGCACACAAAATCTCACCAGGCTCCTGGAGTTGACACGTGTCCTCCCAAAATTTGGCTAAGTCTTGAACTTGTGACAACGATAACTTGAGCTCCCGATAGACTTTTTCGGAAAAATTTTATATGATCTTGACTTGAAATGGAATTTTTAATCCAATGGTGTGGGTATCATGTCTTTATTCTTCCATTTTATCCCTAAAAAATCATATTTTTTGTTTGGTACTCCACTTATGCATGAGAAAAATTACCTACCAGATCTAATGTGCCAAAGTGTTGTGAAAAATATTATTTCACCATCATGTAGGGATTTTAATTATATTTCCTTGTATGTTTTGGTTTACTTCTAACTCCATCTGGAGTTCCCTGAATCTTCTTCTGAAGCCCACCAATTTTTTTAGGCCTATGAACTGCCTATGCTTGTGAACCATGTTTTTTACTTAGACTGCTCCAAGTCTTTCAGAACTTCCCCAAGCATTCCAAAATTATTTCCATGATGTTATAAGGTCTTCCATTCACCTCCATGTTGAATTTTTCCCTTCTGTTCTGCTCCAGGGGGTTTGATCCAGTCCTGGGAAGGCCGGCGATAGCCCTTCCCAATACTGCTAGAAGATAACATCTTTTCAGAACTCCCTAAAATCACCTAGGGGGAATGAATAGACTTTCCTAAATCACCTAGGGGACCAATTTGACATCAAATAGGGGGTGAAAAGATTGATGGATTTGGCTTGGGTTTCCCGAGAATGATAAAACATGAAAATTTCAACACATGGGTATAGTTGTTGTGCTTGGAAACTTCCAATTTCCCTGTTGAACATTTACACGGAAACACGTACTTAGTTTAGGAAGATGAATACAACCTCTTCCATAGGTTCACCTAAATCCCAACTCACACAACTTGAGAGGTGATGCCATGTGTCTTAATCACACCAAATGTTGTGTTCACCTATAGGTCATTGGGGGGGTGCAGTGATTTGACGACAACAGTTATTGCAGGTAAGCATGCCCATTTATTTGATCTAGTGGCTATAGCGGTGATGACATGCATGGTTTTGTTTAGTGAGCATGGTGAGGCTCGTACAGAGGTAGAGAAAGTGAGAGAGGTTGTAGGAGGAGGATGCCTAGGTGAGGATATATTTACATGATATGTGGAGATGCAGGGTTAATATACGGAGTAGATGATGAAGTTTTTTGTGTTACAGATCCATTTAGAGATGTATAGAGGCTGAGATCAACGGCGTAGAGTTAGTGGTGAAGCCTTTATTTCTAGAGCTCACATGATTATAGATAGTGATGATGAAGATTATAGATGATGAACTGTATATGATGTATTGATGCATGGGGGCTTGCCCCCCAACACTTGTATTTTGTAACTTATGATTTTGGAGGATATATGTATATACATATATATAGATTTGTATTGATGTCTCATTTATTGTTGATGTGTATTGTATAATATGTGATAATGATGATATGTTCTTGGTACTTTTTATTTAGTTTACTATATTCTATAGGCATTATTGGGATGGTTGATTTGATATATATTGTTGATGGTTGAAATGTGCTATGATGTGGAAAGAATAACCAAGTAATGGAATAGATAAATAATTTATGTGAATAGGAATGTATGGTATAACATTTAATATCTAGAAATGTATGTATGTGATATAATGTGGTAGATAGATAAAAGTAGCCATGTGATTTATGTAAGATAAGAGAGGAAAATAACATGATGTGTTGATGATTAAATAATGGTGAGACGTAAAATAATATTCGTAATTGTGTGTGATGAGGATGAAGGGGAAAGAAGAGTGATTACCCCCCAACGTGAGGGTGAGGTTCATTTTAGTAATAATTCCCTCAACGGTCATGTATGAACCTTAAGAACACGAGGCTTCATAAGGTAATGAAATGGAAAATGGATGTCATTGTAGATCTCTGTTTCCAGCTTCCTATCCAGGTGAGTGTTCGAGTAATCAAGAAATACGAGACCACGTTGAGTATACAAGGGCTTAGTACCTTGGAGATTGAGATGGATGATACGGGTGCAAAGAAAGTAGATGCATGATATCAAGACGCTAGATCTGCAAAATTAAACCAGATAAGATTAGAACACAATATGCGGGGGTTGCCCAGACGGTGCCGGTTCCAAGAGGATTTCAACTCCCTTGGAGGATGTCAACCCCTGTGTCAGACAAGATAATTAGATCGTGAACAATAGTAAAAATGACAAGTAAATGGAATAACAAAAGTACTTAGCTCATGTCCTGCAATGGAAATGAACCGGGCATCAAGATGGAAAGATAGGAGACACTGTCAGAGCTTTCTTCTTCTTTTGTCTAAAAATATATCCTTCTTTTCTAAGTCTTCCATTTTGGTTCTTGAAAATTTCTCCTCCTCCTTTTCCTGAAATATGGGGAAAACCCCATATTTATAGCTTAGATATGAGACTAACTGCAGGTTAGATGATACCCAGGGTGTAGTAAAGTAACCTGAGTTAGGGATGTGATGTGATCATGTGGGTCCCATAATTTGACTTATTAGGCAAAGTGGGGGACATGATTTGAATGGGAGGGTGAGATAAAGATTTCATTTTAAAAAGAAGGTGTCGGATGGGTGCATTTTGAATTAAATAATTTGTGAGAGATGGGGGATGATTCCAAAAATTGAATTATCAAATGGGTCCATATGGAGCCCATTGATAATCAATCAAATAATATGAACAAATAGATAAGATTTTATTTAATTTAAGATAAAGAGAAGCGGGGATGGAATTATCGTGCATGTAAGATTACGTAGGGATGCTATACCAAAAATAGGTGTCTACATTTTCCCCTTTTTGTTGAGTGGTTTGTGATAGCAAGCCATGAGACAAAAACAAAAAGGGTTAGATGAAAGATGTGTCCGAGGATGGATGAAGACATGACCAAAGGCAAGATGCCCTAGGCAAAAAAAGGATCGCAATAACAATAAAAAAAGGTATGGCGGTGACTTCAATATCACATCGGTAGAGGGAAATTGCGGTCTCAACGGAGACAGACGACAATGTTCTACAGACCAGTGAGTGGGTGAAGACCACTGCAGTATGGATGTAAACCAAGATGACCAACGGGTCATAGGAAAACATCAAAATATGTGTAACTAAATGTGAAAGATGTGTGTAATCCTTTGTCTGTGAGGAATCGTGTGAAAAATCATGTGTCCAAAAATGGACAAGAATGAAGATAATGATGCACCAACATAGGGCACGGAAAGACACAAAGTGAGTTATATGTGTTGACAAGTACAAGGATGAAAAGGTGCCCCAACATAAGACATAGATAGATGTTGAAATAAGATATCCCAGGGGGAATACTCATAAATGTGGATATGATGAGCAAACAGGATAGAAGGATGAGATAAAATGCCTTAAAAGGATAATAAATATGATGGCAATCATGTTTTATAAGAACGATGCATAAGTGTTAGCAAATTAGGAGGTGAAGAAGACAAATTTTTTTTATTTCTTTGGTAAGCGTGATAGAGATACTTTTGCGTCAAAACAAAAGCAGAGAAAATATTCAAGGAAGAGAACAAGATTAGATAGGTGATGTCCGTTATGGTATCTTCCAAGACAAATGTCAAAAGAAGATGGGAAGAGATTCTTAGAAATGGATATGATGATGTCCCTGTGAGAGGACTGACGAAGATAAAAGATGTGACAAGGTTCTCAAAAAGAGAAGAGGTCAATGTGGCAAAGAGAAGAACAAGAACGGTAATGAAAGGGAGAGATGGCGATACATAAACGGAGAAACATCGGCATTGACTGTGAATGCCAAATGTAAGGGATGTCGAGAAAGAGAAAAGGGAATAGACATGAGGATTGGTTGATTATGAGAAGAGCAAGAAAGATTGAATATGAAGGTGATAAGGACATGCAATAGAGGGACAAAGATGGAAGAGGAGAAAATAAAGAGTGAAAGGGGAGGAAGAAGATAACAAAGAAGGATTATGAAATAGAACAAACAAAGAGAAGACAAGAAAAGAACAGAGCAGAGGATGAAATCATGAAAAAGGGAGAGAGTTATTTAAAATGAAAGATGTGATGAAGATTGGAGTAGAGGAAAACATAGAAGTAATGGAAAATGAAAGAGATGATAGAGCAAAGAAAATTGAAGGAAACAGATCATAGTGAGGAAATCCAAGGCAAAGAATATGGAACTGACTGCATGGAAATGCATGTGGATGATGAGATGATAAAGGAAATGGGATAATGCTGAAGAGTCAGGTTTTCGATGGGGAAGTAAGGAGGAAGTGCAAGGTAAAATGGGGAGAAAGAAGATATAGAGGAAGTAAAATAAGACAAAGATCAGAAAGGAGGAGAAGACAACAAAGAAAATTATGCTGAAGGAAGTGAACCAAGAATGAAGATATTTGGTAAAGAGTGAGAAGCATAAGGAACGTAAAGAGAAACTTGAGGGAAGGAGTGACATCGATTGGAAAAGAAACAGAGATGCATGAGATGAGGATATGCTGATGACGAGAAAATAGAGAGAAGGTGTATGATGAAGACAATGAAGAAATTGGCAAGGAAGAATGGAAGATAGAGAGGTGGCGAGGAAAAAGAAAGGATGGGATAGGAGAGGCAATGCCAGTGAATGGATGTTAGGAGAAATCCACCGATAATGATCAGTAGGAAAAGATGAGACAAAAGATAAGACAAGGGAGAAAGTAAACGAAGAATGGGAGGGGGAATGCCAATGAAGGGATGTTAGGAGAAGTCCTCTGATAATGATCAGAGGACACAGAGGAAGGAAGGAATGAAGATAGAATGGAGGAGGTCAAAGAAAAGGATTCAGGATGTGCAGAATGGGGATGAGTGATTTTTAGGAGAAGTCCACCGATAATTACTAGCACGGAAACAGAAGGATATGATGAAAGAATGTTAGGAGAAGATCAATGACAATGACGTGTAAGTATGGGGGTAGATATGTGGGAGAACTCTAGAAGATGGAGTGAAAAGAGTAAAGAAAGGAGGGATAATGATGTGTAGGAAGATGAAGATGAGGAGAGGATGCAGTGGATGAGAATGGATGAGAGAGAAATGAAGAAACAAGACATGAAATGAATAGAGAAGCAACGGTTAAGTAAGATTACCTAGCGATGGATGATGGAGATGAAAAAGGGACCAGTAAGAAGTGGTGTTTGCGAGAATGAAAGAGGAGGTGAGAGGATGTGATGATGGGGAATGCTGAGAAAATGTAGATGGAGAGAATGTGGGGTAGTGGGGGAGTGCAGGATGAAAAATCATGCTTAAGAGGGACTCTTAAGTAAGATCGCCATACCGCAGGAGGATTTAAGTAAGATCACCAAACTGGCAGTGACGATATGGAAGGAGAAAGACAACATTGTATTAGATGCAGGTGTGGAAGGGTTGGTTGGAATGGATGAGTATGATGAGAGGTGAGAGATAGAAGATGATGAAGATATGATGGGAGACGGAAGGATAAGACGACCAACCATTATTAAGAGAAACTCTTAAGAAAGATTTCCCTACGATGGAGATGGTTAAGTAGGATCACCAAACCGAAGAAGAAGAAGAATGATGAAAAGACTAAGAAGTGTATACCAAAATGGAACAAGAGATGAAAGGAGGTGATATCAATGTGATAACAAGGAAACATAGGAGTGTGACATGAATGGATGGAGGAACATATGCAACGTAGATGGAGAGTGTAAGGGAAATCCTTAACTGGGAAGCCCACGTCGTGGCAGTGATGATGCAAGAGTGTTAAGCGGAAAAGGAAGAGTGGAAAGACGTTTGTGGTAGTGATTGTCATTTTTTGAAAGAGGAAAAGGTGGAGAAGCTTCTACAGCGGGAAGATCCAAGGAAGAAAATATACCTTAACTAAGGTTATCTAGCTATATGGATAGTTAAGCAAGATTGTCAAACCAAAAGTGGAAGAGAAAAAGAGAAACTCAAGAGGAAAGACAGGTAAGATATCTGGCATCATGCAAGGGGACAGAAAGGTGAGAAGGATGATGTGGAGACAAATGGTGATAAGTGGACATGGAGAGCGAGGATCAATGGATCAAAGATGGTGTTGAACATGTTGAGAGATAAGGAGCTGCAGGATAATGAACTTACCTTGAGAAGGACCCTCAAGTAGGATTCACAAACTGCAATGGTGATCAAGTAGAATTCACAAACTGAAGAGTGTATTTGCAAACACATTCATGGAGATGATGGATAGATATAAAATTCATAGTGTGAAATTTGATGTGATTTTTATAAAAGATGATATGGATGAGATGAATGGAACATAGTTGTAGCAAGGGTGTACAGGGAAACTATGTTTCGAACTGGATTGGAGATAAACAAGAAAGGTTACCACTCAAGGCATTGCACTTGTGGCCAATAACAGGTGTTAACACATAACCAACGATAGTTAGTTATACCGAAAGATCATGAGGGAAATATGGATGAAGGATGCTCATAATCCTAATATTGACATGACAAAGGGATCAAAGATGTGACTTGTACGTGGGAAGAGGGATCTCCAAAAGTGGTGTTCCTTAAGTCTATGCCCTAGCTCTGGGAAAGGGAAAGAACAATAATAGAAAGCTGATCAATGCAGGAAGCTTTCAGAAAATATTGATAAAAGGAAGGCTGATCAATGTAGAAAACCTTCAATATATAATAACAGAGTAGCCATCCTTTGAGGGTATGGTCTACTTTATACATAATACAGATGACAAGAATAATATGATAGCCGTCCTTCAAGGGATCAGTCTATTTCTTTTGATTTTGATTTGTATAATTTTCTTTTATTTTCTTTCTTTGTATGAACAGTTGTCCTTTGAGGGATTAGTCTATTTTTTATAACTTTGATTTTACCTTTACATACGTGAATTTGAGCTTCACATGGGGGAGAGCTGGGAATAGCTAAGTAAACCCATTAAAGAGGGGATAAGGAATGTACAAGAGACACCCTGGACCCTTTGTATGGCTGCAATAGGATAATGAAAAGATAATGGATGTAATGGTTACATGATCACATCAAAGTAGTGAAGGCAGATGACATAATTCATATTATTATAATGATAAATGGAAGGGGATAAAGATGGTAGAACAATCTAAGGATGTAACTAATTTTTCATTGGTAGATATGTTAACAGTAGACTGGTCACAAGTGAAATGCATTAAGAGGTTCCATTTTTGGTTTACCACCACGAGAGGGAAGACAGTGAAGTTGCAATAAGATGAGATGATAGCTAAGTAGGAAACAAAAATTTATCCCGAAGGAAACGAACATATGACCACAATGGTGGATTTAGATGAAAATAAATGATGATGCCCCAAGAGAGACATAAACATAGAAGGACAATCATGGCCTCAAAGGAGGGCTTGATGAAATAAACGGTGTCCTAAAAGAGACACACATATAGCCACAATGGTGGACTTCAAAACAGATGGTGCCCCAGAAGAGACACAAATATGGAAGGGTAATAATGGCCTCAAAGAAGGGCTTGATGAAATAAATGATGTTGTAAAAGAGACACACATATAGCCACAATGGTGGACTTCGAAATAGATGGTGCCCCATAAGAGACACAAATGCAGAAAAAGGTCCCTCAATGGAGAGACAAACATGGCCTCAAAGGAGGGCTTCAATGAAAAAGATGATACTCTCTAAAAGGAGAACAAACATAAAATAACAAATATGGCCTCAAAGGAGGACTTAGAATGAGATGAGGATCTGGATATAATTAAGTTAGATTAGAATGGATGTGAATAAAGTAGATACAAAACAATGTTAAAGAGTGAAGTCCCCTAGTAACAACGGGGTTGTACAGATGATGATGTTCAAGGGCGAGGGAAGGTTATTCCCCAAATGGGTTAAATGTGAAGGAGGTAAAGGATGTCGAAAGAGCTTAGATGAGATTGTTTTAGATTTGGATGGGGTAAACGATCGGAGACCACAATGTGTTTAGCAAGATAAGTTGTATTGATGAACAATGGAGGTTATTCCTTAGGAGGAATGACGTGGGATGGATGAATATTAAGGGATGATGTGGATGGAGGGATAATGGGAGATCTGCTAGATGGGATATGGATTGGATTCAAGGTAGATAGAGAAGGAACTTTCCCTTGAATGAGGAAATCATCTTTCTCAATAAGGTTATTAATGATTGACCGAAAGGCCTTACAATGTTCGATGTCGTGACTTGGGGTATGATGATAAACACAACTACAATTAGGATTGAACCATGATGGCTTGGGACCATAAGGATGAAAGGATTTAATAGGAGGAATTTTGATGGTAGATGTTCGAGTTAAATGTCGAAAAATGTCTGTGTATGACCCCATTGAAGTGTCATGGGGAAGGTAACTCCTGTGGGTTTTGATAGGATGTCTCGACTTGGAGTTAGGAGAAAACGTAGATGTAGATTAGATGTGTGAATTTCATGTTTTGGAGGACAAATAAAATTTGGTTGAAGGATGGTATTGTTTGGATGTGGATTGATTATTTCAAGATGTCGTAGATGGAGAAACTGATCCTGTCCTGGATGTTATGGCATTGGATTGTTGAGGAGAGGGAAAATCTAAATGTTTCTGTGGATGCACAGGGAATGTCAGGGATGTTTTCCCCAAGCCTTATACTTTGACCAAGAAGATTTACCTCTAGCAGGGATGACAATAATTTCAACTAGAGGATCTGATAGTGATGGTGTGGTTATCAATGGAGAAACTGTCCTAAAACAAGATGAAGATGTTAATGAAGATATAGGTGTTTGTATGATGAGATTAATGATATCTATGTGAGACATGGATTGTTTCGATTTGGGCATGGAAAGAGATGATTTTATAGAGGGAGAAGGTAAAACATATTTATTTGATTTAGGTAGAGGTGTTGGTACAGTAGGTGATTCAAGGGGTATATTTAGTAGGGTTGCAGATCGAGAGGATTTGATTGATGTGATGGGAGGATTGGGTAAAGAATATTGGGGTAGACTGGGTGATGTGGCCATGAGAAAGGTTGTCAAGGTAGATAGGTGGACTTGTTGATATGATAGGTATAGGGGTTGCTGGGATAGATAAAGATGTAGGCACTTTTGGAATATGTGGAGATGTGAGTGATGTGATAACCAATGGAGTAGACCTTATGGGTAAGGGTAATGCAGCAAATGCAGGAGCATTTTCAGAACGTATAAGTAGGATGGACTGGTTGTTTCATAAATGTTTCAAGGGGTAAGAACGATATTTTTGATAAAGGGATTGATGTCAAAGATAGGGTTGCAAGGGTGCATGTTGTAGAACTGAGATTTAGTTGGGATGGTTATGGGCAATGTAGGTGTAGTAACAGGTGCATTTGATGAAGATGCCGGTGAATGAATAGGTGTGAGAGACGTAGGGATATGTGTGGATATGAGTGGAAAATAGGTGCTGAAGATGAATCTAATGTGGTAGATTGAGGTATGTTTGAAGTGGCGGAAATGGATGATATAGTTGAATTTGATGTGGATGTGGCAAGGATAGAAGAAGGTACAGGTTCTAGGACAGGTAGTGAAAATTGATGTAGGTGACAGGTTTTGAATAAGGGATGGGAATAATGTCCATTGTGGGAACATGTGGAGTTGGTGATAGATAGGATCTTGATTGATAGTGTCAACCATACAAGCATTTGATAGTTGAGATGTAAAGGGGGTGACGTGATTTGTTGGTGGTTGATTAGTCTGTGTAGTGGAGGTATCAATTTGGATATCGCCTTAATTTACAAGTTGTTGGACACAATCTTTGAAGGAACAACATCTCTCAATGTCATGACCTTTGACTTGATGATATTTACAAAAGTGGGAATCGTAATACCAAATAGGCTTGGATTGCAAGTTGTCTACAGGTCGTATGAGAGGCATTTGGATAAAGTTTACACTCATCAACTTATCAAATATAGAACTGTATGATTCTCCTAAGGGAATGTAGTTGGTCGTTGATTGAGGAGATCATTGTTGAGACCATATGCTTGGTGTAGATGGGGATGAGGGTTCAGTGAGCACAGTGTTGGGCGCAGTCTTGAACTTGCCATTATGTGTGAATGGTTTAGTGGATTCAATTTTTGATTTAGTTGAACTTAATTTAAGATGACCCTGCTCAATGGCATGGGTTTTGAGCTTATGAGCCATTGTGAAAGCTTCATCAAAGGTTCAGAATGATTGGATCTGCAAAGTGGATGATATATGTTTGGCACATGAACACGAGAATAAGTCAATGAGTTCAGTTTGTGGGATAGTGAAGGATAGCTGGTTTATAACACCATGCCACCATGTGACAAAGTCGACGATGGGCTTGTTTTCATACTGTCGAATGGTATATAGATCAGTGATAGTGGTCTTACATGTGATATTGATAGAAATTTTTTCTAAGAACAACTGTGTAAGTTGAGTGAAAGAGAATATGGAATGTCATGGGATACTGTGGTACCAGTCCAACGTGGGACCCGACAAAGACATAGGGAAAGTGCGAAGAAGTAAATCATGATCATGCACAATAAGACAACATGCGTGTTTAAATGTGAGGAGATGTTGTTGTGGATCTTCTTTATTGTTGAATTTATTAAATGCAGGAAGTTTCCAATGAGTAGGGTAGGGTTTGATTGGAACCGATGGATGAATGGGTTCATTACAAATGTGTTCATAGGATAAGGTGTTCTTGGGTGGTATGGTAAGGGTTTCTAAACTGGCTAACCGATTCATTAAGGCATGAATTGAATCACTCGAGGTGTTGTAAGGTTGAGATTGGATCGGATGTGTAGTTTGAAAAGTAGTTTGATAAGGTGAATAATGTGTTTGTGGGTGTGTGGGTAGTTGAGGAAGTGTCTGATAAGGTGGTTGATAAGTTTGTGGATAGGATATTTACGGAATGGTTTGATAAGAAAATTGATTAACTTGTGGATATGTAGGTGTTTGGGGAGTTGTGTGGTAAGGTGGAACATGTGTCACAGGTTGGGATTGTTGTATAGGTTGACTTTGAATTTGAATAATAGGTTGTTGTGGTAGATGGTAGGTAGGGATATGAGTGTTAAGGGGTTGAGACTGTTGGAGCATAGGATGGGTAGGGATGTAGGTATTCAAAAGATGAGATTGTTTGATGGGCATACTAGTGGCGGATGAAATAGAATTGACAAAAAGGGATGTGGGTGGAATGCGATCCACCAATTGAGGAGATTGGGAGGATTGAGAGATTGTAGGGGATTTTTGGAGTAAGAAGTCATACATGGGGTTAGGAGGTGATTTGAGTGTATCTAGAGGAGCAGGGGATGGTGGTACGATTGATTTAGGAAGACTGGCTTGACAAGGGATAGGAGGGTTGGTGTCAAGGTGGGGAGGATTTTGTATGACATGGTTCTCAAGAGGTGAGACTATGGAGACTGGATATTGGCGGACTGACAATGTGGTTTTGAGTTTAGAATCCTGTTGAGTAATATCATCAGAAGAAGTAACTTTACTGGATAGAGTAGATTGTTTGTTTGTCTCGATTTGGGAGAGAGCGAAAATAGGTGTGAAGTAAAGAAACATTTGTTTGTGTATGTTATTGAAAAAAAAATCAAGAATTTTTTTAGCATCATGATTAATTTAGAGGATGTGAACAGAAAAGAAAAGTAGCAATAAAGGTGCCTAAAGGAATCTAAAGCTGGTTTCAGGCAGTTATGGATTGGGAGATGTCTGAGACGGTTGCCTGTTGGGTGTTTAGGTCCCAAACAGTTAACCAGGTGAGAGGAATGTTTTGATGTGTAAATTATGTTTGTGCAATTTTATGTAGTGTGTGATAGGTGAAATGCAGATATTTAAATTCTTTTACTTAAGCTATGTGATCAGGCAGGATGTAGAAGGTTCATTTTAGACCAAAATGAAATGTGACATTCGATGTAGAAAAACACTCATGAAAGGGAAAATTCGATGCAGAAAAGAGAAAATAGAGAAAAATGAGAAATATCCTGGAGAATCGCTTATTGTGGTTATTTAAGTGTGTTTGATAGTGATGTATTTAGAAGTGCCTGTTAATGACCAGAACACCCAAGTACCCTGAAATGGCACCGTTTATGACTTGAAATTGCACTGTTTGACTGCAGGAGGTCGGTGAAGTTTTTTTTTGCAGTGTGCTTGGTTTGAACAGTGGTCTTTGATAGCATAATTTAGACTTTTTCCTACAAAACAAATATAACAATTAGTGGATATGAGTTAAAAAAATATAAAAAAGGATAATAAAACAAAAAATTCTAATGTTTATATGTAAAAGAAAATCCTCGGTGTAGGATATTAATCTAAAAAAAAAGTTGTTCATTTGTATCTTAATTAGAATAAACAAACAATCGAAACTAAATCGAATGCAAACTAAATTATAAACTAAACGATGAAATAACTATGATTAAATAATGAAATAAATGATGAAATATAACTAGATAACTCTCAAATAAATATTCAATGTAGATCTTAACATGGAACGATAAACAAAATAATGTGATAATGCATTTAAAATAATAAATTATGACATGCACTATGACATACCAACTTTAGACTTACAAAGCCAAACGCTAACTGACTAAAATAACAATTAAGCACCTAAATGATAAAACTACGTTATCAAAGCAATATGAACATGTATGTTGCATTTATTTAACAATTTATCAAATCTAAACAAATTTCACCAATAAATGTTCATTAATGACATAAAACCCTTTGCTAGTTCCTTATCTAATTTGGCCAACAAATTTAATGACAGATGTTGGATGTCAATCAATGATACAATGAGATACAATGTCTAATCAATGGGACAAAAAAAGGAAATATCTCATCACCATTTGTTGTTAACACTTCATTATCTACTTTTTAATAAGTTTATAATTGGTCCTACTGCACATGGACATGGATTTTTACATTGACGATGACATAATGAGAATTGTAAATGAAAAATACGTGCTTGGAAATTGTAAACTACTTGCTATAAGGAGACTACCTAGCTACCAAATTCTACTTCAATATTGAATGAATATGTTCTATATTCAATGTAATAACTACCAATGGTGATAAATATGTTTGAATGAATTATAATTCAGTTGCTATAAAAGGACTGTACAATAATTATAAAAAAAAACTCGTGTGAAAGTAGGAAGCTGAGTTGGAGATGAAACTGGTAGGAGTGGTAATTAGGGTAAGCTGGTTGAATGAAGGGAGTCATGAGGAAGACAAGATGGAAGAGGGGAGATATGGTGGTGGGCATGATGGAACTCAGAGCAGGGAAGGAAAGGAGAGGGAGTGGATGTGGAGGAGATGAGTGGATGGGAGGTAGCGTGGGGAGGAATGCAGGAGTAGTGGGTGTAAGGTGCCAAGGAGATGAAGCTGAGGGGAGAGTGGTGATGAGTTTGGAGGTCGATGGTGAAGTTGGAGAGGAACGGTGGTGCAGTGGGGAGAAGGGACGACGATGGAGATGGGGAGTGGAGAGGAGTTCGGAGCAGGGGAGGGAGACAGGGCATGTGGGGATGGAGACGAGTGGTCAGAAAGGAGACGGGGCAGATGAGAAGGGAAGGGAGATGGGTGGACGGTGAGGTGGGAGCTCGAGGGGAGAGAAGGGAAGATGGATGGGGGATAGGTAGGTAGTGTGTGGCATGGGGCAGAGGTTGGAAGGTGGAATGTACGTGGGGGGAAGCAGTTGGAAAAAGCAAAGGATGGCTCGGTTTGGATCGAGAGTGGAGTGGAGAAAGGAGATGAAGCGCAGGAAGATGGGGACAGGGTGGAGTGAGGTGGATGTGGGGACTAGTAAGTTAGAGAACGGAACGGGATGTGAGGTTGGAAGGGAGATAAGAGGCAGTGCAGAGGAGGATGGAGATCTGTTAGAGGGTCGAGGTGGCGAAGTGGAGAGAAGGTTGGTGGAGATGGGTGTTCAAGCTACGGGAAAATGGATAAGGAGGTGGTCAAGCTTGTTTTGTATTTTTTTTGTTTTATTGTAAGTGTTAGTTTTATTATATAAAATAATACAAATGAGGTTGTATATTAACGATTATTCAAAGAACATCGAAAAATGTATCATAAACCAGGGAGATGAATATAAACCACAAAATGTAACTACAATATTAATTACTATTAATATATATATATATATATATATATATAAATTTTTATATGGAATGAATATATAAACTTTTATCCCAATTAGAAAGTTCTAAATACTAATCTTTTGATGATGATTAATCGTGATATTTATGATATTTAAAAAATAAATAAAGTAAGTAATAACAACAAGATATATATTTATTGTAAAAGCAAGTTCAAACACAAATGTCAAGTCATACAATCAATTTCTGGATTCATTTCCCATGCGGGTAAATAGAAAACAAAGAACACGTACCTTTGAGGAGACTTAAACAATGGATTGTGCTACACTTAGATCCACGAATATTAAGACCATACAAATAAGAAAGTTAAAAAAATATGAGAAAAATAACAAAGAAAATGACCAGATCTAGGATCTGTTTCCACCGGGCATGCCAAATGTAGATCTATGTTTCCAGCTTCCTATCTAGGTGAGTGTGTGAGTAATCAAGAAACACAAGACCACATTGAGTATACAAGGGATTAGTACCTTGGAGATTGAAATGGATGATGCGGGTGCAAAGAAAACAGATGTATGATATCAAGGAACTAGATTTGCAAAACTAAACCAAATAAGATTAGTTCACAATATGCGGGGGTTTCCTGGATGGTGCCGGTTTTATGAGGATTTTGACTCCCTTAGAGGATGTCAACCCCCGTGTCAA
Organism: Taxus chinensis; assembly: GCA_019776745.2. Lineage (NCBI taxonomy): Eukaryota > Viridiplantae > Streptophyta > Pinopsida > Cupressales > Taxaceae > Taxus > Taxus chinensis. Next base: position 83,705,359 of record CM034154.1, on the reverse strand, counting down.
ATAAGATAATTAGATTGCGAACAATAGTAAAAATGACAAGCAAATGGAATAACAAGAGTACTTAGCTTATGTCGTGCTATGAAATGAATCGGGCATCCAAATGGCAAGATAGGAGACATTGTCAGAGCTTTCTTCTTCTTCTATTTAAAAATATATCCTCCTTTTCTAAGTCTTCCGTTTAGGGTATTTTGAAAATGTCTGAGTCCTTGTCCTCCTCCTCCTTTTTGAAATATGGGGGAAAACCCCACATTTATAGCTTAGAAATGAGACTAACTACATGTTAGATGATACCCAGGGTGTAGTAAAGTAACATGAGTTAGGGATATGATGTGATCATGTGGGTCCCATAGTTTGACTTATTAGGCAAAGTGGGGGACATGGTTTGAATGGGAGGGTGAGATAAAGATTCCATTTAAAAAGAAGGTGTCGGACGGGTGCATTTTGAATTAAATAATTTGTGAGAGTTGGGGGATGAATCCAAAAATTAAATTATCAAATGGGTCCATACGGAGCCCGTTGATGATCAATCAAATAATATGAACAAATAGATAATATTTTATTTAATTTAAGATAAGGAGAAGTGGGGATAGAAATTGTGTGAATATAAGATGTCGGGGGGGGGGGGGGTGTGGGGGGGGGGGGAGGGGGGGCGCTATACCGAAAATAGGTGTCTACAGTCATCTACCATAGATGAAGATGCCTACAAGGCATAGAGGGAGCATGTGAAGCAACAACATTGTGAGGATAAGTGTTGAATTGGATGGAAGAGGAAATGGTGCCAATAATAGGAGGTGTGGTGATAGGAAGTGCGGAAGTAGGAGGCTTGAGAAGCCATGAGATGCGGTAGCAATGTGTGAGGGATGAGAGGATGTAACTATATGTGGATTAGCTAGAGAAAGTTGATAGAGAATGACCTTAGGAGGTGGGTGGATGATAACCTTAGGAGGAGGTGAAGGAGATAGGAAAATAGTGGCAGAAGCTCACTTATGTGGGATAGGAGAGAGAGAGAGAGAGCGCTCATGAGAGTGAGGGTAGAAAATAATGACACCTCTTTCTTCTAATTGTCACAGGTGATCATGGAGAACATAACAGTCATTGTCATGGTGTCCATTGATGCAGTGGAAATCGTAGAAAGGGCGGTCACACTGGCGGTGCAAGCGATGAGGGGGATGATGTTGGTTAGAAGGTAGATGGATAAACCTCTTATCAAGTAAGGTATGCAAGACATCATGTGGTTTAACATTATCTGCAAAGTGCAATGGATCACATGTGGGAGGTAGATAAGGCTTCGGTGAATGTTGATGTGGTGGTGGAGAAGAAGGATGCTTATGTGGAGGAGGGGATGGTGACTGTGAAAGGGGCTTGAATAGAGGGAAGATGGGAAGACTTAGTAGGTAAAGGAGAAATATAATAAGTAGAAGAAGGTGTTAAGACATGATCCACATTGAGGTCCTTTTCTAAATCAATAAATTTATAACACAAAAGAATAAATGATTCGTACGTATCATATAATAGCTTTTCTTTTAATGGAGTAATTAAGCCATGAAAAAAGATAAATTGCATTTCTAAATCAATATGCTGAAATAATAATTGATGCATGCAAGAAGTGAAGCTTAAAATGTAATCTAAAATTGGTTCTTTCTTTCCCTGATGTGAAGAAGGCAAGTGCTCATATGTAACTTTAGGGACATTGTTAGAAATAAAACGTCTAAGAAAAGCATCCTCCATATCATAGTAAGTACTAATAGATCCATTAGGGAAATGAATATACCATTGGAGATCATGATTAACAAGGCTATTATGAAAATATTTTAGTAACAAATGATCATTGGAATAAGAAGTCACAACCAATCGGTAATGCTTTAGATGCAAATAGGGATTGCATGTGTCGTCGAAACATGAGAAGGTAGGCATGCCGAAAGCATTAGGGAAAGAAAAATTATGAATCTTCTTGGGAATAGGATTACTTGGAAGGGAATTAAAGGTAAGGTTATGAACCTAAGATTTCAAATTACCAACAACATGCATGAGGGATATGATATCGTGCGAAGGAATGATTGGAGAAGTGCGAGGCACATTAAGGGGATGGATCTTGCCATTATGAGTGATCATGGGAACTTGAGAAGGATAAGTGGATGTGGAAGGAGGAAAAAGAGGTATGAGAGGAGGAGAGGAACATAGAGGCTCTATGAGAATGCTAGGTGTAGGCTTAGGAGACACGGTAAGAGGTACACTAGGGGTAGAAGTGAAATCAACATGGGAAAAATTGGAAATAACTTCAAAAGTAGAAGAAAGAGGAGTATTAAATTCACATTCATCAGTCTTAATATAAGAAACATCATCACTAACATGTTCATGATCAAAAGCATAATAAAATTCACTATCAGTCATATTTTCACAAGTAAGGATTCCATCAAGAGTACCATCAACATATAAAGAACTTGTAGGAGTACTAGCATCATATTTATCATGGTAATCATTGGAAATAATTTCATAAGTAGGAAGAGTAGGAGATAGATATTAACATTCATCTTGACTACAAGTAGGAACATCATTATGCACATTTACATCATCATTATCAGAAGTATAATTATTAGCATCTATGTCATCACAAGAAAGAATCTCATCACGAAAAGAATCTATTAATATTATCACTTGCCATAAGAGAAGGGGAATAGGATGAAGCATTAGTGGTGACTATGGTGGATGAGGGAGAACATGAAGCAAATTTTTTTTAGGGGAGGCTATGAAAAAATCAAGGATTTCTAAACCAACAGGAAGGGTTTTTTGTAAGTTAATGAGTTGTTGGAGGATTATATATGGATCTCTTGGTTTAATTTTGACACTAGTGATATGAAAGGTTGACTATGAGCGTGGGATAAAGACAAAAAGGGAGAAAATTCCAACCACAAATGTCAAAATGTGAAAAATAAATAAACAATATAGGAGTACCGAGGATGGAAACAAGTGTCTGGACACTAGTGTCCAAAGTGGACGTCAGTGTCCTAGAATAGATGATGAAAAATGTGAGAATACAAATAGATAAGGATCCCTGTGACCTGACTAGAAGTGGATACAAAAATGACAAATGTTGAAGAGAGTCATAATAGAAAACAATAAAAAAACATGGATGGAAAAGAGATAGTGTCACCAGTGAATACTTTTCTTACTTAAGATTCATGAATATAACAACATACTTATGACATAGAAAAATAGTAATATGTGCATGCTTTTGTGTATGCACCCCTATATGTTGTTAGGTCGACCCTAGATATACGTTATTGGTTATATCCCATGAACCTTAGTTCGTTGCTAAAATATGAACATGAAGGTAAAACCTTTACTGTTCCAGCCAGCTTGAATCCTTTAAAGCATCTCAAATGACCTATCGACCTAACAACGTTCTCATTCCAAATACAAACTAGGGGTCCTCTGACACGACTTCTACCAATGCTTCTAAATCTGCATCTAAGAATAAAACCAATCCTTCACACAAATGTATCTTTATCATTGTTCTTGGAAGGGTTTCAACCTTGGAAATTATGAATAAGAAATACAAGACTTGGTCTTTGATCAATCTCATAAACCTCATGAGAAATACATACTAGGTTTCGACAAACCTTCTTCTGACATTTTCACAACCACAGAATCTAGATCCATAATATAACCAAATCCATCCTCTCTGCCTTCACATAAAAACTCTATTGACATAGATGATGCCATTTCCATCCCTCTAAAAAAATTAGTCAATACTATCACATAAGGACCGCTCACTTATCAGACTAATGATGGCACTAAGACTCTTCCACTCATATTGCTTGAAATGGTGGAAGAAGACTCCCATACCATCGATAGTATTCAATGTCACAACAACCAATCCAGCCTGTCCTACATGGGGGTAGAGGATCATTACATTCAAAATACTCTACCACCTGACACATCGACACTCCTTATGAATAAATTGTCGACATCAACATAGGGAATCCACAAGATCCTCACATAGTTAAAGTTTTTGAGTCTTTAGATTTAGAAGAAATAAATGACTTTACCACCTTTATTTTTAAACATAGTTAGGCCTTTGCATGGTCATATAATGACATGTCAGGTATCGATGTTAACATCATTTTCCACAACATCGTCATAATCCCTAATGCTAAGTGTATCAAACAAAAACTACATAGAATGCACCCTCATGTAGCCCTCCTCATCAAAGAAGAGTTACAATGTCTTCTCTATGAAAAATTCATAATACCCATTGACTATCTACAATGGGTTTCTAATATTGTACTCGTAACCAAAGCCTTTAGAAATTCACACATCTACACAGACTTCTAATATCTTAATCTCTCATGTCCTAAAGATGACTTCCCTCTTCCTAACATCGATCAACTTGTCGATCTCATTGCTGGCCATGAAATTCCATCCCTTATGGATGGATTCTCTAACTACAATTAAATCCTTATCGCGACTGACGACCAACATAAAACTTATTTCATTAATGCATGGGGGACTTTTTACTACCTTGTCATGCCCTTTAGAGTTAAGAATGTGGGTGTCACTTATCAGGAAGCTATGAAATACATCTTCCACGATCTTATTCATAAGATTTGGGAAGACTACGTTGATGATCTCCTAGGTAAATCCAAACAAATCAAAGACCATCTTATCATCATTTATTTCATCTTTTCTCGTCTTATCCAATACTTCCTCCACCTTAACCTTGCTAAGTGTGTATTCAGTGTTCTCACTAGAAATCTCCTAGGGTTCATTATTTCCATCAGGGGCATTGAAGTGGACCCTGCCAAAATAAAATCCATCATTGAGATGCCTCCTCCCTCTAATATCAAACATCTTCATAGTCTCCAAGGTATACTTCAACCAATCCACCATTTTATCTCGCAACTCTCATATTGTTGTCAAAATTTTCACCATTTCCTTCGAAAAGACATTCATTTCAAATGGGATCACAACTACTAAAAGCCCTTCAAAGACCTCAAACAATATCTATTATCACCACTCGTGCTGACACCTCCACATGAGGGGGTTGTTTTATCTATACATATCCTACTATTGACCATGACATGGGTTTTATGTTAGCACATATAGACAAGCAAGGTAGAGAACATGTTGTATACTACATAATCCACACTCTTCATCACTACGAAACACATTACACCAAAATAGAAAATTTATGTTGTGCCTTGTACTTCGCGACTTCCAATCTTCACCACTATCTCCTTAATCATAAAAATTACGTTGTCACCAGTTTCAATCCACTCAAAGCTATGCATTCTAAACAATATCACAATGATCGTATCACTCGATTGGCTCATGCTCATGACTGAATTTGATCTAGAATTCATGTCATAGAAATATATTAAAGGGAAATCCATCTCTGATCAACTTGCAAAAGCTCCCCTTCATGATAATCAACTACCTCATGACTGATTTCCCAGTGAATCCATTAACACCATTGATAAAGAATACATTCCTCTTATAATGACACTCTTATTTAATGGTTCCAAATGTCACTGGGGGAGGTTCCGGTATCATCATCATACCTCCTTGGGGACTCCTATCCCTTTATCCTTTAAATTGAATTTTGAATGTACTAATAACATGGCCAAGTACAAATATCTCATCACGGGTCTCTAAACACCAGTCATTCTTGGTGTTCAAATCTTGGACATCTATGAATACTCTCAACTTATAATCAATTAAATAAAAGGAATTTATCAATGTAAAAATGATTTTTTACAAAAATATAAGAACATTGTTGAATTCCTCTTAAAATCCTTTGATCAATACACAATCCAAATTGTTCCTTGATCATCTAATAAATTCATAGACACTATGGATTCTCTTGCATCACTCATCTCCTATCAGCCGATGATTCCAAGTTGTTCATTGTTGTACATAAACTAGATCAACCATCCCATACCAACAAACTCCCTTCTATTAACATTATTGAAGACAATCAAACAGATATGTGGTACACTCAAACCTATGACTATCTTTCTCAATCTAAAATTCCCTTTGATCTATCTAAAAATGCTAAAAGATATTTTCTTCAACACACTACTTGATACGTCATCATAGGTAGTGTCCTTTGCAAATGCAAATTTGATGGTCTCCTCCTTCGATGCCTCAAATCTCATGAATCCACTAAAGCTATCCAAGAAGTCCATGACGGCATATGTGGTGGACACTTTAGCAATTTGGTTGTTGCCAAATGTGTCCTACGGATGGGATATTACTGGCCTACCCTTAATCAAGATTATTGTGCATATGTCAAGAAATGTGTTAAATGTCAACAACATTCCAACCTCACTCATATTCCAAGTTAGGCCCTACAACCCACTCAAGATTTGTGGCCTTTCTCACAATGGGGAACTTGACCTCATTGGCCTCATCAACCCTCGTTATCACAATGACATCACTCTATCATCACCGCTACTAAATAATTTACAAAATGGGTGGAGGTTATTCCCATGGTCTCCACTAAAGTAAATAAAATTATTGATTTCATCTATCAACATATCATATGTCATTTTGGCATCCCTCACAAGCTTATCACAGATAATAGAATGTCTTTCAAAAACAAGGAAGTGAAAATATTATCCAACACTTTCAACATCAAGCTAAGCTTTTCATCCCCTTACTATCCACAAGAAAATGGTCAAGAAGAAGCTTCTAACAAAACACTCAACAAAATCCTCATAAAAACTCTCGACCAAGCAGGCGAGAATTGGCATCTTCAAATTTTTTTCTCTATAGGCCTATTAACTAGCATCCATACTCCTATAGGTGCTTACACCTTCTCTTTAGTCTATGGCTCCAAGGCAGTTTTACCCCTTGAAGTTCAAATCCCATCTCTCCATGTGTCCCTCAGGGATCTTGTCTCTGATGAGTATTATCGTCAAGAACGTCTAACACAACTTGAATTATTAGATGAACGTCTCCTAACAGCCCTCAAACATCATCATGTCTATCAAAAATGCATCAAAAGAACATATAAAAAACATGTCAAATAACGTGACTTCAACATTGGTGATCTTGTCCTCAAAGAGAATCAAAATGTCACTACTCTGGAAAGGAGTAAACGTGGAAATTTTTCCCCTAACTAGATTAGTCCATATGTCATCACTCACAAATATGGGTCAGGAGCCTATCACTTAGCCTCCCTTGATGGTAAACCTGAAAAGGAACCTCTAAATGCCTTGCACTTGCATCCTTTCTATTGTTAACACATCTACTTTCATGACATTAGTCACATCAAAGATCTTATTCCACCACTAACCTATCATTTACTATTGTAATGATTTGGAAGTTGTGGTATGTCTGTCAGTATCTTATAATCATGACCTTAAAGATGAGCACCACAAACTATATTCATCGCATCTTCCACATGGACAAGTTCCTCCTTAAATAGGAACCCCACGATCATTACTCTCATATTTACCCTTTATCTACCAACTGAAAACATGCTAAGGATCACATGTGTGGTTTGTACACACCTTTTTCCCCTCCTAAAATAGTCTACTAGGCCTACCCTCATCTTAAATATAATATCAAAAATATACATTTAGATGCATATTATACGAAAATATATAGATTGATCCCTCAAAGGACAACTATTAATCATATTATCAAAATACAGACTGATCCATCAAAGGAAAACTATCAAACAAAAATATAAACTGATCCCAGGAAGGATGGCTATCTCTAAAAATCAAAATAAAAATCATAGACCACTCCCTCGAAGGATGGCTACCCATATCATTACAAAAACTCTTCCCGTATTGATCAACCTTCATATCAAAGTCAAAATTATCAAAAGCATCCTAGGAAAGATTTTTGCATCAATCAACAGTTTCCCATCAAAAGTTCCCACATTGATCAAAAAAAATCTAGCTGGGGCATAAGCCTACAAGCCATCAAAAGGAGAACCTACTCCCCCTGCAAACTACACATCAACCCTTCCCATGTTGTAAGAAGGTATATAAGCTCATTTCTATCTATATCCAAGATCCTACATGTGACTAATTATTGTTAGTTATATGTTAACATTTGTTATAAGGCCTCAAGTGCATTGTCATACATAATTTACCATCAAATCACATATGCATCAAATCCAGTTCAAAAGGCATACATTTTACATTTATTCTAAACCATGATTAAAGTACATTTTGAAACATATCACAAGATCACTACATTTAAATCACATCGCATCAACATTCGATATCAACATCAAAAATCACATCTAAACACCATGTTAACATCACACATCTAACATCATATCAAATACATCTAAAACTATCCAATATTTCAATATCTCATCACAAACTCATATACAACATCATATCAAAGTAAATCAACAACACATAAATCCAAAATCATATATATATATATATATATCATCAATATATATCGGTATACAAAAATGCCTCTAAAGGGCCCATATAAAAAATCATCTACATCTGAGTCATATACAAAATCCACATGCTATGTGGTAAAATCAAAATAAGATACTCACTCGCTACCCTAGCCTCATGTGGCTCCTCCATCAGGCCTTGTATCTCTCCAAGGATGTGTGACACTCCCAGTGCTCGCTAAAGTGTCCCGACGAGCCGATCTATCCTCATTTTCTGAAAAATCTACATAACACACTACACCAGGTAGACACTTTGTCACTAAAAACTCATAGTCTCTCATCTCCTCACCCAATGCTCGATACTACTCAAAAATCACAAAACCAAGAGGCCCCATTTTCCTCATCTTGTTGCTAACTCCACCTATAGGTACTACATGCCTACCCTACACTAGGTCCTGCTCCATGGGCTACACTCATAATAGCCTCTGAATTGTCCCCACCTCTCCATACTTCACCTGCAATGCCTCCTGGTGCCAGTGATATCTATCTCATTATTGTTGATAGGTATCACGCTCTAAGTGTGCCTAGTCTCTCTCCTACTACAACATGTCTCACTCCTGACGAGTGGTGTCATGCTCTGACCACCAACATATCTCTCTCCAACTGTAAGGCATCAAAATATGCCTGTAACTGGGCCTGATCTCACTCCCCACCATCACCCTCCTCCTCTACCTCTCCACCCCTCTGCCTCCTCCCCACCCTATCTCCACGAGCAACCCACTGTTGTGTCCACCACTCACTAAATCCCTCCACCACCCCAGCATCATCAACATCTATGGCCTCTGGCTTCCTTGCCTCCTCAGTTTTCCCTCCCTCATCTACTATTGGCGTAGGAAAGTCCCTCTCTGAATCATCCTACCAATAGACAATCGGCTCACCTAGTATCTATTGTAAAAACCCAAATTGCCTTCGCACATGAGGAATTTGAATTACCTCTATCATCTCCACCCTCCTCCCCTAAATCCACTATACCCACCTCAAACCCTCCAACTCTACATCCATTCATGTCCATGTAGGGAATCCACATATGGCCTCCAGACTATGTCATCTACAAATAAACTATGTAGTCGATCAACATAGTAGGTATGGTCTCTCTCCACTCCATCATCACTCATCTAATCAAATCCCCCACCTCATGAATCCCACCACATACTCTGTTGAGTCTCCTTCCCTCCAAGGTAATCCTGGTGGCCTCACAACAACTATATGCTCATATGCCCAACAATGCAATATAAACCCCACATCCAATCCATACCTCCTCCCAGTCACAAACATGCATAACTCATGGTATACCTGATCCAATAGTACACAACCCCATGCATATACTTGTATGGTGCTCCATAATAGCATAAACAACACCCACAAGTGTCAAAGGAAATATTCCACCCCCTGAATTTGGCAATGTGCATAACATGAAATAACCAACATCACCACTGACATCAGCTAGTTACCCAGTGCCTCTGCATCATAATAAGTCTCAATATGAAATCCCCTTGTTGTGTATCCAATATCTGGGGCATCATCTCCATATAACCAGTCTCAAGACGGGCCTCTCAGTGATGGGTACTATCTTGCTCACCCTGGATCGGTAATCTCAAAATCTTGTATACATCCTCTAATGTGACGGTCATCTCACTCGTACGGAACTAGAATGTCCCTATACTTGGCTCCCATCTATCAATCAAAGCCACCATCAAATCTGCATCTTGAGGAATCTACTGGTAGTGGTGGAATCCTCCTAAACCAATGAGCCACCAAATGGGCCCACTCTGCATCTATAACATCCCCCCTAATCCTCTCAAACATCTACGAGACTTTTCATGGAGATAAATAGTATCTCTCACCTGTAAAACACAAAAAAAACACACCACTTAACAACTTCATCAAAAATCAAACAAATCATTGTTGATTCCTAATCAACGGCATTTTTATTGAATTAATCGACGATGATCCATCATATGATCGCCACTGATCAAGCGTTCCCTCCCCAAATAAAATAAAATAAAAAATAAAAAATAAAAACAAACAAAAAATCAAACCTACTTACCCCTCTCCTAGTCCACTGCCTCTTCTTGCCGCTTCTGCTCACCTCCATCTCTAAAAAACACTCAAAAACAACTAGTCAAGAGCTCTCAAATCACACAAAGACACATTGCAAATGAGCCATTAATGCACCCAAAATTGGCTTATATATTTTTCATTTTTGAATCATCGGCGATCCTAAATCGATTCCAATTTGCTATCAAAATGCCAGTGATCCAGAATCACCGTTGATTTCAACCCTTTTGCACACCTTATCTATTTTGGCCACCTAGACCTCTCTTATCACATCATGATACCATCAAAATCTTATATAATTTTTCTTTGATGCTCAACACTTTGTTAAAACTTTGTTTTTGACCATACATCACAATTTTGCACACCCTGCGGATGTTGCCTTTGACCCTTTGGTCCCACGGCTTCACACATCCTCATGAGAGTGCTCCCGTTGGGTCCTCTCCATGTAGTGGTCCTCCAAAATCACTTGTTTGTAGGTGTTCCACATTAGTGTCACCCTCTAGCCCTATAATGTCCCCTACCAAGCATTTCCAATATTACTACCATCTCTACAAACTCCTCTAGCATGGTCATTTCAGACTATAATTAAAATCCTGGAGCATCTTAAAGCAAACATATCAAAACAATCTAACTCTCTTCAATCCAATGACCAACATATTTATTCATTGGCTTGAGGTGGGGAACAATATCATTATCACAAAACTGGGGCATCCTTGCACTAGTTTTTGTCTTATAGCATGTGCCTACATATAACTCAACAAAAAGGGGCAAATGTAGACACCCCATTTCACCCCTAGGTGATCTGACAAACATTAATCACATTATCATCTATCCTATCATTATTATCATCGTATCCTAAGTACATCTTTTACAAATTAACACACATTAATCACATAAATCCTAAAATTACCATCGTCCATACCCGTAAATCTCATTTACCCTGCCCCTAACCACTTAAAACCAACCTAGCCTAATTTACCCTACCCATCCTAACCCCTAGCCTCTCCTACCCAAATCCCTAACCTCTCACCATCCTAAAACAACCTAAATCCATCATATGGAAAGTGGTTTTAACCATTTTCCATTATTCCTTTATTGGTTTTAACCTCTTTGGAAAAATTGACGAATCCATGATCGCCAACAATCATTACAGATGTCATTGATTCTATTTATTCAAACTCTTCCTTCATTTCCTAGTTAGTCAAAATCTGGATTTAAGGATGAACTGCTACACCTGTGAACAACATCATTACTCTCAATATCATCAACACCCTACTGCCAAAGTCTTGAAAAGCATCATTAGATCACTAATCAACCTTTTGGGAGCTCTATCACCTTCAGAAACATCTCTCAAGGTTAGTATAACATTTTTACCATTTATCAATCTTGTTTTTGTATTCATTATAATATTTAATTAGTCATCTACACCATCTTTCATAGTCCCTTAATAGCTTTGTCTCTCATTTATTCATTTAGCCAATCTTTAGAATATTAATAGTCCACAGATATCATTGTCGATCCTCGATCATCGTCGATTGGTCTCTTACCTCTTTTGCTTTCATTAGCCTTCTACATGCAACTAAACTTTTTTTTTTTCAAATCTCACAGGCTTCTAGAGTCCTTCTAGTTTACACCTTACCATTGTCAATCTGTCTGGCATCATTATTGTCAGTTTTATCAATATTTTATCAAAATAAGACATTTTAGCTCCCTGATCGATCATCGTTGATCCCTTGTCCTTTTTAATCATTTTTAGCATTATCACATTTATATCAATCTGATTTTGGTCTAACAATTTTTTGCAAGATGTATGTTATGTAGATGACTATTCCAGGTCCTTCACACCCAATCACCAACATATATGATCTCTCAATCATCGAGTAGCCCTTTATGTGGGAAAAATTTGACATCTCACATAAGCTCAGCCTGTGTGTCATCGCACTCACACCAAAAATCAAAGACATCGAAGATCAACATGAAATCATACAAGAAAAACATGACAAAGATGAAGCAATTATGGTTTGACTACTTCCTAGATTTTGAGCTTGCTACTACCCTAGCTTGGGCCACCTATAATGCGGAGTAGGAAATTCCTATCCCCTTTGAATTCTGATATATATTTATCATTTATCTTATCATTATCAAATCACTTAATTGTATCAAATGAGTTAACACCTTTCAAGTAAGTCCTTCGGATTCCTGGGATCGACATTCGCCAAGTAACTTGTTATCATCTTTATCTAATATTTGTTTGTTTAGCTGTCTCTGTACACAGGTTTTCTCACTTGACGAAAGGATGAGATTTTCACATTTTCCATGTTCAATTATCCCGACATTGTGTTTATCGTCGTAGGTATCGGTAAACCCTGTTTTATTTAAGCTTTTGGTATTTTAACATTAATCGAAATAAACCATAAACAAGTAACTTGAATGTTTTGTAAATGTGGACAACTAGTATGTGAGAAAAATGTGTTTTAGAGTAGTGATATTGTTTGCACATAAATGTATTTATGTTACTTCTTAGAATTTTGTTGTGTGTTTCAACATCTTAACCCCACTTCAACTTAGCTAACCTTGATGAAACCTGGATCCTTTCACACATTGAGTGAGCTCGCCAAAGTTCCTGCTCTGGCTTGATAGATCATCATGAAGGATAAGAGGTAACTATGTGCGCTGAATCTTGTAACTTGCGTGCATATGAATGGTTTAATGACACAACTAGACGTGCAACAACACACATATATTTTCTCCTTTTGGTTTGCTAATGCTCCAATGAAGGGTTTTACAGGTTTCAAGGTTTCCACTTTTTTGTAGGTGATTAGAGGTCATCTTGAAGCTGTGTGAGTAAGAGCAACATACAACGAAGGTCATTTCTAGGCAATTGAAGCACATAAGAAGTTTCATATCCACATTGTTGAAGAGTCTAGTACTATACAAATCCAAGTCAGGATCGTACTGTTCCACTTTGGACTATGCAATAGTTGTACAGTCTTTCCCTCACTTAGTTTCTAGCTCCGAAACTTGCATCAAAGCACTCCTAGTCTCTGGTCTTCATTTTCTACATGTCTACACATCCATATACTCTTTTTTTACTTACAACTAAGTCTATTTCTCCTCTTGTGTTTTTGAGCTATTACTTATCATTTTATTAATTGTTGTAAGTGTTAATGCATCATTATGGATGTGAATGGTTAATGTTGAAAGATAATTAATCAAAATAATTCCATGTACAAACCCTTACATCCTTGTTATTATTGTGTGCTTCCATAACACTAGATTTTCTTAGGGTGTAAACACTTCTAAGCCAAGAGCCTTTAAATCCAAGTCAAGCACAAGTAAAGCAAACAACTACAAAGCATTATCAAATAATTGGGTTATCAAATATAGTTACATCAATACAAATATTACATCTCTAGGTGGAGAAATGTGTGTGGTTTGATGTCTCTTTAGAGTAGTGCTAATGTAGGTGGTGTATGGATTATACTTCAACCCAAACACTAACCTTTTGTAGGGTTTTACCCATGGTTAGTGTTTTGGGTCGTTTTGGTTGATTACAAAGGGATTCACACATTTTTGAAACCTAAGAATTTATAGTGAAACATATTTGAGTCACTCACGATGACACACAAAGTTGAACTCCAATAGCATCACAAATGAAATTGTTAGATAAGGAAGAAATCACCAAACAATCAATTTTGAAAGTAAGGGTTTAATCCCATCATACACTATAGAGAAAGAATCATAAATGAGACATTTGCAAGACATTTCCAACCTGTTGAACGCTCAGTCACACCTAGATCGAGTTCGAGATCAATCAAATAGATAAGTGCACTCACCTTATCATGTCTTACTCTTATTAACACATGCTCTTATTGATCCACCTTGTAATTTTAATTATGCCGAAGGTGTTCTTGTAGTGAACTGAGACCTGGGGATTCAGACAAACGTTAGAAATCAGACGCACTGCAATCCTTCTCCTGGATGTGTTGAAATCCAACGGATAACAAAATTTAAGGTATTTCTATTTTTCTTGTTGCATGGTGGAGATAGGTGGTTGGTTGCATGCGATTTTTTCGCCAGGCGGTGAGAACAGGGTTTGGACCACCTATAATAGCATGGTCCCATGCTAGGGGCTATTGTTCCTATTTATTTGGGAAATATGGTCCAATGCAAAAAAAAATTATTGCTGCTGCTAAAACCCAACAAAGTTCCTGAAATTTCTCAGCAGCTATACTTTAGGAAGAGGATTTTCAGCCCCATAAAGCAGCTGGGGGCACAAAATTAAATCAGCTGCTTAAAAATTTTAGGGAGCTTTTTTGACACTTGGCATTTAGTTTAAGCTTCCCTCTCAAATTTCCATCCAAAAATTTATTTCGGATTTATGGGACCTTACTTTTGCTAGTGCTAAAGCTTCCTATTTTATCTCTGCACATAAAAATAAAAAATCATGGGACCCTATTAAAGCTAAAATATCCTATTTTTTCTCTCCTGCATGTGCTCAAAATTTTTAGCTTTCCCATTACATGGGACCATGCTCTAAGTGGCAGAGAAAGAGAAAGGAAAAGAGTCCCTCTATACACTGCATTGTCTACGAGGGATTGTGACCGATTCTGCTCCTATTTAATTCATTGGCCTTTTCCCTGTCTTGGGATTGTTTCTACAAAATAAGGAAGGAAACGAAACGATGGAGAAGACCTGATTAAAAGGAAGCCATGGTGCCCAACTTTTTATGTGTGTCCAATCTACTTGAAAATGGCTCCAATGTCAAGTCCTGGGACGTCCGGGATGATACCCAACAGACCCATCTGTCAATCTATTTTTCTGCAGCTGATGATGATGAATCAGTCTCTGTGTTGGTCAAGAAACAATCCGATTACATGCCTGAACAACACCATTCTCTGGATGGCTACCACTTCGTTTTCCTGCTCTTCGTCTTTTATCTCGAGTAATTTTTGTATTGATTAAGACATTCAGAGTGCCCATTCCCGCTATTCCACTTATGTCTCTGCAAGATTTGTCTCGTGGCTCTTCCTTTGCATGAAACCCTCGGTTTGTCCATTCTCTTACAACATGTGAAAGGGGGAGCTTTGGTCTTTTATCCAAGGTGCACATGTGAGCATGAATTTTTATAATAGATTTGTTGTTTGGTAACATTTATTCATGTGGGTACGAATTTTTTTTCTGACAATTCCATCAAGAATTTGATTTCCTTCCACATATCCGCCTTGTTCTTTAGAGATGATGTACAGTAGGGTTTTCTCAAGCATATTAGATATAAGGATTTTTCTCTTTGTAATGCAAACGAGAATGCTAGAAGATTGTGAAGGCATACTTAATACGAAGAGGACATTTTTGTCTGAGAGGTTCCAACTACCTAGAATACAACTAGAATACAGTAAGCTTTGCCCATCCTGTATTAATGACGTGAGCTATCTCTGTAATTGTAATAGGGATGATTCCATTATGATATCTCCAATCTCTTGCTGGAGTGCTGGAAATAGGAACCTTGCATAATCTAACCAATGTTCGCCACAAGAAGTAGTTTCAACCTTAGAACTAATCACATATGGATCTATGTTTGTTGCATGTATCTGTCTTTTGGGGATTTGTTGTATTGCCCAATCATGCAAATCAATTCTGGGTTTCTACTACCTTAATTAGGCCTCTTTGTTAAATTTGGACTGCATACAAACTACAGCCGCTTGTCAAAAGACAAAGTTACGTTCCTTATCCAATTTTTTTTTGGTTTGATCATGATTCATTCGTAACTCTTATTTATGATAAAGGAAACAAGAGATTCATTTTTACTCTTTACAGGTCATGTGTCATTAAAGATTGAACAAACATTTTCTAGAAGGTGAAATAATGATTTATCATCACTAGGATTAATTCAATACTCAATTTTAAACTTTCCAATTGAGAGCTTTATCTCAGACTAACTAAAAGGGATAGTCTTGAATATTGGGAATTTGAATGCAGGAAGTCCTTTTTGATGATTATAGGATTTCTAGTCAAAATGATGATCGCATCGCATTTAATGTTACGACCTTTAAAGAGCAGTGTTAGCATTGATGGCGAAAAGTTGCATGTAAAACTTGTGAAGAAGCAGACAATTGGGTCAGAGAGGCCCACACCATTCCTCACTTTGGAGAGCACGGTTTTATTCAACTCTTATTAGGGGAGAAGGGCCAATATGTGAACACTACCCAATACTTGAACACTATTTTGCATTTAAAATATCCAATACTTGATGGAATAAAAACCAAAATTTTGATTATTGAAGTTCAAAAAATTGTTTTTTTATAAACCATGTGTGCATAGGGTCAACATCTCAATATTACTTAGTACACAATAAATAGTGATTGGTACTTTCATTTTCTACAATAAAAGACTCATTTGTTCAAAGTATAAATACAACATATCAGTTGACAAACCCATCATATCTATTTAATGGGTTGAATATTTGTCTTTTCAATTCATCTCTTTCCATATTCCAAGTTGGGTTATTCAATCACCAGATCTTTCATATCCAGACTTTAATACATACCTACAAAAAAAGAGGGAACCTTCTTCTCAAGATTCAATTTCATCCATTAAAAACACAAACAAAATTGTACACTTGAAGGTAAAAAATAAATACGAATATCAAATCAAATAATTTCAGCCACAAGATCATCTCAAAATCAATTTCAACCTTTGATTAAAAAGACCCTACACCTTGATCCATGTCTTACATTTTGATTGGATACTCTCTCCCCTATGTTGGTATTATATATTCACTTTCCTAGTCTTGTTTACTGCTGATTTACTTCTGTAGGGTGCCTGATTACAGTGGATTTTATAAGAAGAGATTACTTCTATCAAGTTTTGAAAGGAAAGGTCCAGCAAAGCAAAAATTGCAGGTTAGTTTTCATACCTACTGCTTATAATTTCCAGAGCATGAGTTTCTTGTTATCCAGATGAATGCTGAGAATGTCTCCCAAATCCCTAGAGGTGTGACAGAATGACATGGAATGTAGTAAACTATATATCATTGAAGAAGATGCCAACGAAGATGCTGCTGAAAATGTCACAGATGATGATACTACTGAAAACATTATGAATGTTGATGGTACTGAAAACATAATAGATGTTGATGCTGCTGAAAACATCCTAAGTTTGTCAAGAGATGTAGCTCCACCAGTTGGTGACAAAATAGGAGAAAATTACTTAATGGAATCAGTTGAGAATCTGTCAACAACAAAATAATTCCATCCAACCATTGAAACAATGGTTGTTGCTAATACAGAGACGGAGGAACCAAGTGTACAGGGAGAAAGACAAAGTATAATGCAGACCAAAGATTATGAAGTGAACGACATTGTGAATACTCGTGACCAAGGCACATTCAGCGGCAACACTGAGGCCCAGGGATTTGGAGAGGACGATCTCTCATTGCCAAGTGCACCAGAACAACCTACTTGGCTGCAAGAGCATATTGCAGAGTTGGGACTTGATCAGATTGGAAACACTGAGGATGAAAGTATATCTTTACCTTCGATGCCAACCAACCTTGAGCCAACAGACTTTGAACCAACAAACTTTACTCATTATTATGTTGACACAGAGGAAATTGAGGTCATTGATAAAGATAAAAATGAGGAAGAGACAATTGGCCATGATGTTGAAAGTGGTATATCAAATGATGGTGTTGCTGCAAATGAGAAGAAATTGGGTAAATTTTTAAGGTTACCGACACAATTTGTACGGGATCCTTCCAAAGGTAAGAGTGATGCTGCACTCTGGATAAGTCATGCTTCACAATTGTTAACATCTGATGCTTATGTTCAGATGTTAAAAGATACACAACAAAAAAAACAAGAAATATGTGAAGGGAAACAACGTAAAAAAGAGCATATTGAGGCAAGGCAAAAAAGCAAGAAAGGTTGGCAACAAAGGAGCCAAAAAAGGAAGAGAGATTGCAACACATTAAAGAGAGGCAAGAAAGGGATCTACAAAAGTTTTTTGAAAGACAGGAGCGCGAGAAACAACGGGAAGTAGCTCACCAAAAAAAGAAATTGGAATTACAACAAAAGGAAGCCACTCGGCATCAAAGGGAGAAAGAGAAACAAGAAAGAGATAACAAGCTCAACAATCCACAGGTTTTGTTTCCCATAGCATCATTCCATGCCCATACATAACTCCATGTTACAAGATATGTTGAAAGTTCCTATCCCAGATTACCACCCTTACTTCCTTGACACCAATAGAATGCAAATAACTTCAACTCCAACTACACACCCCATTATGCCATAACCTCGTACTTCACATACAACCTTTCATACCATATCTGGTTTTCCTATTCCACCATGGGTTCATCCAGTGAACCTCTTAATGACTCCAACAACATCTGTCAATGATACAATCGTTCTTGATAGTCCAAACTCAGGGCCTTTTTGAAGGTGTGACATGGAAATTGACTAACAAACATATAGTAATAGTTTATAGTTGGTATATAGTTTATAGTTTATAGTTGGTATATTTTGCTCCGAATGTAATGAATATGGACACATATAGTATAAGTTTATATGTTTTTCTCCGAATGTAATGAATATGGACACATACAATATAAGTTTATATGTTTTGCTCCAAATGTAAGAAATACAAAGACATGCATTTTATATTAATACATTTTGCTCGAAATGTAATCGTTGTTTTAGATGTGGAAACCAAATCAGCTCAGAATTTGTTAAAGGTTTACGTTAAATTGTTATAACTTAAAATGAACACCGTGAAATAAAAACTGAAAGACAAGGATTTATTTGAATCTTGGTGAGGTAGAAACCTCACCTCTATATGGCTTAAAAACATAGAATTGTAGGTAACATTTTCCTTGAGTATTAGTAGTGTGAATACACACTGTTTCCACCCTGCTTCAACTGATCTCGACGCATAAAACTATCGTTCCAAAGTTTTCCATGCAATCTGCACATGCATGTTTAGCCATTTATTAAAAAACTGAATTTGTTTGAACACAGAGAATGAAAAAAGCATAAGGATCAAATAGATAAAAAAAAATGGCACATGTAGAAAGGCTTAGAAAATTTGGCTCAAAACCTGTCTGAAAAGCGTCTGAGATTCAGCTCTCGAGTCCAAGCTCTTCGATCCTGGATGTGCAGCTGCCAATACGTCTGAGCTAACAAACTGGAAAACAAAATGCAGTCAGAGCTTTAGATAAAATGAAAGAAAAAAATGGCTAACAAAATGCAGTCAAAGCTTCAGAGAAAATGAAAGAAAAAAATGGCTAACAAAATGCAGTCAGAGCTTCAGAGAAAATGAAAGAAAAAAATGGCTAACAAAATGCAGTCAAAACTACAGAGAAAATGAAAGAAAAAAATGCGTACCTGTAAGGTCGTATTGTTCACTGTATAATGTTGTGGGCAATATGAATCCCTTGTGCTTGAACACCTCGAGCAAGGCACTGAGAAGCCACCCTTCACGCAAACCTCACACAGGCTGTAAGCCCACTCACAAACAACCACCATTTGCAAAGGAGACAGTGTGTAACGTGTCCAAGGGAGACAGTGTGTAACGCATCCAAGTGAGACAGTGTTGTAACCGTGTCATACGTAGACAGTGGGTAACGCGTCCAAGGGAGACAGTGTGTAACACGTCCAGAGGAGGAGATAGTGTGTAACATGTCCAGAGGAAGAGACAATGTGTAATGCGTCTGAGCAAAACAGTCTGGAACGACTCCAAAACACGCCATGGAATAGTATGGTAAATGGCGGTTGAGCAAAACAGTCTGAAACGACTCCAAAATGCGCCATGGAACAGTTTGGTAAATGGTGGTTGAGAAAACTAGTTTGGAACGCGTCCAAAACAAGCGCTAGTAAAGGGTGGTTCAGCATTTAATTGTGGCTTATCTATTACGCGCGTCAAGATGAGGAGGACAGATACTGTTTCCCTTTTTTATTTCAAATTAAATGCTCAACACCTGTCCTGTTGTGTGAACCACTTCGGGTCTTCACCAGTAAATGTGTTTTTTTTGAGATATTTTATTTGATCGATCATATGTAAGCAAATAATATTACAATATGATTCAAAATTAAAGGCTTAGGATAAAAAAATGTTTATTTTTAACTAGCTGTCAAATTGGTGATCCTACGTGGCAAGGAATTGGCTCCATGGACCTGCGAACTTAGGGTGTTCGCATACTGGCCCTTCTCCCCTATAGTTCTGGGATTGTATTCAGCATTCAAAATTGAACCCGTCACAGCCCATTTGAGGGCTTCAAACCTGTCAGAAAAGGGCAGGTCAAAATCTGCATGTAAAAAAAAAATCAGAACTTATAAATCATTTGACAAATTTTAAGTGTAATATTTTTTTCAAATTGTCAAAAGAAGGGCTATGTGGAAAAATGGCCGTCAACCAGAAATGAGATTTGACGCCCGTCCTAGGCATTTTTTCTTGCTAGTCTTTATGGTTTTTGTTTTTGAAAAATTATTTTGTAAAAAAATTAAAATTTTTAGTTAACTTCCAAAGTAACATCTTGTAAATTTGGTCAAACATTATTTTGGTTAATGCAAGTTTATAGTTAGCACCGCTCCTTCCATTGTTCGTGAAATTACCATTTGCCAGTGTAACATCACAATGTCATAAATACAATACCATTTCCACATAAACTGCCCTAAGTATTTCTATGTGCGTTCATAAAGACGAGTAAGTATTGCAGTTAAAATTTCAATAAAAGTTTTGAATCTCCCTCCACTTTTTGAGTACCTGAAATTTTGTATTTGTTTGTAATATACTGTTCGAAGTTTTATCTTACACTTATGGATATGGACACCTAAATATTAACATTTAATTCACGATATTCCAACTTGATATACCAAAGTTCCAGATAGCTGGGGTTTTTCCTACATGCCACCGGTTTTCTTCAAAAGTTGCAAATAGCCAGAGTTTTTTCTACATGATATTCTGGTAGGTTCTACATTAATCATCTCTCTCCAATTTTTAAGCAAGTTCAACATCTTCTATTGTACATTTTTTCCTTCAAAACATTAAGGGCCATGTTTCCTTGTTGTTGTTTGTTTTTTCTGCTCTGAACTAAAACATGATTTTTATTATAATAGTAGTTTAAAGTATGTTAATATTGGAAATAATGACCAATAAATTTCAATTTTTTTTATAGATTTTAGGAGGGATTATAACTGAAAATATCATTGGCACTAATAAAATAAGACGTTGTTTTGAATTTTTCAAAAACTTAATAGGAAGACCTTGAAAAATATAAAATGTCTCTAAAATTTTAGCTGACGGCAAAGGATGAACATCAAATCTCAACCTTTTCATTAGCCACTCTGACTTCAATTTGTAAATCTAGAAAAAACATTTAATTGTAAATGCACAATATGGAACCAAATGGCTGTTAAATCAAACTCTAGCAGGATAAGGAGTACATAAGTTTGTGTGGAGCTCTAGTGTTTCACTACTGTCGGATGCAAACCAGCTTGGAGTGCTTGCAGATACCAACATTGTTGTTAACTATCCCAAAATCTAAACTCCAAAGCATCACATCAATGTTTAGGAAAAGGTAAAGTTTACTTTTCTATTTATTTGTTTATAATAGAAATGAAAACTCGTCAATTTAGGAGATTTACTAGATTCAACTGGTTGATTGAAAAATCACACAAAAAAATTCAGATGATAAATTTTATTTCTACTTAAAAAATATTAACTACGTTTTTTCCCTTAAATGTGAGCACTTTTTTGTTATAAATAATTTAAGGTATGTTTAATAGGGTTGAAATAAGAATGGAGTGAATTATATAAAGAATTTAGTAGTGGGCATTCCAGTGAGCAAAGAAGGTTATAGGAGAGGATGTCGAAATGAGAATCCCTATTATTCAAATAGGTCCAAGGTTTTCTATCGACTTTAATAATAAAAATTAGAGTCAAACATCAATATGTAAATCAAATATGCCTCTTGCAAACGTGATAACTATACGGATTATCCTTATCATGGTTGGAGAAAACCCGTAAAAATCCTAATTCACCTATTCCAGAGTATTGGGTCTCATGCAATCAATTGTTGCTAACATGTACTTCTTTTAATTCTCTATACTCTTTACTTCTTAAAATAAATATTTGGAATTAAATAAATAAAGAAAGATTGATTTTAATAACATCCACAAACCCAATAGTTTATAAAATTAAAAGTAGCAACAACGACCACACAAAAATAATTAGTGGATATAAAGTCTCCCCCATCTAATTTGTGTATATATTTATTTTAGACTATTAATTTTTGTCCTATTAATAGTTGAAAAATATCTAGTAAGTTTCCTTGAATTCGTAAAAGACTTTGAACTGATAATTCTTAATCTTCCCAATTAGCCATCAAAGTGTCCAAATTGTGGGAATATGGAGTATGGGAAGTTCATGAATATCATGCTTCCTAAGAATATATACAAGTTACAATGATAAATGTGCATCTATAGAAAGGTTCAAAAAGGTTAGTGTGTTGTAACACAAAAAAAACATTGAAGGATATGGGTGTGAAAGACATGTCATTTGAGAGTATGAAACAAATTTTTGTTGGCATGCAATATTACAACCCTTTGTAGTGAATGGATTTGACATGTAGACTTGATTTATGCTTGTCATGTGAAGTGTGAAGTATTAATGATACTTTTCATCATGGAAGGGCTGGGCAAATATTTGCCCTTCAAAATAAAAATTTGACCAGCCCTTCAAATTTGATCACTGATTGTATTCTTGAACAGGCCTTTTATGTCCTTAAGGCTTAAAAATAGAGAAATTTTAGTTTAAATATTTGTTGTAGTTGAAATTTTCTTCAGTATGCATCAAGAAGTTCGGCCCCCATCTTTGTGCAGGGTTATAAATCGGCATTCATTCAAGATGTTCCGATATCAAGACCATTATGTATATGAAAGGATGTTCATGAATTGCAGGTTGCCCTTGAAATGGCACAAGACTTGCCACAAGTAAGTAGTTTAGCCAGTTATGTATATATTTCTTGAGAAAGGATTTTGTATTATCTCCAACCGTTGGATAATTGATTGCAAGTGTATTATACAGACTTTGGTTCAAGTTCGTGATTTACTTTAGTTGCAGTCTCTAGTAGATCGCCTCAAGAATGTTGAGGAGGTGCTTGATGTTGCAATTACTCAATATGGAGATTTTCATTTGAAAGTTTCCACAACTGTTACAATTGGCTCTGACAATAGGAGACTAAGAGTTTTCGGTGTTCGAGGTATATTGAAAGTTTTAGGGTGCTTTAGTTTTTGACCAAACTTCAGCAACCTTAATTATAACTGTCCCATGAGTTTTAAATGATATTGAATTGAATTACTATACCAATTTTTTTGTTCAGAAAATTGATTGTACTGTTAGAATTTTTAAGTAAGTATTTGCATGGAAAAAAAGGAAGGATTTGGTTTGAAGATTAAATTAGATATCAATGTGATGAGTGTGATATTATTATGTGACAGGCACAAGATGTTTTAATTGAAAAGGAATTTTGACTAATTCTTATTTATAGTATGACACCGTGGAAAATAAGTTTATGAGAAACAAGATGATACAATTAGAATTGAACATTGTGACAAAGGTATGCCAAAGTATTCAATCTTCTCGTCAAGATTAACATTGGGTTCCTCTACTATTATTTTTGAAATATTTTCAATTTCTACAAGCTAGCTATTGTTCAACGCAAATAAGTGAAAGCCAATATTTTCATTTTCAGATCATTGTCATTCATTTCATAGCCACTGGTTCATTCGTTTAAGAAATGTACCAATGCCCAAAATGCCACATTCGTTTAAGAAATGTACCAATGCCCAAAATGCCACTTAGACTTTAACAGCCTGTCATAATAGTCACTTGGAGAGAATTTATCCAGTTTATATGTGTATGTGGATTAACCAGATCTTGTTTTTTTAGAAAGAATTCAAATTTTATCAATATTTTTTAAAGATCTCTGTTTTCTTAGATGCTTTAAATTTTGTGCTTCATTTTCCAACAAACTTACAAATGACAGCTACATCTTTTTTACACATGAATTTATCTAGTGGATGCAATCTTTCTGAGCATATTAATTTGATGACGCAAAATCATTTCCAGATGTTGAGGCTCTTTCATTTTACAGTACTTGGCAATAGAAGACCAATTTTGTTCCTAACGCTCAGTAGAGTTATTGCATTGATTCATCTGTGAGTTCATAAAATGCAACTATGTAACTGTATTTGAAATCAAGTTCTTATATTGATGGAGCTATAGAAGGAAAACCAATTTTAAATTTTTCCCAAACTACTGCTTTTGGTTTGAGAAAACTATATTGTTTCGTCTGCCTTGCATGAATCTTCATCCTATAGCTTTTCTATTTGCTTGTGAGTGCCATTAAGTAATAGATTAAATAATTAGTTAAAAATATTGATACATTATGGTGTTAAGTTCATAAAAAATTGTATCAAGCTAAGGTATCCTGCACCTCAATGAAGGTAAAAATTTAATCAACTTTTTAACCTGCTGAAGTTTTCTTGGTGTTAGCATGAGTGTAATTATAGAATTGATATGTTTTAAATTTCTATCAGCAACTTCATGTACATTTTTCATCTCCCAGCATGATGTTTTTTCTAATTGCTTATTTCCTCCATATTTAATTGATGCATTCAAACTTCATGCAAATATGCCTTTACTTGATTCACAAAGTTTAAATGTACTTTTGAGATAATTTATGTGGAATTTCTGAATTTTGGGAAGCAAGAATTACTTGATTCTTGTAACGCCCACAAATTTGACACACAAATACAACAGTAAAATTATTGGAATAATTTTTTTTTTACTTTAATTGCACGTTATACAACACCTCATGGGATCCAAATAAAGAAATTTTATATCACGTAGAACACTTACATAAACATGAACCCACTCATACAATAGGATAACATAGGGTATATATCAATGTCTTACTCAAACGTCGTAAACCAGGACAATGACCCAATTACAGTAAGAAACACAGGATAGACATACTCTCCGACATGGCTTTTTCATGGTTTACATATTCATTACATTTAGGTTTCCATTATAAGACCTTATAGTTTTCAACAGAATTAAACGCATAAGGCTTAAAATTTCCTATTTTTCAAACTTCAGTTACTTTATTTTGCAGAGCATTAGTCTTTAACGGAGAATGTGTGGTTGGTTCCGTTCTCCAATTCCATTAGTTATCCAAAGCTCATTTGTTAAATAAATTTGTTTTAAACTATGAGTCTCCTAATATTCAATTCCTAAGTTAAAGGTTTGTTTCTCAAAAATTGTTTAGTTGACTACAATTTTTTGAACACATAACATGAGATCCTTCATTCCTTTACAACTAGGTTGCATGTTTTTCTTTAACATTTCACCTATAGTGGTTCCTTTAGAATTTGTTCATTTCTATTGTGGAAATAGATTTATATAGCATGATTGTGATTAGGAACGTACGTACACACATGTGTATTATAATATTTGACTTAAGGATTTGTTTGAGAGATCCATGTTTACTTGGTTTGGAAAAATACTCTCGCTATAAGGAGGAAAGCTCATAGGAAGATAAAGGAAGGTTACTAGATTTATATAAAACCTATCCCGAGTTCATTTCATAGCATTGTTTGATACTGACAATACACTCTTTTCAACTTGAAGTTATTACAACCATGTAGGTTAACTAATTAAATTGTACCTTTCTTGACTCACAATCCGTTGCTACAATTAGGAATTCATATTTTTACAATCATATTGTGCATGGAAGAGCACATTAAACCTATGTTCCCCTTATAGATATTTGTTTTTTGAATCTAAGTGATGAATTTCACATTTCAAACTACTTCTGTTTCATCATTTTAAGGGTTCACTCTCCATAGCAACGAGTTAATTACATGTTTCAACCATAGATTCTACTTCCTAAGTGATCTTAGATTTAATATAGTCCTAACTACGCCAAGAGTTCTGATAACTTTTACAAGTCCAACTAGAGTGCAATCTCCTTATCTCACAAAATCTTGGCTACAGTTGCAGGTATCCCATTCTCAAGGTTACATTTTATTATTTCATTAACATTGTTGTTTGATTTATGTTTATGCAAACAAAGCATGTGATCATGCATCATATTTGGGTTTTCGATTTATTAGGTTGTTGTATTAGTCATGGACATCTACTTTATTAAATTCATTTTATAAACACATTTGACATTCTAGTTGGTTTTGACATCGCTCAAAGGTGTACCATTTTCATAGCGGTCATTCCTTAGTTTAATCGTATTTACCCTTTTTACTAACTACATTTAAGTGGTTACTTTGGTTCTCTGTTAACATCATTTTGGAACAAATGAAATTCCTCTAACAATTATATAACACTAAGGAATTTAAGACTATAAAGAGTACAACATCGCACACGACAACTCATTTCAATGCTCTTAGACATGGAAGTATAAGTGTATATTGAAAGAGAAATATCCCAAATAATATTATGCATTACAAAATCCTCCTAAGGACCTATTTCAATTGTTGGGTAAATACGCAAGTCAATACGAAATGTAGTCTCGACTCACATAATTTAGATCTCACAAGAGATCAACTGTAGGTACAACCACCAACCACTACTAGAAAGAGGGATACTTTTCCACAATGTTATCCACAAAATAATCAATTTGTGGAAAAAATGTGAACTAACAACATTAAATGGGTGGCTTCTATAATATACAAAGTAGATTTTTCACAATTTACTTAAATTTAAATCTAATTTGTGGAATATTCATAATCATATAATTTAAAATTAAGGTTAGTCTAAATAAAATGTAGATCACAATTAATAAATTCCGGACTATTATAAAATTCAAATAAACAATTACACTGCCAAAACTATGAATAGATATTATCTATAAAATATAAAATATATGCAATGTGGCCACAAATTAATTAAAAATATTCATAATCTAAAAAATGTATTAATATATCATGATTATAGTATTTTGAACTTTTTTTAATCAAAATATATAATCACATAATTTTTTAGATTTTTTTTATTAGTAAAGTTTTTGAAACCATTAATACTTAAGTTTTGTACTATCCCCAACTCACTCTAAATATTGTTGGCAATCTACATTAAAAAATTAATCAATCTCTTATTGTGGATAATCTACATTACTAAAATAAATAGTGATAATAATGAGTAACACAAAAATAAGTAAATCATAAATAATCTACACTATCCCAAATTTAAATATTATTTATGTGGATAATATACATAATAATACAAATTTTATTTGTGAATAATTTACACAACTACAACTAGCTTGTTTAACTAGTCAAATGAATAATTAATATTGGAAAATTCACTATTTATTGTTCGAAATCTACTTTACCTTAATAATGTTTGTGGATAAAAAAAATTGAAAATGAAAATTAAAACCACTTATTAATTTTTATTTATAATATCTATATAAGTAAAAATAAAAAATTATAATAATGTTTGTGGATAATCCACAATATCTTTATTAAAAACAATTAAAATGAAAATTAAAAGCATTTATTTATTTTTATTTAGAACATCTATATAAGTAAAAATAAAAAAATAATAAATAATTAACAATATCTCAAAAAATTAAATAAAATTCTACACAATCAAAATTCATCCACAAATGAAATTATTAAATTTTAAGATCATAATGATATTGTTCTATAATATATTTTAATGTTATGCATGTATGCACGCTTGCACATGTGTGTGTATTATATATATTACATGTTTTAACCATGTAGATTCATTTGAGGTTCACTTATGTTGTAATGTAAGCCTAGTGGCATAAGGATTATGACATATTGGAGTTTATATGTTATGATGGATCAAGAATATTAGTCAAAAAAATATAGAATTAAATTTTAAATGCATTAAAAAAATTATAGAAACAAATCCAAGATACACAATTATTTTGTAATTTTCTAACATAAAGCTATTGAAAAAACATAATTATAAAAATAAACCGATAATAAAATTATTAAAAAAAAAAATGTAATTATAAAAATTAAATAAATCATTATTATTATCAAAGATGAATTAATATTGTAAAATATATAAATTTTGATAAAAATAAATTTTAAACTTATAATATTTACAAATATTATTTTTAAATAAATAATAAAAGGGGAACACTTTGTTTTTATCTCTAATACTCAAATTGGGATGCACACGCTGCCACATATACTCCTTAATTTTAGAGAACACATGTTTCTAAAATCAAGCAATGACAATTTCAATTATTGTTGGAGAACACGTAGTTTAAACTGAACTTAACATTAAGTTCTCCACAAATCATGTTGACTATTTCAAAAGTTTTCAAATTTCCATATTAAAAATAATTACTCCCTCCAAAATCTATTTTCATATGGCGCAGATTTCCAATTGCGTCTACAAATGATTTTATTATTTTTTAGAGTTTGAAACTGAAAATTTCTTTGGCTTTGCATTTTCTTGTTTGGTAGATTTATGCAGCAAGAGCTATTCAGTACAAAAATTCCAATCACAATAATCTCTCTGGTATGTTCATAGAATATCTTCTAGTTTTTTTTTTTATTATTTGGAATAGATAATAATGAAATTTTTTGGGTTTAATGTTTTTTTAATGGATTTTAAGATTATATGCTTGAAATGAACAAATATTGTTGGTTTGATATTTTATGCGCAAGAAATATACAATGGAAATGGAAAATTGTTGTTCAGAATAAGACTTATTATTGTTTGGTTGTGGAAAAATAATGGATAATTTTTGTGAGCATTTTGAATTAGTTCAACGCAATTATTCAAACCAACTCAACCATTCTGGGTAGATGATTTGTTAATACTCCATGAAAATAAAAGGATCATAACGTGAATTAATAGATCCTGGACCTGTGTTTTAATCGGTATCAAAGCAGGCATTTCTATGGGATTCTAGTGTCTACTTGTCTCATCCTTAGGAAAATTAAGGGCGATGGAAGAAATTAACATAATCGTAGTTATATACTGCAGTTCTGAGACATCATCCCATATATTGGATACCTTTGCTGATAGACATGCATGCATTGTATGATCCACTGTGGCTTTGAACCTATCAAAATATTAACTAAGGATGTGAATCTCCGTAAAGCATAGAATATACTTTTATGAATGTGAGTGTTATTTTAGGATTTAATTTAAATATATGTATTTCAATTTAATATACTATTAACTACGTATGTTTGTGCATAAGCATAGTATATAAATCTATGCATTTTTCTTTTCCAAATCATCCAATATTGTACTTAGACTGTGATTATTGTCATGTCATTTAAGTCGGTTGAATGTTGCAAATGAAATTCAATATTCTGTAAGAGTTTTTTTTAAAGATTTCAGTCTTTGAATCAAAGCTTTAGCCACTTTCTGATGGTAAGTACTGTAATACTATTTGTTCATTCATCTTCACCTTCCAGAATACATTAACTTGTCCTTAGAAAGAACAATTTTTTGGTCAAGAGTTTTTTTCTGGGGCAGTGATACCTTTCAGATTAATGGTTTCTATTTCTAGGTAGCGAAGAAATTTTTCATTTAGTCTAACCAATGAAAACATATTATTATTGTATAGATTGTGCATGGGAAATCGTAGGCTACTTCAAGCAACTACATGGGAGTTTTTTACCATTATTTTATTCTATAAAATTTTATATTTAACGCCCTTTTCCCAAACCTATTCTTACATGCGAAGGAACTAAACCTATATACTACTAAATATAGCCAAACGGTGAGACTTTTTTCCTAAAATAAAATAAAAAAATAAAAAAAGACACCCATTTATGGAAAATTGGTAGAAATATCTGAAATAAAAATAGCACAGAGTCTCTGATCATTTCTATTGAAGGAAAATTCTAATTAATGTTGTCAAATTTTCATCGAGTGTGTTACTTGAAATTATAATTATCAATTATTACTACCAGTATATGTTTATTTTTAAGGAAACAAAATCTTAGCTAAATATAGAGAACATTTATAAATTTTAAACCTTGAAAAAGATGGCTCTTATCCAAAATATTTAGGTACGGTAATTTTGGTGTTTGACAGTTTGTAACCTGTTTTGTGGTTTGGATTTTGTTGGCCCGAAAATCTGTCGCCTGGACAGATCTATGGATAGACGAGCCAGCAGTGTGCAGGGCTTAGCCCCTCTTTGAGTCAGCAAAGCGAAACTAGTTTATTGCTATTTCTACTAGCAGGAACCTATGCAAGTCTCACAGATTCTATCTTCGGGGGTTGGGATCTCATCCCAGTAGAGTGTTTCAGGCTGAGAAAAGAAAGGAATGAAAGAGGGAGGAGAGAAAGAACAGATCCGAAGGAAGAAAAGAAATGAATTCCAAAGCAGAAGGGTCAGAAGATTTACGTTTTTGGTTTGGTAGTAAACAGAGCCAAACCTACTTGCGTAAATAAACAAAGCAATACTGATGAGCAAATGACAGGAAAGTAGATATGAATCCAACAGATTAAACACATACAGATCTAACGTAAGAAAGACCTAATGCATAACACAGATATTGAGCACAAAGTCTTAATAATTGTATTACTGTTTTCTTCTGTTACAAGAAAGCTCAAAGTCTTTCTCTCTTCACTTCTATTTCTATCTAAAAAATGTTCACCCTGAATACAACAAGTATTCCAGTATTTATAGAAGATGAGGGAGAGAGAAGGCAAAATGGAGCCAACCACTTATTTACAAAGATATTTACAAAATATCTAAAAGTCATGTTGACTTTGACAACTTGGTGGATGACATCATCCCATGATGCAACATGGATGATGTCATCATTTGTGTCAACACATTTTAGACATTTCAAAAAGAAAGTCGGAGAAAAGAGAGAAGAAGAAGAAGAAGAAGAAGAAGAAGTTACTCATCATCATCATCCTGCGGCCGAAAAGGGGTCGCTTGTTTCTGATGCTGCTCAGGTGATGATATGTGGAACTGAGCGCGGTATTCCAAAAACTTGCTAATCATCGGCCCAAATTGATCCTGTGATGGATCCTTGTGCCGTTCACTGATTGCTTCGCAAGTCTCCCGCTCGTCTATGAGCTTTTCCAGGAGTTTGGAATAATCTTTCTCCGCCTCGATAAGGAACCCGATGAAGTCCCTACAGGCCAGTAGGTTGTTGATAGATTCAGTGTCGAATGTGACCTCTGGCCCTGTCCCTTGAGAAGCTATCTCCTTGAAGATCCGGATAGTGTCATCGGCTGATCTCAAGGTAAGGGAAGGAGTGAGCAACCCTGGAGTCATGGCGAGAACAACTTTCTCCATTTGATGCATTGCATCCAGGGCCTCTTCCTTTACCTTGTCTATCTTTTCCAGAACGAATTCCAGCTGATCTATCCGATAGTCCAGAGTGGACATGGTTTTGTTGAGGGCCCTTGGATGGCCGAAGACTCCGAACTTGACCAGATCTTCGACTGAACAGTCGAACATTTGTTGGAAGGTCTCGTGCTGGAGTCTAGCATGTTCTAGCTCTTCTGATATTGGACCTGCTAATGCTTGGAGTTCCTTATTCACCTTCCCGATGTTCAGATATAGATTGACATATTCGGCGATCACTCTTTCACTGTCCTTGAGGATCTGGCTCCTCCAAGCAGAAACGGCCATACCCTGCTCGCCGATCTTTGAATACTCATTGATCTTCTCCTGACTGAGCAGCTCAGGAGTCTCGGCGGCAGTTGTGGGAGGTGCACTTCCCATCTTCTGTAAGGCTTGAAGCAGGTGTTTGTTCTGCTCCTTCAGTAGCCTTTTCTCTTCTTTCATTTCCCGAAGCTTTTTGCAGAGTGCATCAACTGCGGAAAGAGCTTCCCCCTGGAGACTTTGAGAAGACGTCCCCATCGTGACTTGGGTCACAGTAAAATCTGTTGGAGACAGATCTTCTTTCTCTTTGAGGGGGTCGGGGTAAGCTATTTCCATAACTCTCTCACCTGCAGCACTTTGAGAGAAGCGTGTTACAGGCTTGTGCTTCTTTGCCCCTTTGGCTGGAATTACCGAAAAGTCCATCGGAGTGATGGGAACTTTCCTCTTTTGCTGGCTCAGCTGCTGAGAGATCCATGCTGGTCCTATGGAAGAAGGACCGGAGACAGAGGGGAAGGGAGTTACGGTAGCAGAGGGGAAAAACGTGGAGACACGCGGCGGCGGCATTGAGAGAATAGCCGAAGAAGTGTCCACGGGAGGAAGGGAAACCGTAACTGCAGAAGACATAGGAAGGGAAGGGAGCTCGGAGATGAGGGAAGAAATAGAGGAAGACAAATCAGCGAGGGAGGAGAAGATAGATGAAGAAGCAGGGGAAAGGGTAGAAGAAGGGGCAGAGGACACGACCAAAGGGGTGGTCGTTTGAGTCACTCGAGGAGGGGAAGGAAGAGAAGAAGAAGGGATAGAAGGGACCTCTGAAGTTGTAGCGACGCCGACATCCTGGGTGGATGGGCGTATAGGACTATCCTCTGTCAATTCTTCCTCCAGAGTTATAACCTGTTCTGGCTCTGAGGGAAGAGGACTTTCAGGGGCTTCTTCCTGAATGGTGCTAGTTTCACCTTCTGCACTTTTGTCCTTCAGCTGCTTCTTGGACCTTGGAGGTGCATTGCCCAACGGGGAAGTTGTGAAATCTACCCCGAGGTAGATCAGCCCGTTCATGCGACACCAGTGCTCTGTTCGCCGCATAGTCTCCTTGACCCTCTCCTCAATTGTTTGAGGAGCCTTGTTCCTGTCAATGGCCGGGAAGGGCCAATTGTCCCCATCTGTGTCATTATACACCTTATCTACTTCATCTTCCGTAGTCTGGAAGCCTTCGGGGACAATGGCCACTCCGTATTGGATGATTTCCGCCAATGCCAAGCGAGAGTGATCCTTTCTTCTGAGTTCCGCCTCATGGAGAATGTCAATGTAAATATCCTCAATTTGAGGGACATGGATCGGATCGAGCTTCGCTTTTGGCAGGCAGCTTCTTGGGTCGAAGGTAGGCCTGGCTGGGAAGTCATGCTTCAAGTTGAGTAGCTCCAGTTCTGTGAACATTTCCTTTGCCTTATGGTGGGTGGAGCATGTGTATCGGCCCACTGTGAGGGGGAAAGGAGTTCCACCCTTCTTTCTTTTGAGGCACTTCTCATGGTATGTGACCAGCTGCCTTGACAGTTCTAGTAGAATCAGCTTAGGCCCGGCATACCTTGGTAGCCTGGTTGGCTCTCCCAAAAAGTTGGCAGCCCTCAGATAGGTGAACGTGGGAAATTGGGTGAACAGGGCCCCCCATTTCTCCGTGACTGCCACTATGTTTTTGGTTGTCCAGCTATGAGTCATGTTTGGCCTTAGCAGGCAGATGACATGATAAAAGAATGCATCGTTAACTTTTGTGAAATGTTGGATGCTATTCTCCAGCCTCAGCTCTGGGTAGTAATCAAATATCTTGGCCTGAGGCCATACTCCACTTCGGTTCAGCCCCGGATAATCCCTTGCCGACGCTGCAGCGTAGACTACATAGGAGTTCATATGGAACACTCCTGTTGTGGCGAACTGTTGTAGCTGCTCAGAGATGGTGCTGCTTATTATTTCACCCCAGCAAAAGCGCTGATCGGGTAAATTTTTATTCATTGTCTCCAAGTACCTCAGCATCCATTTATGGAAGTAGTGGGCGTCGGAAAGCCCGAAGACTCTGCTCAGGAAAGTGATAGTGTCGCTGAGTTCTTCTGAGAAATCACTGCGGTGGATGACCTGGGGCCACCGGGTTACCACCTTCTTGTTCTTCAAGTATACCTCATTCATCAGCTGCATGCATTGGTCTTCGTTGTCTTCCCAGGCCTTGATGCATTCCTTTTGGCTGACGGCCACAAATTGCCGGTGATGAGGGATGCCGAGCATTATTTCAAAATGACGGGCAGTGAGGTTTATGACTACCTCGCCCTTGCTATTTTCGACACATCTTGTGTCTTTGTTGTAACATTGGGCAATCACCATCATGAATTCGTTGTTGACGGCACTGACGGGGATTCCTCCGGCGAAGTGCAGGGCACTGCCTATCAATTTGTCCATCCATGGACTTCTTGTAACCTTCTGAGTTCTAACCCAGAATTCCTCCATGTCAATGTGACCCAATTCTGAGTCTCTGACATCCATACTGCACTCAGCCTGTGATTCGGGCATCCTGACCCTCTGATATTTGTATTTCATCTCTTCTTCTGTCAGCTTAGCCTTTCCTCTTGGTTTGGTGGGTTTCTTGCTTGACGTAGACATGTGTTCTTTCGAACTCAGTTGCTGATCTGCATGAAGAAGAAGTGAGACCCAATCCAAAAAGGTTGAATTAGTCATTTGATCTTCCATTGGAATGCTAGCAGAAGAAAGAGTTAGAGATTTTAAGGCTCAGGGCGCAGGGCGCATGAAAAATGTAATTTGCAGGCCAAATAGATAAGGCGCACAGAAAAGGAGTGTTGCAGAGGCTAAACTGGCGCCAAAGGCACATGGCGCATGGATGTTGCAGATTGCATTTTATATAGGGCGCACAGGAAATGCGTGTTACATTGAGATTTGGTGCGCCCTTTGGCGCATGGGTGTATCGTGTAGCAAGGACTTTTCGTGCGCCAAAGGGATATGGCGCGGCGCACGAAGGGTTAACACAACATAATGTTGTTGTAGTCGGGGATGCGCCTGCGCCTCTATAGTTTCATACTTGCGCAAATATAACTCGTGTAACATGGGAGCTGGGTGCGCCGATTGGCGCATGAAAAAGGGATGCAACATGGATGAACAGCGCGCCAAAGGGGCGCGGGATTGGCACTTGTAGCACGCGTCAGAGGAGCGCCTTGAGGGCGCATGAGTTCATGATGCAGCAGGCAGAAAGGGCGCGCCATTGGCGCGGGTTTTGCTCATGTAACAAGGCGGGTAGATGCGCCGAGGGGCGCAACTGTTTTTAGTGCAACAAGACGCGCCAGTGCGCCAATGTGAAAAACAGAGCCTCTCATTGCTCAACACTTTTTCCTTCTTTCCTCCATTTCAAAGATTGCTTGGAGATATAAGGTTTCAGAAAAGAGATTTTCAGACCAAGTTCTTTCAAAACAACACCCTCTACCAGCAGATCTGGAAAGAGGGAGGGAAAGGAGGAGGAAAAGAAGAAAAAGACAAGGCAGCACAGGGGGGGCTAGCTCAACATATTTCTATTTAATCAAAACACCAACCAGCAAGCTAAAACTAGACCATGAAAGCACTAAAAACTGAAAGCACACAACGCATGAGGGAACAAGAAGATCCTCTTACCTGGATATATAGCAAAAGTTTCAATGGGTCCACAGGGCGATGAAAACGACGGAGCAGAGGCTGACAAGTTCAGAACGATCACGTGCTCGACAAAAAGAATGAAAATGACATTGGGCGCGCACTGATATATATAGAAAAACTTGTCATCAATGCGCCAACCACTTTTGAAATGGCGCATGAAAGTTTCTGTCGACAGGGGAAAGCGTGCGCCCTTTGGCGCACGAAAGTATTTGACAGCAGAAGATTGAGCGCGCCTTTGGCGCACCAAAAGCATGGTCGACATACAAGTTATGTTGTGTCAACAAAACAGGCGCAATGATATTATGTGCCTTGGCGCACGCAAAAGAGTCTCAACATCCTTTGGTGCACTAAAAGAGTCTCAACATCCTTTGTGTGTGTTAACATAAAAAACCATGCGCCAAAGGCTTTTAAGGGGGCGCACCAAAAGTTAGTGTTGCAAAGCAATTTCATGCGCCCAGCCAAAAAAGGCTCAAAAAGACTAAGTTCAAAAACTAGATTTCCCAGGAAGGGATTTTACAATGTTTCGAACGCGATGGATCCCTAACGAGGGATCGAAACAAAATTTTCGGTATGGTTATCGGCATTTATCTTGTTGAAAGTAGATTGTAAAATTTCAAATAAATATCTATTTCTTCAATGACAATAACTAATCTTACAATAAGATGTAATATACTAACTTGTGTTTTTATTATTAATGAAGGAATTTGAAGAAAATGAAGGATCCAACTTACCTCATAGAATGAAGATTGAAGAACAAGAAAATCCTTTAGAGCACAACACTTCAACCAGTGTTCATTCCCAAACAAGAGAATGTAACATTACAATCCACACTCCTTTCCAGCAAGGCGAATGCAACACTATAAGTAGCGCTCCTGTCGAGCCAGCCAACACTTCTATCTAACCAATGATTTAATAACCAAAATAAAAACTTCTACAAACAATATGGTCAAAAATATATTTAATAGGATACTTATTTATAAATTATATGAAATATCTAAATTTCATATATTTATGAAATAAACATGCAAATTTCAAAAATATATAGTTTTAAAACTATTTTTATATCATGCTTTAAAGAAATGTATCCCTTTGAAACTATTTTTATTAATAAATATTATTTAAAAATATTTGATTAAAAAGAGTTCATTTACATGTTGAAAAAATAGGGAAAAATCTTTTAGAATATTTTTTTATTAATAAACAAATGGTAATTACTTTGCATGTAATGTTTTCAAAAGTTATATTTAATATTTTAATCTTTAATGTAATTTAATAAAATTTTCTATTTCATTTGTTAATATATCTTTTAAAATTAAATAATAATGTCATGTTTTTAATATTTTAAATTTAAATAAAATAGTATTTTATTATTTTGTAAATTTTATTTTAATAATTAAAATGAATATTTTATTTATTTGAAAATTAATAAACAAAAGTGCCAAATAAAAACTATAATATCTCAAATTTATAATATCTAAAAATTAAAAATGTAAAATAATATTACAATTTTTAAAATTCTAATATAATTTATGAATATACACACAAAATTTTCGATTGTAGGTATGTAACAAGATTACAATTATGAAAAATTCCACACTAATAATATTGTGGATTTTTCACACTTATTTACATTGTAGATATTTCCACAAATTTGGATTCACAATTTGAACTAAAATATCCACAAAGAAAATGTGGAAAATTTGTGGATACAATACCCTTTATCTTGTAGTGAACTATCTTGCAAGGCTTTGACCACCCACTAGGGGAATATTATGCACAAGGGGGTTAACGTATTCATGATATGGTCAGACCTACAACACCTAGACATGATCACCTCACTCGTCCCAATATGATAGGTTTCACAACATAAAATCACCACCTCTTAAATTATTCAGGAAAAAGGTCCTAATAAGACGCCTTAGGTGTGAAACAAGAAGATGATTAATGAGGTTAGAGTATTTTATTAACATGATCATTGTTTTATAACCTGTGAAAAAGACTCAAATGGGAGGAGGACGTACAATAGGCATTATAACTTGTTTCTTTATTTTTTTTAGTTTTGATGAGATGAGAATCTACCTAACATTGTGGGTGTTAAGAAAATAAACCAATAATTAATATAGAAAAGGATTAGTTTAATATATTTATAACATAGGTACAACTTCATATCCAATTCGATAATATAAAATATAGCCACATTGGTATTCCCTTTAAAAATATACAAAGAACAAATCTTCAAACAACAATACATATCATTATTCTATGGTAGTACATGTATTGCAAGATGAATATAACTTTACAATGACAACTCATTAATTACAACATATCACATCCAAAAAATTTCACCTGTTTGGAGTACCTGTAACCAATGTTGCGTCAGTCTTAGGACTGAGTATGGAAATCCCTTACACTCAAACATGAAATAATACATTCATCATTTCAAGTAATTCAAAACAAGGTAGAGAAGAGCTAGAAATAGGGAGAGAGGTCATTTTGTCACACATTCACATTCCTTTTTATTTTTTCTTTTTCAATTCTAGAGAGAGTAAAGAAGAGAGAGGAAGTCTAGAATTCATTTTCTTTTCTATTTACCATATCATAACTACATGCATAATGCATCCATTTTAATTTCATTTCAGATTCATATACATTTTTAACCCATCTACATATTCAAATCATTTATGTTTTCAAGATCAACCAACATTTCATATTATTTCTGGAGAGAGAAGAGGGAGGAGACAGAAGACATTATAAATTACTAAATCCATTCATAGAAAGCTATTTGATTAAAGTATACTTTACAAAACCATGAAACTATATGAAAAGGGTTCACAAGTATAAGCAAGTCAAATGGGAGCCTCGTGAGGATTATCTAGCTCAAGCAACGAGTTTACGAAAATTACCCAAATACAGCTAAATTGCCTACAATATGGGACTGAAAAACACTCGTTTTTAAGTTCAAACATAATTTCAATGATTCCTATTGACTCCCTTATATACAAAGAACTTGGCGGATTTGACGGAAGTCGATTATGACAAATAGGTCTCAAAATAGAAAGGTGACTCGAAGACCAATTGTTGTAAACACGTCAAAAACCACTGTTGTCAAATGACCAGCGAGCTCCAAAACCCACTTGAAACTCTAACTTACAAAATCAATTTTTTTGTTTACAAAAATGAGATATGTTTTCAATTCTATGAACAGAGTTCTAGAGGTACATAGGGTTAGTTTTCAATTTAGCCAAATCGATGTGGCAACCACAAGACAAAACAAGTCACATTTTCTTAAAAAAGGGAGTGTCACTCCAAGTGACAAAGATATAAAGTCATAATCAAACTCGTCTCTCCAAGGTATCAAATTGAGTTTTATCAGTTATATTTATGGCCTTCGTGGTCCCCTATACAATTAAGAATAATATTAGAGGTCTAGGTTGGTAAAACGATTTTCTTTGGCACACCATGTGCGAAGTGTATATGATCAAGAATGTTTTTTTTTTTAATATTTTGAGTTGGTAAGAGT
Source organism: Taxus chinensis (assembly GCA_019776745.2). Taxonomy (NCBI): domain Eukaryota; kingdom Viridiplantae; phylum Streptophyta; class Pinopsida; order Cupressales; family Taxaceae; genus Taxus; species Taxus chinensis. Next base: position 83,666,023 of record CM034154.1, on the reverse strand, counting down.
TTTATTTTTAATTTTAGTTTCATCCTCTATTGTTCTAAAGTAATTAGGAACCAAACAAGAAACAATAAAATGCAAAATTTTAATGCAAGAGGAAGGGGAATCTATACCTTTTCTTGATGCTTGCTAAGACGTCATCTATTAGATTTTTGCCATGGCGCTTGACCGAAAAAAAAGCATTTGGTTGAAATTTTTGTTATTCCTTTTCCTCGAATCCATTTTGCGCAAATCCAACAAACTTGACATTCCATGGACCTATTTTTTTAACGCATTCTATGGAACAGTTTGTGTGCCTTATAAGGCCACATTCTTTCAAGGCATTTATCACATAGTTTACGTGTCAAGTTCATGTTTCCGCATTTTACATACATATCTGCCTGAAATTTGCAAATCAAACATATGAAGAAAGACCCAACTAAATCTCCATTATGTTTTGTTGTAAAACAACCTTTGTTTTAAAGCTCCCATTTTAACAAAGCTGAGAGTATGCTAGTAAATATGAACCCACCACGCGGAAACATGTTGGTTACATTTGGTGAACAATAGAGAAGCTTCAAGAGGAGGCTCGTGTCTTTTCCTTTCTAACTGTGAACAAACTTTAGATGAAGCAACCATTTGGGGAAACGTATGGAGGCCACGAGTAGTCACACGCCTTGATAAAATGGGACCGATGTCACATTTATGTCTTTCGTTCATGCATTGATGGATGCAAACCCATTTCACAGCCCACTAGACACTTCAACAAAACTATTTTTTTCCAATCCTTCAACAACACTTAATGCATCCCAAGAGACGAAATATATTTATCTCCCACGTCTTGCAAGCTGCTCCATTGATGGCACACATACTCTATTTGAATCTCTTATCATATACTTCGGCAGAGAATGTGAAAATAGAAGGTTTCACATAGAGGTAGGGTAAATCTTGCAGAGACATAAGTGGGATAGAAGAAAATGGGCACTCTCAATGTCTTAACACAACAACAACTATTTGAAATAAAAAATAAATATTAGGAAAGCAAAATTATAGCTACTGTCGACTAGGAGAATACTACAAGAAGGTTACAATACACAAAGCACAAATCAAAACAAAATGGGAAAAACTCAATGCAGCTAGAAATTATGCCCTCCCCCCAAACATTGCCTCATAATCTTCAATCTTCCTCTTTTATTCCATACCACAACTAAAACCATGACAACAGTAGTTCCATCCTCTCAAAAACGTTGAACCTACTTCAGGTACAGATCTAAATCAATCCATTTCTATATAGTGGAATGAGGAAGCATGAAGGATACAAATTTCTTTTCTTTTCCTCCATGCGTAGACCTGTTTCAACCCAAAGTGCTACTGATTTTGGACTGCCATAAGCGATATCTCCGTTTTTCATAGCTCCTTATTGCTGATGTTTAACATAATTTTCACCACAATGTTCTGTTTATTTAATTATAAATGTACAGATAAGATATTTGACTTATGCCATCACTGCAACTATCCAATCATAGCTAAATTTTACATGTTAACTTGGGTTTCACGTGGTCTACAACATTGGATCCCAAGTAGAGTGCTTGAATTATTGTGCAAGGATGCGTCGTTTCCATGCATGCTGCCAAAGTCGGTGCAGTCAGACTTTACACCTGGCAATTACGTTTAGAAAAACGTGGGGTCACTACAATTCTAAAACTAGTATATGCATGCACTTGTTATATTTTCTCTTGGAGACTCATTCTAATTCACATTCCATCATGATGCAGGACCATCCTTGAGGTCATGGCAATTTTGCATCACTCAAAAAAACATGATAGGTAGTAGGGTTAGTTCCTAGAACATGAGTAAACAACATCAATCACATATGTAGCAACTGCCCCTAGCAAAAATCCGAAAAGGGGAAATTCACATTATTTTCTAGAAAAGTACGTAAAGGTCGAGTGTTACAGAGTCATGGTTTGGTGGACCACTGCCATAGGGCATGATAGGAATTGGATTACGCTGGGTATCTAATTTCATTTTGATGAATCAATTATTAAAATTGGTGGGAGGTGGTCTCTACAAGTTGAAATGAAGCTAACGGTTCTCAATGCCTTGGCTTGCGGTTCCATGGAGAGGGCTATAAATCTTCTGCACATGGCGCCATGAAAAGTTTAGGAATGTGAAAGAGGATTAAATAAATCTTTTCCATGAAATGTTGAGCAGTCATGCTTTTATGAAAGGAAAGGTCCTTTAAGGTCCACAATGTTGGGCATCTTATGTGAAGTCTATAAGGTAGCTTATAGCATATGGGACCTACTACCACTATGTGGGAGATGCCTAACTGTGCTTTAAACATGAGGCATACATACCCTACCGGATATAACATTTCAACTTGTGACCTCCCTTTCAAGAGCAGAGGACTTTAATAATAAATTTTTAGCCAGTGCTCAAAAGGAGGGGTAGAAGTTTCCAGTTGCTGAGAGTTTTTAGGGAACTATCTTGCCAAATAACATTCAACATGTGATGAGTTTGTTTGTTATACATTTAAATTTTAAACCAGAAACCTAAAAAAGTTGGGTTTAAGGGGAAAAACTGTGTTTTTCATAAGATCATTTGCTGCAAATAGCAACACAAAATTCTAACCAACACCAACTAAGATATTTTAGCTGGAGCCGTTCCATGTGCTGGAAATTTAAAACATGAGATGGGCATAAACTAATTTCACGTGGCTTGTTTTGGAGAGAAATAAAAATAAAAGGCTCAATCATCATAGTTTGGAGGGAAATGCTTATGCTGTAGACTATTAAAAGGCCGAAATTCTACAAATTTAGGTCGTTTTTGGGCAAATTGTCCATTGGAAATGTGAGGGAAGTTTCAGGAAAAATAGTTATTGATTTTTGGTGGATTTTTAACCCTATTGAAGGAGAAACAGTTAGTTTTCACCGAGCAATTAATGAACAAGAGATATGGGCAAGAGTTCGACTGTAATATGCCTTGTTTTGGGTATGGTGAGCTCGTTGGTATACTTTCAGGCACTCTTTAAGAAATCAAAGATCTGACTTGATTTGGTTTTTTCAAGTAGATAGATGATTGTGACTCAGAATCGGTCTAGAGGCTACGAGTTGACAACAGAAAGATATAAACCAAAGTTTGACTGAGAAAAATTTGGAAAAAGAAGCAGCTTGAGGTGGTTTAAATGTTTAGATGAGTTACAAAATTCTGAGCATAGATTTGATGTTGGAGCCTTTGCAAATGAATTAAAGAGCCATTCTCTTGCATGAATGACATTTTTTAATTTATAATGTCAGTTTGAAGTGTCTGGGAAGTTTTTGTTGAAAGTTGAAACCAATGCTTGTCATCTCGATATTTTAATGGTTTTATCTCTTATTGAAAGTCCAGCCATCAGATTTCTGGGAGAGCAGACTGTTAAGAGTGGCACATCGATACTTCAATTTTCATCTTCAGATGTTTAACTGTGAGTGGGCTTGACTCTTTATCCTATAAAATGTATGGTGAGTTTGAATTGTTGATGTAAGTAAGAATTAGGAAATAATTTTCTTTGTATGTTGGTGTGATCATATATAGATAAACACTTGTGTTATATACAAACTGGCACCGCTATTTGTCCTAGGGCGAGAGTCGTGTTTGTTGTGTTGAACCCGTGGTTTGTTACTGAATGTTGCGAAGACTTTAGTCTGGCTGTGAAGTTAAGGTGTTCCATTATTGGAAACCCATACCTTGACTACATCATAACATAGTGGCAGAGTTCATGAATGCTAATAGGTGTGAGTTTCATGACCGATGCTTCAAATTTTAATCTGAGTAAAGGTTGATACCTCTATTATAGTCGTTAATGCCTTGAGGGGCTTATAATCATGGTTTATCATCTCAAATAGCTGGTTTATCTTTAGATAGAAATGGAATAACACTTGAGATGCTTGTCTTTGGTTAAAAATTAAAATTACCAATGAGTGGGGAGGGTTTACAGTTTCTTTACTTTGGAACAAGGGTTGTATTTCACGTTGTGTATACATAAATAGTGTTGTGGCATTTCTGCTACAAGACAACAACATTATAGAGTTGTTGGCTTTCATTCCCCAAACCTTGAATTTTCTTCGCTTTGAATACTTGAAAATGTCAACCTTCTGCAACTTATAGACTATTTTGATCATGTTGTGACCTTTTGCAGTAATACTATAGGTTTTTACAGGAATAGTTTTCAGTCATACTGTAGAACTGCTACTTTGTGTTATATTCTCAAAAGACTTGAGAAGCATCTCGTAATACTAACATATGGGTGCCATCACATGGTCCTCACTACCCTAATCACCTTGTTAAACTTGTTAGTAGGAAAGGCACTTGACTCAAGCTCCCTGAAAAATGTCAAATAGTGAGAGTGTGACTTTTACTCTGCAACAACTCAGGAAAAGCTCAAGAAAAACTTCACAAATGAAACAATTTGAACACTGTTAAAAAATTCATGGTAGAAAATTAAAAAGGATGCCTCATTCCCTAGAAAATTCACACTGTAGACATCACAATAGACAGAAAAACATCTCTTATATTGGAAAACATTAATTAAGTATAATGTAAGTCAGCAACATAAAATATTTGAACTCAAAAACAACATGACAAGCTAAAGAGCTTTGGTACTTGGTAAATAACTCAGAAAAGAGTTGACAGCACTCATTTACATAACATTTACAGTCAAACCAAAGAATATTTATCCACTCAGTAGGAGTACTCTGGAGTCTGACCATAATTACCAAATACTTGGTTTTAGAGAGAATTACAATATTAATCAGTTTTTTTTCAATCCACCATATAAAAACATGAGGCTCTAATGTCTTTGGTTGGAAGTGTTTAGATGATTTTTCTTTTTAACTCTGAATTTCTACATTGTACTAGGTTTTTGAAAATAAACAGAGTATTTTTATATATGCAATTTAGAGTATTTTTTTCCATACTTATTGCATTTGTTTAATGGACAACTTTTTTGTTTTTCTCTTTTGCCAAGTTTAATTGTTTCTTTTAGGTCATAAGTAGTCATATTTCTATTTGTTAACCTACTCATACTTTGTTTTGTCTGTAATAGGAAGTAGGAGTTGACAACCATTTTATCAACTAAGTACCATTGAATCTAACTCAAAAGAGATTGTGAAACTGAAAAATAATCTTAAAAGAAAAGTTGTATATATGTTTTTTTGCTTCCCCATTGCTAACGTTAAGATGACACGTGAACTTTTTTATTGACCCAGTTGTGCCCACTTTGGGTACTTATGTAAATACTTTTGAAGCATATTATGTTTTCCATGGTGGTCACTTTGCCTCTAGGAGAAATTATCTTGTAAACGATTCACTTGTTGTAGAAGCAGATGTTGTTGTCTGAAAAGTTGATAGTTGTTGGAAATATGACTCGAAGAAAGAAACAGGGTTTGTGGGACTCAAGAGCTACTTGCTACATGAACTCACTTCTTCAAACACTATATCATGTTCCTTACTTCAGAAAGGTTATTTAATAGTTCCACTATTGTCCTTTTTTGCACTAGATCACAGAAGCAACGGTTACTGTCATTATCTAGCATTCATTGTTATTTTTTTTCATTTCCTTACCTGCATGCGTTGATTTTTACTACTTATAGTTTGAGTGGTTGAAGTTTTCATTTCCTACATTTTTTCAATTAGTTGGTTATATTTTGGTTTCTACATCATGGGTTATGGGCTTCATAAGTGTATTATCTTAATGATGATCGTCTCATTACTTTTAAATGATTATCACGTTGTGTATCACATGCCTACAACTGAAAATGACATGCCATCTGGTAGCATTCCATTTGCCTTACAGAGTTTCGCAGTGGTGCAACAAAAGAGCTGAAAAAATCTATCGGGATACATATGATTCCTTCATGCAACATGATTTTCAAGAGTTAAATAGAGTGTTGTCCGAGAAACTAGAAGACAAGATGAAGGTGCTTTGTTTTCAGTTTTATGTACTAAGAGGAAGTATTTTTTATTTTTGGTACATTGTTCATGATTTTTTAGAAATAACTAATAACTTAAATAGAATTACACTCTCTTATTGATTGTAATATCCTCCGTTGTTTGTAATCTTGCAGGGTATAGTTGTTGAGGGTACAATACAACAACTCTTTGAGGGCCATCAAATGAATTACATTGAGTGCATAAATGTAGATTACAAGTCAACAAGGAAAGAGTCATTCTATGGTATATTCCTTCTACCTAAGGGTATTTTGTTTATGTTGCTCGACTTCTTTTTTTTTCCTTGTTACTCCATCAATTTGTCTCTATGTGAAATTTCTTGTACAGATTTGCAACTTGATGTCAAAGGGTGCCGAGACGTCTATACATCATTTGATAAATATGTTGAAGTTGAACGCCTTGAAGGAGATAATAAGTACCATGCTGCACAACATGGTTTACAGGTTGAGAACATTTTAGCTTATGTTTTCTTGTGTGTGAAGTTCGTAAGATTCTGCTTGCTTGTTTTTTGAATTGTTAGGTTTGCGAGTGATTTTACCCAATAGATTTTTGAATCTGTGTCGTGCATTTTTTGTTGATGTTTTGTTCTTTCAATAACCAACAACACATTTTATCTGAATCAATGAAATAATGAGTATTGATGTGCTTTGGTGCTTTTAGGATGTAAAGAAGGGTGTTCTATTCATTGATTTTCCTCTTGTGCTACAACTTCAATTAAAGCGCTTTGAATACGATTTCATGCGCGATACAATAGTTAGGGTGATTTCTTATATGTGATCTTTTTGTATGCAAACACTTGGCATTTATGTATTATTCTAGAATACATATTTTTTAGTGTTATAATTGAGTGTGCTAGGGTTGAAATGATACAAATTTTAGACTCTCTTAAAAAGTTCCCAGCGTAGAATGTCTAACTGCTTCATTCATCTTTTTGATGATAGATGTAGCAAACACTCTACACATAAAACCATGAAACTAAGATTCATTTTTTTTTGCTTAATGGGTAATATGACAATATGGTATGGTTTGAATTCGAAGCTCCATGTCGATGGGATGCATCTCTTTAAATTCAAATTTTAAAATGTTCGAGGAAAGATGTGAGAATAATATAAAGACAACCATATTTGTAAATGATGACTGATCCTAAAGGACTACAAGAGTAACATGGCAAGAAGAGGATTAGATATGCATTTTGACAAAATGCATCGTATTATATTTTTGCCACCTTTTTACTTCTCCACCCTCCCACTTCTCCGTCCTCTAACCCCTTCTTCTTCACCCTTCTTCCTCTCTTATTATTTCTCTCTCGAATTTAACTCCTTCAAAAGATCCCCTTTGACGTTTCTATCATACATTTCACGTGTGATTGTTAGTGTCTGGAATCAAGTAAATAAGTGAATCCTTCCACGTACTTATTTATTACGCCGAAGGCGTTTCCTTATGGGAAAGGCCCTTGCGGATGTTTCTATGACTGTTTTAAATTTGACGGTTTGACGGTCATCTAGACGTTTTTGCTTTTTAACAGTTTTTTGGGACATTTTTGCTTTTTAACAGTTTTTTGGTATTTGTTTCCGATCTACATTACCTCTCTACAGCGACTACATTTTGAGCAAGTTTTATTTTTCTGGGCAAATAATGACGAGACCAAAAAGGGGCACGGATCACCCATTAATGGTATCAGAAATTGTTGAGGGATTTTAATCAAATCGAAGATTTTGTTCTTCAGTTCAGAGGCTTTCAGATTAGGCGTGGATATCTAAAGGCATTTTTTCTTTCTGTTTAAACCCTTAACGAATAAACATAATTTTCTGAAAAAATTTAGTTCTGCAGATGTTTTTTTTCGTTGTATCAGAGAAACTAAATTATATCCTCCACCCTGACTATGGACGATTTTCCTCCTCACCGTATTGCACATTCTCTCCTTATTGTGCGTTGCATCTTCTCCTCCACCTAACCCAGCCACCTCAAGCCCCTCCCCGCTTTTAATCTTCTATTCCCGCTTTGCGTGACTTTTTCAACAACCCTTTTTTATTTTCGTGGTTTGTGTTTTAAATCAATAAAAATCGTGTTTGTTTTTTTAAGGTGATTGATATGATCATTTTTAAAATTTGGGTAGTACTGTTAATATTTTATAGGTGGCTTTTTAAAATTTTAAAATGTGGGTTGGTTAGGTGTATTAAAGGGAGGTGCATTGTTTTTAAGTGTGGGTATTACTTTTTATAAGGTGGTTTTTTATTATACTCGTAGTGTTTAAAACTTTAGACAAGGTAGTTTATTTCATTAAGGGTGCCTATATATTTAAAGGTAGGGTTTATTTTTTAAAATTAGTGTGTTTAATTTAAAGGTGGATTTTAATTACGCTTAAGGATTCCGATACAAGATGGGAAGAGATGATGTTTAGGATTATGTTTAATACAACATTCATTTGATCCAATATTTTGATGTTAAACTGGGATGGCATTAATACTTTATGGAATGCTTAAACTGGGATGACATTAATACGTTATGGAATGCTAAAGATCATTTTCCCCAAGACTTTAGAGTTGAGGTTAGGCTTCTATGTCATCTTTCATATTCAATTGATATCGTTAGTTTTTGGAAGCATTGGCTTGTAGGAAGGTTTTCTATCAGACAATAGAAATACTCTAATCAAGTTGTTTGTTTAGTTTCTGCACATTGAGTTTTTGTGAAGTTTTTACATTCTTTACCTAATGCCCTTCTACGGATGACTGTCACACAATGAGTCTCATGTTTAGCATCAGACATCTTTCTTATAGCCAGCTCTGTAATTTCACCATGTAATTCACTCCTTGATGTTTGAGAAGATTTATTTGTTCCATTTCTGTTTGTATGTGACCTATCCCTAGAGATCGACTTTCTTGTTTTGCAATTGGTGTCAAGAGATTCTGAAACTGGTATCTAATTTTTTAGTGTTATTTCTCCTGATGTACAATTGTTTTCAATTTTAGTTCTGCAGATGTTTTTCTCAGCGTATCAGAGAAACTAAATTATATCCTCCACCCCAACTGTGAAGCTTAAAAACTAATATATTGTTTTAAGGTATATAATTGTTTTTTTTTTATTCTAGAGTCATGCGTTTGGTAGCATATATTAAAGTATAGAATCATTTGTGCATCATGGTTTTTGACTATATATATTATGCTTATGTTTTTTAAAAGTTGTTTATTTGGTTTTTAACCCAGCCAAGGAGGATGCATGTGAAGTGTTCGACAAAATGCCTGAAATTAACGGGGTTTCCTGGATTGTAATGATACCATCCAAGTTTGAGCACCAGTGGGATGAGAGTTCCTTAATTGTCAATGGTGAAAGTTTGTAATTATATGCCGATATAATTTAGGTTTGGGTTGAAGAGCTTAGTGTTGGAGAAAGCAGATTCATTGAGAACAATAGGAGTTGCATTGACCGTAATGACCAATGCCTGGAGGGCACTAGATTTTCTTAGTGTTGTAGATTCAATTCGTAGGCAACATCCACATATAAAGAGGTAATGATCTAGACATACCCAATTTTATGCTTTGCCTTATGGTTGAAACATCCCTTTTTCTAATAAATACTTGGCTTTCTTTATGCAAATCTACAGGGAAAAAGTGAAAAATAGTTGGATCAAATGAAATCAACCAAGCTCGTGTTGATATAATTTTTTCTACATTGGATGGAGAGTATCGTGTGTAGTTCAGACCAAGATAAACTTTATTGTAGATATAATACAGATAAATGACAAGAATAATATGCTTATTGGGTTCGTGTTCTCTTTAAATGCTTTTCTTGCGTGATCCCAGGTCATGTTGACATGGAAATACGTAAATGTACTAGGTCCAGTATTAATCTTGTGATGAACTTCCACCTAGTTGGAGGATTGAACTGATATAAACATGTACAACATACAAATGACCTCTTGCAACCCAAGATCATGATTACATCTCTTCTCCTACAATTTTTAAAATTGATTAAATTCCCCAAACTGTTATCCTCTGCAAGTAAGGTCCAAAGATGCAATTTTTGAATAAGCAAAATATTTTATGGATAAGGAGACAATATATTACAAAATTGCATAATTAAATTCCTGTATTTTGAAAAATCACATGACTTACCATGGAATTTTATCCCCTATACACTAATGAAATCATATTTTGTTACCATCTTAGGAATTGATCCATAATGGATACCATTGCAATCAATGTCAGTGCCTATTCTTCTTCCTTCATGTAAGCTCATGTAACCCAATGTCATAATTGGCTTCTGAACATCATACCAAGTTTGCATTGACATCAACTAAAAAAGCAACTCTTTATGACAACAATACCTTCAATCTTACTATGTGGATTTCTTCATTCTCTACTTGAACAATTGAATCCATAGTCTAAAATTCGTCCATTGGAAAATGTTTCTTCATCTCAAAAAAATAAAAAAAGGCAAGGTCTGATATAACAAAAAAAGGTATAGTAGTTGATTATTGTATAAATTTTGTGAAGGGTATATATATTAACTTGAATCAAGATTGTTTTGTTCTAGGTGACAGTCAACAGTTGGTTGCTTAATTGCATTTCTTTCAATGCAAAATGAACACTTTGTTCAACTATAATAGGTAGGACTGCTCTGCTAGGTTCCTAAAAATAGTAATTGCCATCTTAATAAGCGTATTGAAAGAAGACCACAACATACTCATGTTGCGCAATGAACACCGAAATTTGTGAAGCCTGGTCAAATTTGGGATTATTGGGAGTCAGACATAGATTCCAGGAAAAAAAATTATACGTCTGTGAAAGAGTATTGAAATTTGAAATTATTCTAATTTGGGATGACTGGTTCCAACATAAAATATTGTCTTAAAGCCATACATATTGATAATACATGTTATGTTGACCATTGACCTGTAATATTGTCACATAAGAAGGGGATATCTGTTTTCTTCATTCTACGAGCTTTATCTTTGAGGTGTATCTTTAATGTTAAACATTTTTGTTGCTCCATTTTCATATCACTTAAGCTATATGTTAGGCTTATAAAAGGTTGTCATAAATGGAAGCTGGGATACCATTATTGAGGTGGGTGCAGGGATGTTTCCTTCAATGGACTAAACGCAGACCTGTCTGATAATAAAATTTCTGGACCCATTTCGGGAGCTGTGGGAAATTTGGAACATATTATGAAATTTGTAAGCATTGTCCATATATAATTTTATAGAGCATAAACAAGAAGTCTAGTTTCTATGAATGAACATTATATTGACTTGACAATTCATCACAATTATAAAATCAAGGAATTTGAGCAGAAATAGTCTGAATGGGTTTCTGCCAGAGGACTTTGGAAATCTGAGGAGTATAATGGATATGTAAGTTATTTATATTAAAAATCTGATTATTTAACTCACAAGGTCACGTTTTGGGATCTATATGCTATGTATTTTCATTTCAAGGGAAACTGTAAATTAGTGTGCTTCTTTTCAATGTATGCATGGATATTCGCTTTCTCCACATGGAAACTTTTTGTTTTATGATTACATGGTAAATGGAAGTATGTGGGACATCCTACACGGTGAGTAAAATGATTATGTTATGAATAAAAATGGATTTGTACATTGTAAATTCATATTTTGAAATAGAAGAATCCAATCTATCTCTAACCATTTGATTAAAATTGATTGGTGGAGAATCTAACAAGTGTTTTTTTAATTTTTATTTTTGTATAGGATCATCAAAGAAGATTAAGCTAGATTGGGACACTCAGCTAAAGATTTCTCATGGTTCTGCAGAAGGATTACCATATTGCATTATTCACAGGGATGTGAACACTTCTAACATCTTTTGGATTATAATTTGGAAGCACATGTGTCAAACTTTGGCATTGCCAGGTGCATTTCCTCAGCCAAAACCCACACCTCTACCTATTTATGGGTGCCATTGGTTACATTGACCCTGAATATGCAAGAACATCAAGGCTTAATGAGAAATCTGATGTATACAGTATTAAGAAAATGTGATATCTTAGCCTCTGAGTTAAAGTATGCATGTTGTAAGGATGAACTTTCAGTCTCTAGGTCTCATTTCAACCAAGGGCTTCCCATTATCCATCACAGATGACTCACCACTATTAGAGTAGGTATTTACCTTAGCTCATGTTCACCTAGGTAATTTATTTACCTTTATTATATTTATCCTCACCCACTTATGTGTGTGGATATTTCTTTTATCTTATTTAGATATCACGATTTTATTTATTCGGGTTTGTTGGCATTAAAATCCTTAGCCCTTGGTCATATGATGGTATGGTCATCCATCTGTAGTTTTATTTTACAAACAAATTGTTTGTATATTCATATATTTGGGATTTGGTCATATTTTTTTGTTTGTGGTTTTATGCAAAATAGAGGATTCCATTGGTATGGTCTGAAAGGTAAAAACCCTAAGAGGGACTGTAAAGCTTGACCATTTCCTATAGGCTAGTTATTTTTTTGGTGCTTTTTGTTGTTGCAGAGAAACTTCAGCCCCTTTAATTTTATTCGTGTGTTGAAGGCAATACCATTTTATTTTGTTTTAGTGGCACCTAAAATAAATAACAGAGCAAAATATTAAAAAGCTTGTAACTTTTGATCGGTAACTCGGTTTTGAGTGCCGTTTTTTGCAAAAGTTCTTGTTTTTTTTGCTCTTTCCATTGGAGTTATTTATTTTGAGACTTACACTATAATTATAAAGTGCTAAATATGGAGGAGTGTTGTAATCAATTGTGGATGCAATTTTGGCTGAGCCCGACGTCCTAAATTTTTGGGAGTTGCAATTTGTACCTATCATTGATTCTGAGAATGATATGTTTTTCTCTGAAGTATGTGGACTTCAAGAGGATATTATAAAATTTGTGGAAGAAAATAGATCGCTCAAGAAGCAACATTTTCTTCTACAATCACTCATTTACGATAAGGATACAATAATACACTCCCTGTAGAACAAACTTGCTAGCCTACAACATTACCATCATATTGTGGACAACCATATCCATGCTCCTAGTCCACTTGCAGTTGTTTCTCTTGTACCCAATGACATTGATCTGCCAATCTTTGAGCCTGAATCTACTTTTGATGCTTCTAAACCTGTGAGGCTTGTTACTGCATGCTCTTCCACTTCTGTGCCTATTACAGTACCACATGTTGTGTATCCTACTTCTGCTCAATTGCATGGATTTTTTAAGAAGCATACCACTGCATTCAATTCTCGCATGCTTCGTTTTATTGGTCTCACTAGAGGAGTCATTGACAGACATTCACAAGGTATTGTTTCCCCTATTCCACATGTTAAGTGGAATTCTCATCGTGACATTGGTTTTCGAGCAGATACTTCATTGGGATCACACATTGACATAGCTCATTTTTTTGTTCGCTTGATTCTTTCTGAGGATTATGAGCAACACATGAGTTCTGCACCTTCACTCAGGCTTGAGAAACCTGAGATTTCAGCTGTCAAACATGATCAACCTGACACACATTCTGATGTTCTTTTGCATGCACCCATTGTGTATTTTTTCACCAAGTCATATGCAGGCCTCTTCTTCATCCATCCGTGTTGATTTGGGGTGGATATCTGATCACTCATGGTGGCGACATAGGAATTCATTGAGAGGACTCTACAGGCGTGGCTCCTCTACCATTCGGCCTCTTGCTCCACTTTCTATACCTTATGCATTATGATGTTTCTTGTTTTGAGCATTTTTCTTTAGTAGGTGTAGTGTATCTCTCTTATTTGTTGAGAGATTTTGTATCTGTATTTTCAACACTTTTGGCATGTTGACAGTCTCTCTTGTGGGGGAGCTATTCTGGTGGAGCCCAGTGTTAGTTTGTCAGTGTTTGAGTAGTTATTTTTACAACTCATACAAATTTGTAGCATCACTCCACCCATTCAGTAGTATGGGAGGGTGTGGTGTTGATCCTGCTTCTTCAGGTTTTGTGTCATTGCCTTGTTACCTTGGCTTTTCTTGGATCGTGACACTCTGGATTTTATGTCCTTGCCTTGTTGCTTTGGTTATTGTTCTTAGATCGTGGCACACCTATTTGCAGCAGTTGATCAAATTATGTTTGGTGTTTTTTTAATGCACTTTCGACATCACTCCATTGACAGTCTCCTTGTATGGAGCTATTCTAGTGGAACCCAGTGTCAGTTGTTTTTGAGTTTTGTGATTGAGCAGAGGATTCAGACCATGGTGCACACCAAACTTCTTCAGCATTGTATGAGTTTTTTGAGCCGAGATTCTTGGGATGCCTTAGAGCGGGTTTTTATTCTCTTTACTTTGTTGTTACTGGTTTTGGGTACCTTGCAGTGTCCCTTTTTTCCCAATTATTGTACATGAGTACCTCATCAGGCCTAGTTGTTAGGACTCATACTGTGGACATGCCACATCTATTTTGACCCCTAGCTTCACTTGAGGGTGGGTGTTAGAGTAGGTATTTACCTTAGCTCATCTTCACCTAGGTACTTTATTTACCTTTATTGTATTTATCTTCACCCACATATGTGTGTGGATATTTATTTTATCTTATTTAGATATTAGAATATATTATCTAGTTGTTAGGTATAATATTTCCTTAATCTATGGTATTGACTAGATCTTTCCTTGATCTATGGTATTAACTAGATCCTTGATGTCTAGTTCTCTCCTAAATCTATGGTCTTGACTAGTTCTTTGATGACTAGTTATTTCCTTGATTTATGGCTTGATCTACAACCTTGACTAGTTCTTAGACTATTATTCCTTGCCTATTTAAGCAAGGCCCACTCTCAATGTATTGCATTGAGTTCCATTATAATATATGATATTTCTTCTCATTTGTTTGCAAAGGTTTTATGTAAATGTATTCTGGCGAATTGCTTTCATATTATAGATCGTGGTGTTTGATTAGCATTTGTGTTCTTGGCTTGGTACGATCTGGTTATCGTTCCTTTCAACCACTCCCTACAATAGTAGCAAATGACATATCAATTTGATGTGTAATACAAATTTGAACATTCGTAGAAATATCAACAGTGGTAGCATTCATAATCTGCTTTCTTTTCTTCTTGTAAAGTTTGATTGCTCGTTGCATTTGCTGCATATTTAAGCACCAATGGTCAAAATTACATATTTTCTACTGACAATTAAGACAAGTTTTTCTATGCAACACTTGTTAAATGCTCGTCAGAACAAAAAGGTTCAACTCTCTTATTAAACTATTTAAATACAAATAACAGAAATAAAAAGGGGTAGAAGATGAGCATAATGTACATTCTTAGGCAATGTAGGGAAAAATGCTCATCGTGAATCAAAACTGAAAATGATATTCTCTGCATCAGTGTTGACCTAGCATTACATATGATGAAATCCAAAGAAACTTCACTTAGTAATAAAAGGGAAGTTCAAAACATTGTATCAAATACAACAAATAATATCAAAGTAAATATTCATCCAATAAACAAATGCTAAATTCAATGAAGAGTGTGATAAATCATGTAAGGTCAAAGCATCGTATCAAAGACAACAAATAATATTAAAATAAATAATCATTGAATAAACAATTGTTAAAATCAATGAAAAGTGTGATAAATAATGTAACACCTCTAACTGGTGGTCTTCAGAGGGCATATCAGTGCTGCAATTGGCTTTGCAAGAATCAACATTACATTCTTGGTCGAGTAGAGCGATACATTGACTATAAAGATCTGGACTTGACAATTCTTCTGATATGTCTAATCTGTATAAATGAAACTTTAGTCCATCAAATGCATATTTCTGTGTCTTCTTTGCTTCAGACACTAGAGATGGTGGTATTATTGGAATGACCTTTTGGGAGACATCATCAGATATTTTAATCTAAATGCTTTCAGGAAACCTTTCCCTTATGAGTTTCTTGTGCCGCTCTTGACCATCCCAAGTACCACCCCAAGATTATTCTACAATATAATGACCATGATAATAAGATTCATTATGAGAGAAGCCTGTATTTGTATCATTTATATGTCCTTTCCCAGTGCCTGATGACATGTCCCAGCCCCAGTTACATATTGTAGATTCTTCAACATATCAATCCCATGCATTAAAAGATCCCATGAATTTGTCTGGATTTCTGGATAGATTTTGATTTTAAAGCCCCTTGCTTGACATGAACACATTTAATTATGCGTATAAATATATGCATTCAAGGGGAGGGGGTTGGTTGTGAAGTTTTTGTAATGAATGTCTACGGTACAACACCCTTTGACCTTTTATTCGTAGTTAAAAATGATGGGTTTTTTTAAATACTTTAAAAAAAATAGTCGTTACAAAGTGGGGTAGGTAGACTCCATTCAGATGCTACCACCTCCACTGCAATCAGAATTATGTTGGGACTACATTGTGCCCAAGGTTATCACTCACAATATTAAAAGTTGGTAGATCACACATTTAAGATTAGGCGAGTTATATACAAATACACAGTTATTGCGAGATCTTCAATGGTTTTCTGGAAGTAGTGCATTATAAAGGTGTGCAGAATTTTATACCATGGGCTCCATTCCCCATCCCTCATAGCAAATCACGTGATGCAGAAGTGTTGGTACACCGTGAAATATATTGCCTTGGCCACCACCAAAGGTAGCTCCTTGGGAATGTGCCACTCCTCAAATGCCACGTGAAATCAGTCATACCACATCTCTTCCCTCTACTTAAACAACCCACTCATTGATCCTTCACAAGAATATTTGTCAAACCTCTTTGCGAGGGACTTCTTTTCCATGGGATCCTCCCATATCTTGTTCTTTGGCCCATCGGGCACTCCATGTTGAGTATGGAGCTAAATTACTCATGTTTTAGCATGCAATTGGAACTTGCTGGAAAATACAGTAACCGGCATCGGTCAGGGAAGATCGGCATCGGTTAGAGTGTGACTGACATCGATTAGGGCAAGTTAGAACTGGTGACGGTTGGGCAGAACCGACATCGGTTACCTGTGAGACAAGATTTTAATTAACTCTCGGGTTTTATTTCTATTTTTAGCATTGGAATAGATTTAATGAATGTAATTGCATGGCTAAGTGCCCTAAAGTCTTAAACAACTATTTAAAGCATAAAGCTAGGGTTTAGAATGAGAGGATTGATCATAGTTACAAGATAATTATGTGAGAGAGAATTCTTGGTGAAGAATCAAAAAGCTTAAAGGAAGACAGTACTGAACATCTGAGAAGTGTAGAAGATTATAAATCTTCATTATATATCTTGTCAAAGCTTTGGATAATAGATTGGCTTGTTTCTTGGTGGATGTAGCCCACACTAGGTGAACCACATTAAATCTGGTGTTGATTTATGTCTCTTGTTTTGTATAATTATTTTGGTAGAATATCTGATTTTATTTGCATGTATGCTTAGATCTGATATATTATCTGTACATCTGGTGTGCTAACCCCAACAACTGGTATCAGAGCTTTGTTTGAGGGTTTTTTGTGTTGACAGATTTACTCATAGAGAGTTTTATGATTGAGTGGGAGCTACAGCAATGACAAAAGATAATAAATATAAAGACAATGAGGTGAAATTATCAATTATGGAAGATGCAGATTGAGGATTATCTGTATCAGAGATATTTTTACTTACCGTTGGACGAGAAGTCTATACCTATGAAGATGATTGATGAAGAATAGAAGATTCTTGATAGAAAGGCTTTGGGATATATAAGATTGAGCCTGACAGCATCTGTGGCTTCCAATATTATAGAAGCGGCTTCTATGGTAGACTTAATGAAATCTCTTGCTAATTTATATGAAAAACCTAGTGCTTCAAATAAAGTTTATTTGATGAAGAAAATTTTTAGTTCTAAGATGCATGAAGGTGAATCTGCCTCTAGTCATTTGAATGATTTCCAATCTATTGTAAATCAGTTAAAATTGATTTTAATACTGTTTGATGATGAAGTAAGAGCACTTTTATTCTTATGTTCTTTGCCTGATAATTGGGACAACTTGGTAATGGTTGTTAGTAATACAGAATTTGCTAATAATATTTTCAATTTTGATGATGTGGTTAGTATAATCTTGAATGAAGAAATTTGCAGGAAAAGTACAGAGGAAACATCATCTAGAAATGCTTTGAATGTAGAAAGTAGGGGCAGGCAGAAGGAGAGATCCAAGAGTAAGAGTAATGGGAAATCAAAGTCAAGGGATAGCATATCTAAATCCAAAAGTAAGGGAATTACTTGTTGGAAATGTGGAAAGAAAGGACATGCAAAGAAATATTGTTGGTCAAATAATAAAGAGAACCAACAACCAGACAAAGGTAAAGAGGCGAATCTTGCTGCATTAGAGGTAATGCAAGATGCTCTTATTCTTTCTTTAGATAGTAGAATTGAATCATGGGTTCTAGATTCAGGAGCTTCTTTCCATGCAACCCCTAATTAGGGTTATTTCAGAAATTATGTCCAGGGTAATTTTGGGCATGTCTATTTGGGTGATGATGAACCTTGTAGTATTACTGGTAAAGGGGAAGTTCATCTAAAATTTTAGAATGGAAATACATGGGTATTGAAAGATGTGAGGCATGTGCTAAGCCTCAGGAGGAATCTTATTTCTACAGGGTAACTAGGTGAATCTGGTTGCATGGTTACTTTTACAGAAGACTCTTGGAAAGTCACCAAGGGTGCTTTTGTTGTGGCAAGAGGTAAGAAGGTAGGAACGTTATATTTATCTACCTGTATTACTGATTCCTTTTCTGCATTATCTACTTCATATTCAGATGCATGCATGTGGCATAATCGGTTGGGTCATATGAGTCAAAAGGGAATGCAGATCTTAAAGGCTAAGGGTAAGTTATCATATTTGAAAGATTTAGATCTTGATTTCTGTGAGCATTGTATCTTTGGAAAGCAAAAGAGAGTGAGATTTCTCAAAGTTGGGGCAACTAAGGAGTAGAAATTGGAGCTTGTACACTCATATGTGTGGGGACCAGCTCAAGTAGCTTCTCATGGTGGATCCCAGTATTATGTTACTTTCATTGATGATGCTACAAGAAAGGTATGGGTTTATTGTATTAAACATAAATCTAATGCTTTTTGAAACTTTTAAAAGATGGAAAGTCCTTGTTGAGAATGAATCAAATTCTAAGTTAAAGTGCCTTAGATCTGACAATGGTGGTGAATATTGTAGCAAGGCTTTCAATGATTATTATTCAGTGAATGTGATACGTAGAGAAAGAACGGTTCCAAGAACACCACAGGAGAATGGTGTTGCAGAGAGAATGAACAGGACAATCATGGAACGTGCTAGAAGTATGAGGATACATTCTGGATTTCCCTTGCATTTTTGGGCAAAAGCAGTTGATACAGCGGTTTATTTGATTAACCGTGGCCCTTCAAGTTCACTAGATGGAGGAATACCAGAGGAAGCATGGACTGGAAAAGAGGTAGATCTTTCTTTTCTTAAAGCTTTTGGTTCAAAAGATTTTGTGCATGTTGATAGAGAAAATAGAAAAAAGTTGGATGCAAAATCCAAGAGGTGCACTTTCATTGGTTATGGATCTGGTGATTTCAGTTTTCATTTTTGGGATTTAGAGAATTCTAAAATTGTTAGGAGTCGTGATGTTGAATGGAATGAAAAGAGAATGTACAGGGATCAAATTTTAGTACCCAAGGATGAGAAAATTGAGAAGTTTATTGATGAAAATGAACTCTCGGGTTTTAAAGAAACATCTACAGAAATACATAGTAACCATGGTCAGTTAGGCCCTAACTGGCATCGGTCAGATGAACTGCTGACGGTTACAGAGGATCCGAACTAGTGTCTGTTATCCGAACCGAGGTCAGTTAGAGGTGACCGGCATCGGTCACTATCAGAAGTTGATAGTAATGTCCAGGAGGTGCAGATTAAGCCTCTGGTACCCCAAACTCCTGTGAAAAGGTCACAAAAGGTAAGTAAACTTCCAGAAATATTTTCACCTTCTCTATTTTATCTATTATTGACTGATAGTGGTGAACCAGAAAGCTTTGAAGAAGCATTGCAAGATAAAACTCACGTTCAGTGGGAGCATGGCATGGATGAGGAGATGAACTCTTTAGAACATAACCAGACTTGGGATTTGGTTAAATTGCCAACAGGAAAGAGAACATTGCAGAACAAGTGGGTTTACAGAATTAAGGAAGAAGAGGGTGGACAGAAAAGGTACAAGGCAAGGCTTGTAATAAAGGTATTTACACAAAAGGTAGGTATTGACTTTGGTGAAATATTTTCTCCTTTTGTTAAGATGACTTCTATTCGTACTGTATTGAGTTTAGTTGTAGTAGAAGATTTGCATTTAGAGAAACTAGATGTGAAGATGGCTTTCCTTCATGGTGATTTGGATGAAGAGATTTATATGTAACAACCGCTTGGGTATGAAGTCAAGGGTAAGGAGAAATTAGTGTGCATGTTGAAAAAGAGCCTATATGGGCCCAAGCAAGCTCCAAGGCAATGGTACATGAAGTTTGATAGTTTAATGCATGAGCATGGTTACTTGAGATATGAATCTAACCAGTGTGTTTATTTCAAGAAGCTTGAAAATGGGAGCTATATTATTTTGTTATTGTATGTGGATGATATGCTTATTGCAGGATTTAGTATGCAAGACATTGGTGAGCTTAAGAGAAAACTAGCTCACACGTTTGCAATGAAGGATTTGGGAGCTGCAAAAAGAATCCTTGGCATGCAAATACATAGAGACAGGAAAAACAAGAAATTGTATTTGTCTCAGGAGGATTATATCTACAAGGTGTTAGAAAGGTTCAACATGCAGAATGTAAAACCCGTTAATACACCTATGGCTGGACACTTCAAATTGAGTAAAGATCGGTGTCCTTCATCACAAGAGGAGGTCAAATACATGACACGCATGCCATATGCTTCAATAGTTGGAAGTCTCATGTATGTTATGGTTTATACAAGACCAGACATTACACAGGCAGTGGGAGTTGTGAGTAGATATATGGCTAATCCAGGTAAAGAGTATTAGAAAGAAGTCCAATGGATACTTAGGTATTTTAAAGGGACATCTAGCATGCAGTTATGCTATGGAGGTTCGGATATTTCATTACGTGGCTATGTTGATTTGGATATGGCTGGAGATCTGGATGGTAGGAGAAGCACTACTGGATATATTTTCACAGTAGGTGGAACAATAATTAGTTGGATTTTGAGATTACATAAGGTTATGGCTTTGTCTACTACAGAGGCAGAGTATGTTGCAGCTAAAGAGGCTAGTAAGGAGATGATATGGATGAGTAGGTTCATGGAAGAGTTGGGAAAGGAGAAAAGTAATTGTAAACTGTTCAGTGACAGTCAGAGTGCAATTCATTTGGTAAAGAACTTAGCATTTCATTCGAGAATGAAACACATTCAGTTGAGGTATCACTTCATACAACAGGTATTGGAGGATGGAAAGTTGAATCTGGAAAAGATTCATATGAGCAAGAACCCTGTGGATATGCTAACGAAGCCGTTAGGAAAGGAGAAGTTGGAGCTACACTCCACTTTTATTGGTCTTTGAGTTTGAGGCTCGAGGAGGAAGAAACAAAGCTAAGGAGGAACCAAGAATGGTACTGTACAGGTATAGTGCAGTAATTAATCTCCAAGTGGGAGATTGTTGAGTATGGAGTTAAATTACTCATGTTTTAGCATGCAATTGGAACTTGCTCGAAAATATAATAACTGGCATCGGTCAGGGAAGACCGGCATCAGTTAGAGTGTGACTGGCATCGGTCAAGGCAAGTTGGAACCAGTAACGGTTGGGCAGAACTGGCATCGATTACCTGTGCGATGAGATTTTAATTAAGTCTTAGGATTTATTTCTATTTTTAGCATTGGAATAAATTTAGTGAATTTAATTGCATGGCTAAGTGCCCTAAAGTCTTAAATGACTATTTAAAGCATAAAGCTAGGGTTTAGAATGAGAGGATTGATCATAATTACAAGATAATTATGTGAGAGAGAATTCTTGGTGAAGAATCAAAAAGCTTAAAGGAAGAAAGTATTGAACATCTAAGAAGTGTAGAAGATTGTAAATCTTTATTGTATATCTTGTCAAAGCTTTGGATAATAGATTGGCTTGTTTCTTGTTGGACGTAGCCCACACTGGGTGAACCACGTTAAATCTGGTGTTGATTTATGTCTCTTGTTTTGTATAATTCTTCTGGTAGAATATCCACTTTTATTTACATGTATGCTTAGATCTGATATATTATCTGTACAACCGGTGTGCTAACGTTAACACTCCAATTTCTACAAATACAAGAGAAAAGAGGATAGCACCAAAACTTATCTTCTCTCCTATGCGCACTTCTTCAGTAATGATGTCTGCAATGTATCATGCTAGGTTGTAGACTACTCCCTGAGAGATTTTCTTCACAATATGCAGCCACATGGTATTCACCTGTGACCATCTCTCTTGATCATTCAACTTGGTTATCAAATGCGCAACTTCCTGCACCACTAGGTACTTCTTCAATTTATCAATGTCCATTCCGTGCGGACCCTTAGTATACCCCAACTCCTTTCTTGTCTCTACGATTGTTGCTTTATCAGTCAGATCACCAACAAGGTCTACCCTTGTGCCCTTCAATCTTGTCAGTGTCGAAATCAAGGATGTTGTGATTCTAACCCTTCGTCTGGTGAAATAGAAGAAGCCCTCATGGACTCTGCTCATCAGCCATTGGTATAATGGTTCATACTTTCCAAAATATGGGAGCTCATACAACTGATAAACTCCTACCTACTTTAACAATTTTTCCCTAGCGTTATCATACACTAGAATATCCTCCACAGTGCGCTTGTTGGTATTTGTATTCAACAATGCGTCCAACTCTTTCTTGTTTTCAGATGTATGATGGCTTATTTTGCACCTATGGACGTGGTAATCCCACTCTTGTCTGACTATCACACCTTCTGGGTACTACATCTCTGAAAAATTACTCTCAGGAGAAATCTCACCTTCATCTTCTACCTTCTTCTTTCCTTTTGTGCCTCCTGCAAGTGTTTTCTTTGGTGCCATCATGAAAATCCCACCTTCTTTCTTCTGTAACAAGCAAGTTTAAACCCTAGCTCGAATCTATGTTCCCTATCTTGAAACCATGTTCCCTAGCCTCTTTTAAATGCCTTTTCTTTGCTCAAACCCTTCACCAATGGGGACGCAATCCTCTTCCACATAATAATCCTCTCTTCACGTCTAGTTTCACCCTCAATATGACTCACCTCTAATTTCACGTCTAATAATCCTCTTCCACATAATAATCCTCTCTCCACATAATAATCCTCTCTCCACACCTCAATATGACTCGCTCGGCTTGGTTGCACTTAGCTTACTCAAATACTTGTGATTGTAAAGGTAAAAATGAACCCGCATCATGTCCTTATATATATTTTAAAAAAATTAGTGCATTTATTGCTCCACCAACCAACAATCATCTCATTAATTGAACATTTTCACAATCTCTGCATGGTACATCTTTACACCCCAGCTATAGCCTTCTAGCGGGCCTTCCTACCTTCTAGCTACAGACTTCTCTTCAGTGCACTTCCATGCGCCCAAGTACCTCACTGCTGCGCCTTCCCTTGGTAGTCTCCACGGCCATTGCTTACCTCACGTTATATTGTTCCCTCATTTATCTCCATCTATGGTCATATTTTTAAAGAAATCTCCTTTTTAATAACCCCTCTCTAAACTTGAATAGCACATGTAGTAGTTTGCTCCTTTAAGTGTACCCAGTTGTAAATAGCCACCCCACACCAATGGTATGTGCAGTCCTCTACGCATAAAAATTCTTCAAATGGTAATTAGCTTCCAACGCACAAACGCGCTTATTACACAAAACACCAACTAAATTGATAAAGCATAGTGACAAAGAAGGAAATACATTAAGGAAATATAGAAATGAAAACCTAGTCTAAATGGCAACATTGCCTTATTACAAACACCAAGAAGACTTATTTATAGTAGGGCTTTAGCCTACTCCCATTGAAGTAACTAGGTAATTGTATTCCATCAATTGTCTCTAACTGAAAATCATTTGATTCAAGTATATGAGTGATAATATATGGTCCCACCCAATGCACTTTAAGCTTGTCTAGATGGCGCAGAAACTTAGAGTCATAAAGAAGCACCATCTGCCCCATCTCAAGATTTTGTTCCTGATGTGCATATCATGTCATGCCTTCTTCCTGGCCTTTTCCTACTTTTGAATCTAATGTGCTATTGTTCGTCTCTCATCCAACTTTATCAACTTTTCAATTCTTTCTTCTAGGGATTTCTCATTAGCTAGACCTCTAGCACGTAATAAGCAAAGAAGCTAACATGAATTCCATAGGAAGAACTACTTCTGCGCCAAACACTAAATAAAAGGGTGTGGCCTTGTTCAACCTCTTGTATGTTGTTATATATGCCAAAATCATGGCAGAAACTTTATCATCTCAATCTTTCTTTCCAACATCACAAATTTTTGTCAGTGTCTGGCTCAAAATCTTGTTGAAGGCCTTAGCAGTCCCATTTGCCTGAGGATGATAGGGTGTAGTCTTATGGTGCACAATCATAAATTCATCCAATAGTATCATGATCATCTCATTCAGAAAGTGTGTACCCCTATCACTTTTCAAGCTCAACGGGCATCCATACATTGTAAGAACATTTTCCCATAAGAACCTTGTTGTTGTAGCTGTTGTACAATCCTTGGTAGGTATTGCTTCTACCCACCTTGTAAGATAATTTTTGCAAGTGATGATGTAGCACAATCTAGATCTATGCATCGCTGGCAAAATAGGACCCACAAATTCTATAACCCATTTTTCAAACATCTTTGCACTAGGAATAGGTCTTAAAAGCATTTCATCTCTTTGCTCAGGTTTACCAACACATTAACAATGATCACATGCCTTACAATATGCTTTATAATCTTTGTAAAGGGTTTCCCACCATAATCCAACGAGTATAATCTTGCGCACAGTGGAATCACCTACATAGTGCCCACCTGCAATACCACCATGAGCCTCTTCCATGATATCCAAGTGCTCGTGCTATAGTACACACCGGTGCAATACTTCATCTCGGCCTAACTTGTATAGGTCACCACTAATCAACATAAAAAGTGTCATGCGAATTGTAAGTTGTTTCTTCTCTAAGCATTTCATTCCTTCTGATGCCATACCTGTACGTAAAAAGATAGCAATATCCTCTAATTCCAAAGGTGTGCTTTGTAACCTGTATAACTGTACATCTGGCATTGTATCTTCAATTATTTGTGTGTCCTCTCCTGAATGAATTCTCGATAATTGGTCTAGGCCAGAATTACTTTTCCTTGGTTTTACCACAGCTGTGAAATCAAATTCTTAGAATAAGAGCACCCATTGACATATGTGCCCCTATAAAATGGGCTTGTTTACCAAGTATTTCAATGACATGTGATCGGTGTAAAATACAAAAGGTGTTGCTAGAAGGTATTTTTTGAATTTATGCAGTGCATAGATCATTGACAAGGCTTCGTGCTTAGTATTTGTATAATTCTGCTCTGAAGGAGTCAAATTTATACTAGGAAAACAAATAGGATGATCTATAATACCTTCTACAGGCTGAGCTAACATCGTGTCAATGGTCGTGCCAGAGGCATCCACATGTACATGAAACGGTTGGTTCCATGAGAGAAAATGTAGAATAGGCGTTGTAGTAAGTCTCTCCTTTAATGTCTCAAATGCACGATGCTACGGTTCTCCCCAATAAAATTTCCCTTTTCCTTTTAGTAACTCTTCTAAGGGTGCGGAAACCTTAGCACATTCTTTGATAAATTTTCTATAATACCCAGTGTGACCCAAGAATCCGCGCACCTCACTTTGACTAGTAGGCTCTTCTAGGCCTACAATAACTACAACCTTAGCTGGATCTACTAACAAATCTTCCTTGCAGATGATTTTCCCTAACAAAGTGCTAAAAGGTGTAGCAAACATGCACTTCTTGATGTTCAATGAAATCCTTAACTATCTACATCTTTCAAACACTAAGCGCAAATTTTCATAATGATCCTTAACAATTCCATACATCATCCAATCATCCAAGTAAACCCACAAGAAAATGTGAATAAAATCTTGTAATTCTTGAAATGTTGAGTTATAGAGCTCAATTACTTCAGTTTAGCATGAAATGTGAAACTTGCTGGAAAATACAGTAACTGACATCGGTTAGGGGGAACCGGCATCGGTCACCCTGGATCGGCATCAGTCAGGCAAGGCAGAACTGGCATCGGTTAGGGCAAACCAACATCAATTACCTGTGCGTGGATATTTTAATTAACTCTCAAGAATTAGATCTATTTTTAGCATTAAAGCAAATCTATTAATTGTAATTGCATGACTAAGTGCCCTAAGTTTATAAACAACTATATAGGCATGAAAGCTAGGGTTTAGAAGTAAGAATTAATAAGAATTAAGAATAACTTGCAAAAGTTGGTGAGAGAGAGAATTCTTGGAGAAGAAGCAAAAGCTTGAGAGAAAGAAATTATTGTACATCTGAGAGGTGTGGAAGATTGTAAATCTTCAATTGTATATCTTGTCAAAGCTTTGGATAATAGATTGACTTGTTTCTTGGTGGACGTAGCCCATATTGGGTGAACCATGTTAAATCTGGTGTTGATTTATATCTCTTGTTTTGTATATTTCTTTTGGTATAATATTCGTTTATATTTGCATGTATGCTTAGATCTTATATATTATCTGTGTAACTGGTATGCTAACCCCAACAACTGGTATCAGAGCTTTGTTTGATAGTTTTATGTGTTAACATATTTACTCACAGAGAGTTTTCTGATTGAGTGGGAGCTACAACAATGGAAGAATAAAACAAATACAAGGTAGAGAAGTTTGACGGCTGAAATTATCAATTATGGAAGATGCAGATTGAGGATTATCTATATCAAAGATATTTGTATTTACCGTTGGATGAGAAGTCTAGACCTATGAAGATGACTGATGAAGAATGGAAGATTCTTGACAGAAAGGCTTTGGGATCTATAATATTGAGCTTGGAAGCATCTATGGCTTCCAATATTACAGAAGTGACTTCTACTGTAGAGTTAATGAAATCTATTGCTAATTTATATGAAAAACCTAGTGCTTCAACTAAATTTTATTTGATGAATAAACTATTTAGTTCTAAGATGCATGAAGTTGGATCTGCATCTAGTCATTTGAATGGTTTCTGATCTATTGTAAATCAATTAAAATCAGTTGTTATACCATTTGATGATGAAGTAAAAGCACTTTTATTCTTATGTTCTTTGTCCTGATAGTTGGGATAACTTGGTAATGGTTGTTAGTAATACAACATCTGCTAATAATATTTTAAAATTTGATGATGTGGTTAGTATAATCTTGAATGAAGAAATTCATAGGAAGAGTACAGAGGAATCATCATTTGGGAATGCTTTGAATGTAGAAAGTAGGGGAAGGCAGAAGGAAAGATCCAAGAGTAATAGTAATGGGAAATCACGAAGTCAAGGGATAGTCAAATCTAAATCCAAAAGTAAGGAATTACTTGTTGGAAATGTGGAAAGAAAGGACATGCAAAGAAAGATTGTTGGTCAAAGGAAAAAGAGAACCAAAAACCAGACAAAGGTAAAGAAAAAATTCTTACTACAATAGAGGTAATGCAAGATGTTCTTATTTTTTATTTAGATAATAGAATTGAATCATGGGTTTTAGATTCAAGAGTTTCTTTCCATGCAACCCCTAATAAGGGTTATTTCAGAAATTATGTCCAGGGAAATTTTGGGCATGTTTATTTGGGTGATGATGAACCTTACAGTATTACTGGTAAAGGGGAAGTTCATCTAAAATTACAAAATGGAAATACATGGGTATTGAAAGATGTGAGGCATGTGCCAAGCCTCGGGAGGAATCTTATTTTTGTAGGGCAACTAGGTGAAGTTGGTTGCATGGTTACTTTTATAGGAGACTCTTGGAAAGTCACCAAGGGTGCTCTTGTTGTGGAAAGAGGTAAGAAGGTAGGAACATTATATTTATCTACCTGTGTTACTGATTCATTTTCTATATTATCTACTTCAGATTTAGATGTATGCGTGTGGCATAACCGGTTAGGCCATATGAGTAAAAAAAAGAATGTAAGATCTTAAAGGCTAAGGGTAAGCTATCAGATTTAAAAGATTTATAATCTTGATTTTTATGAACAGTATGTCTTTGGAAAGTAAAAAGACAATGAGATTTCTCAAAGTTGAGGATTAACTAAGAAGGATCATAAATTAGAGCTTGTACACTCATATGTGTGGGAACCATCTCAGGTAGCTTCTCATGGAGGATCCCAGTATTATGTTACTTTCATTGATAATGCTACAAGAAAGGTATGGGTTTATTGTATTAAACATAAATCTATGATGTTTTTGAAGACTTTTAAAAGATGGAAATACCCTTGTTGAGGATGAATTAAATTATAATTTAAAGTGCCTTAGATCTGAAAATGGTGGTGAATATTGTAGAAAAGATTTCAATGATTATTATTCAGTGAATGAGATATATAGAGAAAGAACGGTTCCAAGAACACCACATGAGAATGGTGTTGCAGAAAGAATGAACAAGACAATCATGGAACGTGCTAGAAGTATGAGGATACATTCCGGATTGCCCTTGTAGTTTTGGGCAGAAGCAGTTGATACAACAGTTTATTTGATTAACCATGGGCCTTCAAGTTCACTAGATGGAGGAATACCAGAGGAAGCTTGGACCGAAAAAGAGGTAGATCTTTCTTTTCTTAAAGTTTTTGGTTCAAAAGCTTTTGTGCATGTTGATAAGGAAAATAGGAAAAAGTTGGATGAAAAATCCAAGAGGCTGCACTTTCATTGGTTATGGATCTGGTGATTTCAGATTTCTGTTTTTGGGATTTAGAGAATTCTAAAATTATTAGGAGTCGTGATGTTGAATGGAATGAAAAGAGAATGTACAGGGATCAAATTTTGGTACCCAAGGATGATGAATTGGTTGAGAAGTTTATGTATGAAAATGAACTCTCAGATTTAAAAGTAACACCTACAGGGTTACACAGTAATCGGTGTCAGTTTACCCCTGACCGATATTGGTCAGATGAACCGGTATCGGTTATAGAAGATCAAAACTAGAATCGGTTAGCAGAACCGACATTCGGTTATAGGTGACCAACGTCGGTCACTATCATAAGTTGGATACTAATGTCCAGGAGGTCCAGATTGAGCCTCAGGTACCCAAAACTCCTATGAGAAGGTCACAAAGGGTAAGTAAACCTCCAGAAAGATTTACACCTTCTCTATTTTATTTATTATTGACTGATAATGGTGAACCAAGTTTTTTTGAAGAAGCAATGAAGGATAAGACCCCACGTCTCAGTGGGAGCATGGCATGGATGAGGAGATGGACTCCTTGGAACAGAACCAAACTTGGGATTTGGTTAAGTTGTCAGTAGGTAAGAGAACATTGCAAAACAAGTGGGTTTACAGGATCAAGGAAGAAGAGGGTGGATAGAAAAGGTACAAGGCAAGGATTTTAGTAAAGGGATTTACATAGAAAACAGGTATTGACTTTGGTGAAATATTTTCTCCTGTTGTTAAGATGACTTCTATTCGTACTGTATTGAGTTTAGTTGCAGTAGAAGATTTGCATTTAGAGAAACTAGATGTGAATATGACTTTTCTTCATGGTGATTTGGATGAAGAGATTTATATGCAGCAGCCGCTTGGGTATGAAGTCAAGGGTAAGGAGAAATTAGTGTGCAGGTTGAAAAAGAGCCTATATGGGCTCAAACAAGCTCCAAGGTAATGGTACATGAGGTTTGATAGTTTTATGCATGAGCATGGTTACTTGAGATGTGAATCTGACCATTGTGTTTATTTTAAGAAGCTTGAAAATGGGAGCTATATTATTTTGTTACTGTATGTGGATGATATGCTTATTGCAAGATCTAGTATGCAGGACATTGGTGAGCTTAAGGGAAAGCTAGCTCACACATTTTATATGAAGGATTTAGGAGCTGTAAAAATAATCCTTGGCATGCAAATACACAGAGACAAGAAAAATAAGAAATTGTATTTGTCTCAGGAGGATTATATCTACAGGGTGTTAGAAAGGTTCAAGATGTAGAATGCAAAACCTTTTAGTACACCTATGGTTGGACACTTCAAATTGAGCAAAGATCAGTGTCCATCATCACATGAGGAGGTCAAATACATGACACGAGTGCCATATGCTTCAGCAGTTGGGAAGTCTCATGTATGTTATGGTTTGTACCAGACCAGACATTGCACATGTAGTGGGAGTTGTGAGTAGATATATGGGTAATCTAGATAAAGAGCATTGGAAAGCAGTCTAATGGATACTCAGGTATTTGAAAGGGACATCTAGCATGCAGTTATGCTATGGAGGTTCAGATATTTCATTATATGGCTATGTTGATTTAGATATGGCTAGAGATCTAGATGGTAGGAGGAGCACTACTAGATATATTTTCACAGTAGGTGGGATGACAGTTAGTTGGATTTCAAGATTGCAGAAGGTTGTGGATTTTTCTACTACAGAGGTAGAGTATGTTGCAGCTATAGAGGCTAGCAAGGAGATGATATGGATGAGTAGGTTCATGGAAGAGTTGGGAAAGGAGCAAAGTGATTGTAAACTGTTTAGTGACAGTCAGAGTGCAATTCATTTGGCAAAGAACTCAGCATTTCATTCGAGAACAAAACACATTCAGTTGAGGTATCACTTCATATGACAAGTATTGGAGGATGGAAAGTTGAATCTGGAAAAGATTCATACTAGTGAGAACCCTGCAGATATGCTAAGGAATCCATTAGCAAAGGAGAAGTTGGAGCTACACTCCACTTCTGTTGGTCTTCGAGTTTGAGACTTGAAGAGGAAGAAACAAAGCTAAGGAAGGATCCAAGAATGATGCTTGTATAGGTATGGTGCAGTAATTAATCTCCAAGTGGGATATTGTTGAGGTGTGGAGCTCAATTACTTTAGTTTAGCATGTAATGTAAAACTTACTAGAAAATACAGTAACCGACATCGGTTAGGGGGAACCGAGCATCGGTCATGCAGGACCGGCAACATCGGTCAGGTAAAGTGGAACTGACATCGGTTAGGGTAGAACCGACATCGTTAGTTACCTGTGCGTGAGATGTTTTAATTAACTCTTGGGAATTAGATCTATTTTTAGCATTAAAGTAGATCTATTGATTGTAATTGCATGGCTAAGTGCCCTAAGTTTATAAATGACTATATAGGCATGAAAGCTAGGGTTTAGAAGTAAGAATTAACAAGAATTAAGAAGAACTTGTAAAATTTGGTGAGAGAGAGAATTCTTGGAGAAGAAGCAAAATCTTGAAAGAAAGAAAGTAATGTACATCTGAGAGGTGTGGAAGATTGTAAATCTTCAATTGTATATCTTGTCAAAGATTTGGATAATAGATTGGCTTGTTTCTTTGTGGACGTAGCCCATATTGGGTGAACCACGTTAAATTTGGTGTTGATTTATATCTCTTGTTTTGTATATTTCTTCTGGTAGAATATCCACTTTTCTTTGCATGTATGCTTAGCTCTCATATATTGTCTGTACAACCGGTGTGCTAACCCTAACAGTATGTTGAACAACTGAAGGCGTTCTCGAGAATACTTGTTCACAATCGCAATTTTTCAGACCAAAGGGAATCACAATATATACAAATCATCCCCATTCAATGATGAAATTTGTTTTTAAGCTTGATCCTCATATGCAATCTGAACCTGATGATACCCAGAGTAGATCCATCTATAAAATAATATATTTGCACGTGCCCTTTGCAATTGCCTTCTAATATCTCCTCTCCTGTAAAAGGTGTACGAAAGGGATCAATCACACATGTAAGTATTCAATTCTTAGGATAATCCACACAAATCCTAATCCGAACATTTTTCTTTATACTTATAACCATTGGGCTAACCCACTTTGATTCTTCTAATATGGCTTGATGATACTAGACTTCAACATCTTGTCAAATTTTTCTTTAACTTTTATATGCAGGTTAGGGTTCATCCTGTAGGGTCTCTTCCTAACCGGGCATACACCTTCCTTAAGGCTTGATCTTCATTTCTCATAATGAATCATGCACTCCTTTTAATTCATGGTAGCCCCTAGGAAATAAGTCCTAAAAATCACAAAGCAACTCAACTATCTTTACCACTTTAGATTCAGACCAATAATCTCCAATTATTGCCTCCATTATAAGTTCTTCATCTGTACCAATATTCAATTTCTTTGGATTCCTCATAGGTTCATGATATGCGTGCGCATGTTATTATCCACACTATCCAAAACCTCACGCGTACCTGTTGAATGATCTATATCCATATTTTCTACTTCTTCATCATCCACTATGTAGATCATTTTTCTGTTTTCTTTCTCAAATAAAGCATGCTTAAGTAGTGTGGCATATGTCATCTTCATCACTGCTTCATTATCATCAAATAATTCCTTGAATGAGTTCTTCTGCCTTTGCACTATCTCATATAGTTAAACAGCTTTATAACCCTTAATGCCTCTTCTACTGGAGGTTTAGTAGAGAAGTAGTCAAAAATTCTTAACCATTCCTGCAATCAAATCCTGCCAATTTCCAGTTTCTCTATGTAGCCTCCGCATATACATACCAAGAGCATGCGCAACCTTGTAAAGTGGAAATAAATCTTATGCACCCATAGAGCAAGGAGGTAAAGCTTCCTACCCCACATGTCCAGAGACTCTCACACCATGATGAACATGGTGAAACTGAAAAATTTGATTACCATGATAAGTATCACTATTTGAGTAAGTGCATTGCTCCTAGAAAACCGAGTTGTTAGAGCAATCCTGACTTCAATCCATTCTACAAGATTAACCCTAGGGAACCATCCATCAGTGTGCATACATTGATCCTGTGCATAGGTATATGCTAACATATTTCTTCTTTCAAATTGGTCTATCCATTGTTACTCCATGGTAGATACGCAGGAATACCGAATAGGGTCTCCTTCAAATCTAGTGTACTGAGGTACAATCAGTTGTCACCTATCACTCCTGATGCAATGAGAAATTGCTTTTCCAATGCAAATGTGGCTCCTTACTTTGACACCCAAACCATCTCATAAGTACCATGAGCCTAATTATCACAAGTAATACTTGTAGTATCACCCCAATAGACTAGTGACATCTTCCCACTGAAGGATTCCTTCTTTAGATGGCTCTAAGTACTTATGGGTCTCTGAATGACGTGTGTACATAAAAGAACAATATTTAGATCTTCCTCACTCAAAGGCTTAATA
Organism: Taxus chinensis; assembly: GCA_019776745.2. Taxonomy (NCBI): domain Eukaryota; kingdom Viridiplantae; phylum Streptophyta; class Pinopsida; order Cupressales; family Taxaceae; genus Taxus; species Taxus chinensis. Next base: position 83,632,739 of record CM034154.1, on the reverse strand, counting down.
TAGGGAAACAAATTTACCATTTGTTAAAGGGATAATAACATCTTTCCCTCTTTGTTCTCAAAACTGATATATCCCTTGTTGAACCGAAGATCAACATTATTCGTGTAACACCAAGGGAGGTCCCAAGTAGGGCTGGACTAAATTATCTAACTTCTGCAAGCGCTAAAACCTCAAAATCTTTACCACATGAACTTGGCCCCTTGTATAGTAATGGATGCATCTTTTAAAACTCTAATAGGAGTGGCCTTAGTATATGATTATCCATAAATAGTACATTAGAAAGATGTCTAAAGTGAATAAGTCTCTCCATATGTACCCATGCATCTAAATATAATTGAATATTTACCTTGGCGCATTTGTACAATAAATATATTACTCAAGAGCCATCCATCTACAACAACATTCTGAGTGATCTCCTTGTCATAATCTAAGCTATGGGGGGAAGATTCGCATTTAGGATCTAACGGATCAATTCTCAATATTCACGAGTGGAGTGTTTCCCTTTAGCCAACTCCCTAGTAATGGAATGATATTCTCCTGGTGCAGCATTTTGCATACCTCCTTCAAGTCATCAATATCTTACTGGACCGTCTCTGCTGCCTTCTTATGTTCCATCTTCCATGATTTCTCCTTTAAACATTGTATTTCCCCTTGAAGGTCTCTAAATACTTCCATGGTCTCATGATAAACCTCCTTCTGGTGGAGCAGGATCCATGATACCTTGCATGAAAAATGTCCTCCTTAGTGATGGTAGGCTTCTGATGTAACACTTCTCTAGTGCGCGTAGGCTTCAATGCATGTAGTGATCTTCACAGGTAATACCTCAGGTTCCAGTTCCAACTTTAGCATCCATTGACTTTCCACAGCGCATTGTATCCAAACCATCCTTGCACCTTAGTTCTCTTGTTTATGTTGCTTACTTAAGATGCTCATATGAAGAAATTCAGGCATTCCTCATAGCTATGATTCTTGCCACAAAAGAACATGTAATATTCTTAGGACATTCACGCCTAAAGTGGTCAAACATGATCCGCATGTAAAGAATGTTCCACAAGGGAATTCAATTCGTCCACCACCACGATCCTTGACCTCTAAATCCACCATGGTATACTTAACCTCTACCACGTCCTCCTTCATAGCACCCCTTGTTCTGATCATAGTGTGCTTGATTTTGATTTTGATCCTAATGCTCACCTTTACCCTTAGAGTTATTTGATATTCATGTCTGTCACACACCAATATCTATAGCATCATGGATCTGACCAATCAACCTACAGTCTTTTATATCATGAGTCATGGATAGGAAAATCTTACAATAATAGGATACATTCATCCTTATCGCACATTATAATAATGGGCAGCGGTTGGCATCATGGTTCAGATGACATATCTCACAGTCTAGCAATAATGAACGTACTATTCGTTATGCAGGGACAACTATCTTTGGTGTGCCCTTCCACTTCACAAGCATGTACACAAATCCCAGTGTGCGTCTCATGTGTCAAATTCACCGATATTTTTTCCAACTAGATTTGCCATAGCCACAATCTATGCCTCCAAGAACGGATTGACTCCAGTGTCTATACTCCCGACTTTCCTCAGCGTGTAAAGCTGATTCAAGTGCTTCTGTGGGGATTAGTGTGTCTTATGTGATAGTGCCCTTCTAAAAGGTGTGATCAGACTACCAACGAACCATTGTGCTTGCTGGCTTGTGTGAATATCATAAGAAAGTCTTAGATAAAAGTGTTTTGAAATGGGCATCATACTCATGTGACACTCTCAGTAGTGTCTTGTTTAATATCCTTGAGCACACTTATACTCTTCTACTCAAATTTAGGGATATAGAAATATTTAAGGAATTCATATTTGAATGCTGTATAATCTACGTAAGTTTGATTAGGGTCAAACTTCCTATACCAACTGTGTGCACATCCCTACAATGTAGTTACAAATTGACTTGCCTTGCGCTCAGAAGTCGTGATTCCTTTTGCACACCATAATATCTCACACATGTGCATGTGTTCAGCAACATCTTCTATGCCCCTATACTCTAGAAGACAAACACACATCTGCATGTAAATATTTTGGGGTTGATGCAGACCCTTCCCACCTGATCCAGAACCTCTTGTGTTGCGTCTGCCTCCAGAACCACCAGATCCACCAGAACTAGAGCCACATATACCCCCTGATCCTCCACCTATAGCCGGAAGTAAACCATAAGATGTACTTCCATTTGTCCCAACAATAGTATTGTACTAAACTTCTATAGTCTATGTGGTGGTACTACTCCCAGAAGTGAGCCCCAACTTTTGCGTGCTTGAATTTTGTGCAGATGATGCACCTAAGAAGGTACCTCCAAACAACAATGAAGACGTTACTCTACCATAGATGTACTTTCTATGTGACTTACTCCTACTTCCTTACTGCCCAAATTAGCTTGTTGACTATTGGATGTACTAGATACTGGAAAACCAAGCACAAGGGCTAGGTTTCCAGGTAGATTCATATGAACGCCTATAGCCCATGCCGTCTCTGTTGGCACACTCCTATGTAAGGCTGAGGAGGGTTCCCTATCATGCTTTCCCAAATGGGGGAGTTCCTAATGCTTTAGCTCCATGCCTTCTGTGTGAGCTCCAAATCCTTCACGAGCTATCTCTCTCCTTAATGCCATCCACTCTGTAATGTCGTGTTGCTTCTTTATCTCCCTCTCGCGTGCCTCATTGTACTTAAGTCATCTTTCTTCTCTCTTCCTTTCTGCCACTAGGTTCGCCATCTTTTACCAAACCTACTCCTTCCCCACGCATGGTGAGGTTTAGCTAGTCATCGGCTTTTCCTCTAAGTTCAGGGTTACCATCAAGATCTTGATCGCCAGTGGAATGCCTTGCAAGTAAGTTCCCCTGGGATACCATAAAAATTAGAACTCAACTACCTCTGGGAAAAAATAAGTGGAAATTGAGTACTCCAGAATATAGCTTTTCAAAACACCATGGAACTAAGTATCCACAGTGCGTGTCCAAATAAAATCAGCATCATAGAAGGGCTTAAATTCTTCCTGCATCCAGACAAGTGTGTGATAGTTCTAATTCTGTTTAGACGCATAAGCAACCAGCCACTCATATAGTTCTACTGCGAAAATAACAAATAAGATCTTATAAAAATTATTTTCCATTCACTCGCGTACGTCAAACTCAAATCCAGTGTTAAACCTCCATGTGTATTATTCATCTAGATCTTTTATGCACTCCTCAACACTTATTATGGTTAACTGGTACGTCTTCATCGTGAACCATCTTGAAAACAACTGAAAAAGAGGTCCCAACAACGGAACCAATGATGCAGGCTAGAATTTACCATGAATAATGCAAACGCACCGGCACATCACCCATCCTGAGCTGAGTACGCAAAGGTACCAGGCCCCTCCTTATAGTTTCTTGTGCAGGATGTGAACATGATGAAGATATAATACATTTAGATTCATAAATATCATAAACATTCCACGGAGCATATTTCAGATCTAGATCTTAAAGAATCATGAATTAAACAATAAACATAATGAAATCAACCATGTAAGAACTAGTTACAGTCATGTTTAACACCATTATTCACCTAATACACTCCATTATATTAAACATAGTAAATACATAAGCTTTTTATAATAAATAGTATCATAAGTTTATGCGTACATCATATCTAGCAACATAACTAAGCTACAATAGCTCATACACAGTGTCTCTATAACTACACAGATTAATATATATTTATAAGGGTGGGTACTTTCCCTTCACCACTTACGCACATCCCAAAATAGGTCGCATGCTGAAAATAGTCATGCACCTTTACAATAACATGCACACACGCAAGTGCGCTAATAATAGATCTCTTACAGTTAACTAGCAGTAATAATCCTATTATTAACTTGAACTCGTGCATGGCACTTAGTAGATGCTCTTCCCAAAATAGCATTTGTGTGTCACGCAAGTATCCATCCCATTGTGTGCTCCGTACACTATCTCCAAAAATAGCCCGTAACATGAAAATGGCTAAGTCCCGAATCAATATGTCTTTCACACGTGTTTCCTTCCCTATCCTTTCGCGCCTTCAAATATGCCTTGCTCCCACGCACGAATATTTTGTGTGCCCTCTCCTTAGTGTCATACTTTGTTTGCTCAACATTACTTTACAAAATTTTGGCTTATGCTTCTCTGAATGATGAGAATCAAAAAGTATTCTTCATCAGTGCTTTACTTCCTGAAGTAAGCAATCAACTGCAAAGGGCACATCCTGCTAACTTGTTAGCAACTCAAAACATGGCAGTTGAAATTGAAGATGACCTCATCATGGTTGGAAAGATAAAGATCAACACTTCTAGAGCTAAAATTTCATCCTCTGCTACTACTTCTGATTCACTATTGCAAAAGTTAGCAAATAAGATGTCGCAGATGAAGAAAAAAATGGCTCAAGGAAACAACACTGCCCCTGCTCAGAATTTAACAACAACTGGAACTGCATTGTTGGTTCCAAAATATTAGCAAAGGAAGCTACTCCCAAAAAGAACGTTGAAATGAATGAAGAAGACGAGGGAGTTGACACTGATTAGCTCGAGAATGATGATATTTTACGTCGTGCTGGCGACTCCAACATTAATTACCTAAACTATAAATCTTAACATGAGTATGAAGAGATTCTTGAAAATGACAATGATCATACATATGCAGTATTTACAAGATCGCAAACTTGCCAAACTGAGGCATTAATTGACGAACAATGAAGGGGCAACCCTTTACCTTCTTCTTTAGCTCCCAAAGATAATAATGTGAGTTCGTCATCTCAATCACAGATAGTGGCTCAAGTATCTAAATCTATTCCTTCCTTTCACATTGTTGATCATGTCAATAAAATTAGGATTCAAATGTCAGAAGCTGAATACTTGAGAGCCTTTCCTGACCAATTAAATAGGCTAGTCAAATATGTACAATCACTAAGACAATCCAATACATTAAAAGGAATTTTCCCTAAGCCCAAAGATACTCCTCCGCAGAATAACGTTGCAGATGTTAATCCCTCATTATCTTCTAAAAGAGTATAACCTTTCTATGTCTCATTATTGCTTAATAGTTTCAAGTTAAACAACTGCATTCTAGATTTTGGTGCTTTTGACAATGTCATGCCAGCTAAAGTTGCGAATGCTTTTGGGCTTACCTTGACAAAGACCATAAAAAGGTGTTATTCCATGGAGAGATAAGTCCCTTTAATCGGACAAATCAAAGATGCAAAAGTTGTTCTGACAGCTTTACCTGAAAAAAGATTAAATATGACAATCTTAGCTGCAGATATTCTTGTCTCCTATAAGATGTTGCTAAGTAGAAACTTCTACAAAGAGTTGGGAGAAGAAGTAAAGATTGATTGGTCATGTGCTCATATTTCTATCAAAGGAATAAATCAGAAGTTGGAGCCGGAAAAGAAGTCCAATTACATGGTTACAAAATCTGAGGGTCCTAAATCTCATATTATTTTTCAGGAACCTGACCGTGGGGTCTATTTCTTGGAAATGGATAAAAATTTACCAAAACCGGAACTTTGACCAGAGCTAGAGCCAACAAAAGAAGAAGAAAATTTGGACATTTGAGTTTAAAGGAACTCATAGTTCTTTTGGATCATGAGTAGACGTTATTCTAATATCTCTAGATCATGAGATATTCACATACTCCCACAAGTTGTTGTTCAAGAACACCAATCATACAAAGGAGTACGAAGCATTGCTGGTATGAATGGAGCAAGCTAGAAAAAAAAAAGGAGTGAAACTCCTCAAATCCCAAGTAGATGTTGAACTTATAGTAAAGAAAATTTGAGGGAAAAATCAAATCAAAGGAGATAAGATGAAGCATTACAGAGATAGAGTGTTTTTTGCCACACTGGATTTTGTAGCCTTCTTTATCGACTTCATTCCAACAAATCAGAATTCCAAGGCAGACTCTTTGGTAGTCATTGCTGCACTATTGAATCCAGATAGACCACTGTCCATATTCAGACAAGGAAACTATAAAGTGGAGATGGTCTACCACCCCAAAGTCCCTGATAATGCTGAACAGTGGCAGACTTTCAATGACAACAAACAAAGATTTGCATGTCTGGAACAAGACAACTTTGGTAGGTTGTATGTTGAAGGGAGTAAATCACCACCACGACAAACAGTCACAAGAAAAACTTATCCAAGTTATGATGACAGTAGTGGAATTATCCAACCAAAAGGTAACAAGATCCCCAAGGGTTTTAGTTTCCTTAGTGGAGACTTTCAACAAGCATGATCAGTACCTAAAGAAGAACAAATAATATGGTGATAATTCTTCCTCATAAATGTTACCAGTAAATCTAGGAACGGAGGAAGTTGATGAAGACTTAGTCACCACAGAGAGAAGAAAGGATGAGCCACCACAAAATGAAGTTGATGAAGACTTGTCCGAGGTATTCGACAAGAAGGCCAGAGAAAGTAAGTTCGATATCAGAGACTGGGTACTCTGGTGGGATAAGAAATATGAACCGAAAGGGCATGCACAACAAATTTGATTCACTCTAGAAAGGACCCTTCATGATCAAGAGAGTTACCGGAATGGATACTTTATTCCTTTCCTACCAGGATGGAATTGAGTTACCACTGCCTTTCAAAGGGCAACATATGAAGTTGTTCAAAAACTTAGATATAGGGTAAAACTTGTTTGTATATAAATAAAACTTTTGTTGTTTTCTTTTCTTTTCTTTTTGTTTTGTTTTGTTTTTTTGGCTTGACCCCGAACCCAATAGACAAGACACAAAACCAGAGATGTTGGGATCGCATCTTCACTCCTTTCATTTTGACAGAGGTAAATATGTCTGCAGACGGAGCCAATTGGTGTCCCTAAGATTTCACCCTGAAATCTGTGACTACCCCTTTTTTAAAAAAATCGTTCTTTTTCAAGTAACCGGTTGTTTTGTGTTTGTTTTTCCTGTAGTTGTTTGCATTGTTCTAAGGTATCCCCAGAGAGTCATAAAAGCCAAATTCCCCGAATACCCACATGCTAAAACTCACTATATCCCCTCACCAGGTTTTGTCTAAAAGAATTTTATTTATTTATTTATTAAATTAATAAAGTTATTTTAAAAATAGATTGAGCTAAAATTGGAGGATTTAAGTTATATAAAGCACTTCACCCCATCATTATTACCATAGAACATTTACCCAAGGGGAAGAAGTTTTGCAAATCAACTAATTGGAGAAAATTTTTGAGTAATTGCCTGCAACTTCTTTAGTTTTGTTTTATTTCTTTTTGCCTTTTTTTGGTTTGTTTTCTCCAGGAATTCCCGTAGCCTATTCATTATTCCTGCCAGACCTTTTCCCATGCCTAGGGTTTTGAAAATCTATCCAATATTTTTAATTACTAATATGTCTAAAGGTGATCAGATCTCATTATTCTTTCAGGAGATTACAAGAAGTTGTTAGGTCCAAAAAGGTCCAAAAATGGATTTTATGAAAATAAGGAAAATATTGCCATCAATGCATAAAGCTCGAGAAAATATGCAATTTTAGAGAGAATGGCACCTAAAACGGAGCCATGGAGTGAAAGTTATGGCACTTGCAAGTTTTGCTACTACATCTTCTCGAACCCTTTCCAAAACTGGAAAATTTTAATCTATGCTTGTGTTTTCTTCACTAAAAATCCAAAAATGGAAATAAAATGTTGCTGATGAGTTTTCACACAACTTTAGAAGTTTTCTTCCATACAAGTCACATTTTTTGGAAGGATGGTTTTTAAGTGCCAATGGGAATTTTATGCTTGCCTAGAAGGTGAAAATTTCTAATGATGGATGTCAAGTCATTTAACCTGCCAATAAGAATTTTGGCAGTGGAAGGAAGGTGGGAATTTTATGCCTGCCTCGAAGGTTGTTTTTTCCCATCATTAAAGTCAAATCACTTAAGCTGCCAGTGGGAATTTTGGTAGTGGCAGGCAGGTGGGAATTTTATGCCTGCATGAAAGGTTGTTTTTTTCCCACCATTAAAGTCAAATCACTTAAGTTGCTAATGGGAATTTTCGTAGTGGCAGGCAGGTGGGAATTTTATGCCTGCATGGAAGGTTATTTTTTCCCATCATTTAAGTCAAATCACTTAAGCTATCAATGGGAATTTTGGTAGTGGCAGGCAGGTGGGAATTTTATGTCTACCTGGAAGGTTGTTTTTTCCCATCATTAAAGACAAATCACTTAAGTGAAGGATGGGATTTTTAGAGCTTCCTGATAGGGTAAAAATTCCAATTGCTTTAACTTCTTGCTTTTAGCATATCTTCTAGCCAAAAAGTGTGACCCATTCTGGCATAGCTAAATGCCTAAAAGTTGACCTTTTTTTAATCACCGGGAAGCATCCAGTTTTGGCGCCTAGGGTTGGAGAAGCTTTCTTTTTATTATTCAGAGCATCTACATGTTAGTATCATTTCTCAGGTGAATAAAATAATATTTTTCTTGGCATGCAAGAAAATTCTAAAAATAGACGGCAGCAGGCTTTATAATCATATCTTGGTGAAGAAATTAGATATTCGTGTTATGAGCTTCATGTGTGTCTGAATTATTTACACGAATACTTCATTTATGCCCATATTGGTGAAGAAAGCAGAAGTCAATGTCTGATACATTAAATATAACTTCAGAATAAGAGGAATAAATAGATCCAACTCTCATAATTGCAAAGACTTCCGGCAAAAATTCATTCTCTTGTTTCTAATGCAACCCATGTGGAAGTCATTGCATGGAAAATTCCTTTCAGAAGCTTGTGCATGTGCTCCCAATCTTCCAGTTGAAGCCTTCATTGATTTTACTTGTATTTTCCTTCACCCGGAGTGTTGTCTAGAATTTTAAAATGCTCATATACAATTAAAAATAAAAGATTATGAGTTTTGTCTCAATTGTTTACGACAAGCATTTTACTAGTGCACGTATTGGAGAAGAACTGCAAAAACTTCAAGGATAAGAGGGAAAATAGGTTAGAGGAAACACTCGCAAGAAAAATCACAGTCAGCTGCTTACAAATCCAGTTTGGTGAGAATCAAAGGAAATGATTCAACCGCATATGGGAGAAAAAGGCATCTCAGATTCAAGGAAGAGACATCATTCAGATCATTCATTGCTAAAGTGAATGAAGCAGAAGTGCAATACAGGTTGGATCAGCATGCAAAGTATGGAAGAAGAACAAGACTGGGAGTGTTGCAGCAACTTTCTTCTAATTTATTCTCCTCTTTCTTCTTCTTTCTCTTATTTTCTCCGACAAAGTAATTGAGTAATCAATTAAATTGTAAAACTTACGTGATTGGTTTAAAAGTCGTTTCTTCAAGTTACTAGAAGAAGTCAATTACTTGGAAATAAGTGGCAGACATGCAAAATAAAAGGTTCTATTTTCAATTATAAATCATGCATGTCATGAAAAGAGGAATTACAAGAGGAAGTTTGTCAGTTGTTTCCTTTTTTCATAGCTTCCACATGTTGCAATTCATTAAAAACTTCCTATTTGTAATTTCCCTCTATACACTAAAAATAGAGTAAGATCCTACAGGTTAAAGCATGGGCATAATTTGTAATCAGTATTCTTGAGTTCCAGACTTTGTGTTAAAACCCTTGATATCTTTTCTAAAAGCTAAGGAATTGAACATAAGCATATTTTTGGAGAACTTTTTGTCAACGGTGCATTGGTTTCTTACTTCTGTTTAGATCTTTACATAAACTTTGCATTGTCTAAGATTTATATTAGAAGCTTTTCCTTTCCTTTTCCTTTACTTCTGTCTTGTGAGATCTATTTGTTTTGTCTGTGTGTATGAGACCAACTCTGTAAACTATTGGTCGAATCACACATCTTCCTTTTTTCTTTCTAAAATTCTATTATTTCCCCTCTTGGTTGAAAATACTTTATTAGCAGTTGCTTACTTGGTGCAAAATTGCTTAGTTATGGTTCATGAGCTTTGCAATTAAATTAAAACCCACAGATAGTTATTAAGATCCATAATTGACTGAAATCTTACACGAGAGCCTCACAGGTAAATGAAGGAGATTTATCTCATGACTGTCTAGGTTTTAGCTATGCATAAAATCTAGCCAACATAGAGTGAGATTTATAGGGAGCCCTTGACATATAGAGAGTTCAGAGTTGGGCCGGATAGTGGATAGATACATGGCCCCAGGGGCCACTCGCCGTATAGAGAACTAGAACTAGGTAGAGATAGAGAACTAGAACTAGATAGAGATATAGAACTATAACTAGATAGAGAGTGAAGAGTGAGAGTGAAGAGTGTGAAAGAGAGTGAAGAGTGAGATAGAGAACTAGAACTAGATAGAGAATTAGAACTAGAGAGATAACTAGAGTTCAAAGTGATAACTAGAACTAGATAGGGATGGGGAGTCCCCTTGTTGGTCGGGTAGTAGGTCATAAGGGGTGGAGGGGGAGGGACCCCACTCCCAAAACCTTCTCTTCATTGTCTAAGTCCTTTTCACCTTGGATCTCTTTCTCTTTTTCATAACATGTCAATTCTCACTGACAACTTGACAATTTATTAAAAGAATCTTTAAAAAACAAAATACCACACTCTGAAACCAAATGATGCAGAGAGAATAAAAAATATCAAAGATATATTTTCCTTTCAATAGTTTTCATTCATCAACTAAACCATCTTTCTACAACTGAGGATCATACTACCTTTTTTTGTGCTCTCAAAAACCAACAATCTACCATAAACTTGTATCATAAAGAATTTGTATGGTTTCAAATAACTAAACCCTTAAAAACTCACTTGAAAATGGTTTCAAAATTATACCTTCCAAATTTCATAACTTAACTCCTCAAAACATAGGAGATATACTCACTTTACCAAACATGCATTATGCCAAATAGTTTGTAAGCATCCTCAGTTCAGCTGGGAAAACACTTCATAAATCAAAAAATACTCGAAATTAATGAAATTTATTGAAAACCCATCTGCACAAGGTTATTATCATCTTGTGGTCTAAATTTCATGTCATTTGGAGTTAAAATTAAAAATATATGTTAATTGGTCTGAAACAGAGCATCTAATTGCATGCCAATAACATTTATAACTGAGTAATATAGATAATAAGCTAAAACAGAGCATTGGTTACTATACTAAGCTAATAAAAATGCATGTAAGGATTGTCAATAGTGTCTTGATGGATTCCATTAAGAATTACAACAAATAACCATCCTTCCTTAACTCAAAACACAGAAACGCCATGGAAGAGACAAGATAAACACACTAAAAATAGAGATATATATGTATTCAACTGTAAATATTCATACAAGATGCTTAAGTCTTCTTCACTCCATAGTTCTCTTCTTCCTCCACATGAGGAATGATGATTCACATTCTGCTACCTCTCACATAATTCAAACTCATATGCATGTAACTCCTACTTACACTTATACCTAACCTACAAGTCTCATAATCACTCATAACGGATATTTTATGACCCTTCAACTTCCATATGTCCTCAAGATTCTTAATTGCCCTTTTTCACTATTTTTAAGCATTTTCAATAAATCACCCCACATAAAGACTCATTACACACCATTTTACATGCTTCACGAATGCTTTAAAACACTATAACAAGCCCAAATGGTCCCTCAATTTTGAATTTGTATTTTGGAGGGAAAATGCCTCTTTTGAATTTTGAAAAGCTCAGACACCAATTTAGACTACTAAATGATATTTAATGACCTCTAGGACTCATGAACACATCTAACACACCAAATTTAATGTCTTCGTGGTTTATTTATAGGTATGGAGGGATGTTCCTGCATCAACATCGCTGGCTATGGTGGATGGAGACGACTAAATTAAGTTGTGGCTTTTGATTATGTTCCCTATTTATAAGCAACGTCATTGACATTTCTAAAAAATATCATTGTAGTTTACTATGGTTGCACTCATAAATATTCCCTTAAAGGATAATAGGTTTTGGGATTTAATGAAGTTTATGCTTGGAGGTCATCACTAATGCATTGAATTACTAGCAATATCAAGAATAGGAGTTGAGTCAATGAGGTCTATCTTAGTCTTTGGAGTTCCCAAGTTTAGTTTACTTAGTTCTTTTATCAATCCTTCTTGTAATTCACCCACAACAATCTTTCACAAGGTACCATGAACCAAGGAGGGATCAATCCACAACAATGTCCACAAAAAGGTAAGTATTCAAAATAGTAAACTATTTCCTTCATGTTGGTTTGATTGACTATATTAATGTACCATGTATTAGACTTTGATAATGTAGCATATATTTATCTATTACATTATTTCTCTTTATAACACATGTTTAACACATAATGGCATTGCAAGCCTTAGTTTAATATCATATCTTTTTAATCACCATAGCTCTTGCCTATAACCTTTAAGACTCTAGTTAAATGCTATATACCATATCTTTGGTATAGGCTTCGGAATTGAATCCTATAGCCGATATTGAGTGTGGATTATTCTCTACTAGATTCATTTTCAACCATCATATATTTACACTACTTATCTTATTTGTGTGTTGGCTCTATATGGTCTTCTACTTATATCAACCATTCCATTCGAATGACAAGTGAAAGTGTGAAAATTCTATTGCAGTCACTGATTATTAATCTCCTATCTTTAAAGATTATTTAACTGCCGAAAACTAATTCACAGCTAATATCGAAAAATAACACAACTGCAACTTCACTAATAAAAATACAGAAAGAAATGCGTAACACAAAGAACACAATATTTTCAGACAAATTGTCCCTGGAAAAACCCCTAAGGGAAAACCAGTTCTACAGATGAGGAATTATATTAACTTCAGCAAATTAAGAGATACAAAGATTCCTTGCCTCTTACTGGCAGAACTCCGACAATCTCCCAACTTCTCCCGCTGATATTCCCCCACTGCTATCCCCAACGCTATCACTGCACCCTTGCTAACACTGCAAGACTGTTTGCTATCACTGCAAACTTACAAACTCATTTGCTAGCACTGCAAATGCTTCTCCAAAACTTGTGTTCTCCAAATGCCCAATGACCTCCTTTTATACTACTCTCATTGGTAAACCAACGGCCGAGATCGATTCTCAATCGACGGCTGAGATACATAACAACTTAACAACCATAACAAATAGGTTGCAAGGTGTCACTAAAGGAAATAAAAAATTAGAAAATAATTAATTCATACTCAACAATAAGATAACTATTATCTAATCTTAGCAAATGGACAAACAGTTGTCCAAGCTAACAAACTAACACTCCCTCTTAGCGAGGAAGCTGTTCTGCACGACACCCATCTTATCTCTGAAGAAGATAAATTTTGCCTTCCCCAATGCCTTAGTCAGAATGTCTGCTACCTGCTCCTCTGTAGGTATGTATTGTAGCTGAACAATACCTCATTGTACACAATCCCTGATGAAGTGATACCTGATATCTATATGTTTAGACCTATCATGAAACACTGGATTCTCAGACAACTTGATGCAACTCTGATTGTCGCAGTGTATCACAGTAGTCTCAACCTTCTGACCAAACAAGGCCACTAGCAACTTCCGAAGCCATATAGCTTCACATGTCACCATGCTAGCTGCAATGTATTCTGCTTCTGATGAACTCAAAGCCACAGACTTCTGCTTCCTGCTGAACCAAGAAACAACTCCTGATCCTAAACTGAAACAACACCCTGAAGTGCTCCTTTTGTCTGTTGTACTACCTGCCCAATCTGCGTCAGTATAGCCTATCAGCTTGATTCCTTCACCTCGAACATATCTGATCCCATACTCAACTGAACCACGCAAATAACGCAACACATGCTTGGCCGCTGTCCAATGCACTCTCTTTGGCTCAACCATGAACTGACTAAGAGAGTTTACTGCAAATGCTATATCCGGCCTGGTGTTGACCAAATACATGAGCGAACCAATTAACTGCCTGTATAAGGTGGGATCTACATCTTTGTCCTTAGATGTATCTACCTTCCTCCAATTAGTGATCATAGGTGTAGACATGGCTTTGCAATCCTCCATCTCGAATCTCTTCAAGATTTCAATGCAATATTTCCCTTGACCAAGGAAAATCTCTCCATCTGTCTGCCACACCTCCATGCCTAGAAAATAGTGCATGAGTCCCAAGTCCTTCATCTCGAACTCTTCTGCAAGGTCCCTCTTGCAATCCTCTATGAGCCCTAGTGCGCCTGTAAGAAACAAGTCATCTACATATAGACCAAGAATGAGAGCCTCACCCCCAACCACCAAGTAGTAGAGGTTAGCATCTGCCTCACTCTTCACAAAGCCCATTTTTTGTAAGTATGTATCAATGCGCTCATACCACATTCTAGGAGTCTTCTTGAGTCCGTACAAGGTTTTCATCAATCTGCACACGTGGGTCTCTTTGTTGTGTGCTACAAAGCCTTCTGGTTGTTCTATGTATACCTCCTCCTTCAATTCACCATTAAGGAATGTTGTCTTGACATCCATTTGATGGATCTGCCATCCCATCTGCGTTGCAAATGAGATTACAGCTCGTATAGAAGTATACCTGGCCACTGGAGCAAATGTCTCCTCATAGTCTATTCCCTCCTTCTGAGAGAACCCCTTTGCCACAAACCTTGCCTTGTATTTCTCGATGCTACCATCTGCACCATGCTTTATCTTGAAGATCCAGCGTGATCCAACTACTGCCCTATCTGTTGGTCTAGGCACTACCTCCCACACATCATTATGCATTATTGAAGTATATTCCTCAACCATAGCATCTTGCCATACCTGATGTTGTGCAGCCTCTTGATAGCTGGAAGGTTCACTATCTACCAACTGGCTGACTAATGCCACATAGTCATTGAACTTGGCTGGTTCTTTCCTCTGTCTCGTACTCTTCCTAGGAGCTCCCACAAACTCCTGAGTATCCCTTTGTGTGTTTTGAACCTCACGGTTCCTGCTGCCAACTGTAGAGGATGAAATATCAACCTCTAAATCTTCTAGATGCATATCCTGCTGCACCAGTTGCTCCATACTCTGTGAATCTTCACTACCTGAGTCTATGCTTGTACTAGTAACTGTACTTGAGCTTTGCTGCCCTTGACTTGGACTTGGAGCTTTTGTTGGCTGCTCACTTTGATCATCTGCTGGAAAATCTCTGGACCTTCTAAACGCTTTGTCCTCCATGAACTTGACATCACGTCTGACAATAATTCTTCTAGTCCCTGGAATAAAAATCCTATATGCCTTTGAAGTTTCACTGTACCCAACAAGGTACCCCTTCTCTGCAGTCTGATCTAACTTGGTACGTGTATCTTCTGGAATATGACAATATGCCAAACTCCCAAATATCCTGAAGTGACCTACATCTGGCTTCTTCCCTGTGAAAGCTTCCTCTGGTGTCATCTTCCCTAGTACCTTGTGTGGAACCCTATTCTGAATGTAAACTGTTGTACTACATGCCTCTGCCCATAGATAGTGGGGCATGTCCTGGTCATGTAGCATAGCCCTTGCTGCCTCCGATATAGAATGGTTCTTCCTCTCAGCAACTCCATTCTGCTGTGGATTGTAAGGAACCGTCCACTCTCTCTTGATTCCTTCTCTGGTACACAAATCCTGGAAGTCATTTCCTTTGTACTCACCTCCATTATCTGACCGAAGAACCTTTATCTTCCTTCCTGTCGAGTTCTCCGCAAGAGCCTTGAACTCTTGGAAGTGACTGAAAACCTCATCCTTGGTCTTCAAGAAGTATATCCAGGTCTTCCTGGAGAAATCATCAATAAATGTAACATAGTACACATATCCTCTGAGAGACTTTGTCGACATTGGTCCACATACATCTGAATGTACTAGATCAAGAACACCCTTAGATCTATTGTCACTCCTTGGAAAAGATGCTTTCGCAAACTTCCCCAACACACATCCCTTACATACATCATCATGCTCTGTGCTCACCTCTGGAACACCTGTCACTGTCTCACGAAGCAATTTAAGTGCTCCATGATGAATATGGCCCATCCTCCTATGCCATAGCTCTCCAAGATCTCTAGGATTACTGCTGCTCATAAGTGCCTTAGGAGTATCAAACTGTAACCTATAAAGGCGACCACTCCTAACTCCAATAGTTATGGGTGATTTCCAATCCTTGTGCTTAATCAACACATGTGTCCCTCTAAAAAGTACATTATACCCTTTATCCTGAAGAACAGATACAGAAATCAGATTCATACCTAAGCCTGGCACATGCAAGACATCATGAAGTGGAACTATCTTTCCATTCTCCCTCTGAAACTGAACAGTCCCTTTCCCAACTGGGTTGAGCTTGGACAAGTTCCCCATAGAAATCTGGATATTGGTGTCCTCCTCCTGGTAACTGGAGAAGTACTCTCTAACTCCTGTCATATGAAATGACGCCCCACTATCTATATACCAAACACACTGTGAGGTTGAGCTGACCATACAAGCTATGAGTGCAAACTCATCCTCCAATCTCCTAGAGAGCTCCTCTGCACTTGCTGAAGCCGCCACCTGGTTCTTTCCCTTCTTATCATTCTTCTTCCTTTGTGGGTAGTTACTAACATAGTGGCCAAACTCGTGACAGCCATAGCACTTGACCTTAGACATGTCCTTCTTCTTCTCACTTTGAGAATTTGATCCTTTGCTAAATCCCTTCTTTGCTTTCCCTTTTCCCGCTAGGGCAACGTTTTCTTGTTCTCCCTCACTTTTCTGACTCTTGTTGGCCCCATTGACAAGACTTAGTCTAAACTCCTCCTGAGTGAAATCAGTCCATAGTCGATCCCAACTCGGTAAGGTGTCTCGTCCACTAACAACTTGAACAAAGACATCCCACTGTTTAGTAAACCCATTTAGGGCTATTCTTACTAGCTCATCATCATCTGGCTTATCTCCAATAGCTGCTAACTCATCCTTGACGAGTCTAAGCCTGGTGAGGTAACTTGTAACGTCTTCTCCCTTGTTCATCCGGGTATTCTTCAACTTTTCTCTGAGAATCAGCTTCCGGTTAGTGGTAGCATTCTGGTACAGATTCAGAATGGCATCCCACATCTTCTTCGCCGTATCTAACTCAGAGATGTGTGGAACAATATGATCCTTGACACCATCAAGGACAATCCTCCTCACCTTGGCATCCTCTTTCTTGTATGCTGCAAGTTGTGTTGCGTCTGTAGGTACAGTTACAACAGTGGTAACATAATCCTTTATACCATTCTCTTCCAACAATAAAGAAAGTTTGGCCTTCCAGACACCAAAATTTGAGGCACCATCTAATCTGTCCTGATCTCTCAAACCAGCTGAAGCCATCTCAAAGGATAAAAGTAAAAAGAATTTAAAGAGATCAAACTAGGTTATAGAAACCCTCAATTTCTTTCCTAGGGCAAACCTTTTCTACCCTTAACACAGCTCTGATACCATGTGAAAATTCTATTGCAGTCACTGATTATTAATCTCCTATCTTAAAAGATTATTTAACTGCCGAAAACTAATTCACAGCTAATATCGAAAAATAACACAACTGCAACTTCACTAATAAAAATACGGAAAGAAATGCGTAACACAAAGAACACAATATTTTCAGACAAATTGTCCCTGGAAAAACCCCTAAGGGAAAACCAGTTCTACAGATGAGGAATTATATTAACTTCAGCAAATTAAGAGATACAAAGATTCCTTGCCTCTTACTGGCAGAACTCCGACAATCTCCCAACTTCTCCCGCTGATATTCCCCCACTGCTATCCCCAACGCTATCACTGCGCCCTTGCTAACACTGCAAGACTGTTTGCTATCACTTCAAACTTACAAACTCATTTGCTAGCACTGCAAATGCTTCTCAAAACTTGTGTTCTCCAAATGCCCAATGACCTCCTTTTATACTACTCTCATTGGTAAACCAACGGCCGAGATCGATTCTCAATCGACGGCTGAGATACATAACAACTTAACAACCATAACAAATAGGTTGCAAGGTGTCACTAAAGGAAATCAAAAATTAGAAAATAATTAATTCATACTCAACAATAAGATAACTATTATCTAATCTTAGCAAATGGACAAACAACTGTCCAAGCTAACAAACTAACGACTGCAACATATTAACCAACCGACGCGTGGCTGTCGGCAACAACTTTAGAATTCATTCAAGCAAATGCAATTTATGATTCCACACGTATGCATGATTCGTAAGCATTCTTATTGTGTTGGCTACCTTGAGGACTCCCTAAAATTTTATTGATAAGAAATGTTACTATTTAAACCTGTGGTAGACCCTGGATTTGTCTTGTTGGTTCTATGCAATAATAGGGTCTGTCTAATAATTGCGTTGGAATCCTTCGAAGATCAGAGGCAATTAGAAGTTGAATAAAGCGCGGATCCCAAAGCCGTGGCAACCATACTCTCATCCTGCCCCAATATGGAACAACCTATCCAGCGGTGGTTCATATGAGCTAGCAGGTAGATTTTATATACTGGATTGAAAATGTTAGTTTGAGGCTCCATTAATTTGGCTTTCTACATGCCGCCGTAGATCAGATCTTGCCCTAAACTGAAGTTTTCAAGGAGCTGGAATTTCACTAGATTGAAACCTTGTAAAGTGTATCGACGGCTCACGGGAGAGGATTAGCAAGCATTTCTAGTATGGAGATTTAATATTTTGTTGCTTCACTGAATGTCATGTCGTCCACGTGATCGGTTCACCTTGGATTAGTAAGTTAGACTTGAAAGCCATTAAAAATAAGGGCTCCTGTATCAGGGCATGGACAGACAATCTAAAGCATAATACCCTCAGGTATAGGAATTCCTTTCCTTATTTAAAAAGCTGCCTGGACAGACGATGTATTGTAAAGCTGTGGAAGCTTTTTTTTTTTAATATGGTGAACTTATTTGACAAATCGTATTGAAACAAATATGGTCTCATCGATTTTCTGTAATCGATTATGAAATATGCACAGAACGATTCGGTATGTATTTCCCTGTCCTCTTGTATTAAAATTATGCACTTTATCGTTTCCTGTTTTATGCGATTTTAAATATTGGGGTGAATAGTATAAAATACAACTGAAATTTTGTGATATAAACTGCTTTACCCCACCTGAAAACTTTTCAAAACATAGAAATTGTGACCTCAGAAACTACCTGCATGGAACACTGAGGACCAAATCTGTTACCGCCAACCAAAACCTCTAACATGATCCCTATTGACCCATGAAACTATGAAGGCCCTTGAACAAGTTGAAAATATCAATTTTATGCCTTAATGAGATGATTTTCGAATCCGCATTTTTTCTATTTGTTAGTCACTATGTGGTTTACGTTCCCACTTTAAGAAAACATGTTCGGTATTGTGACTTACGGTTGCCGCATTCGATTGGGTTGAGGTTAATCTTTGGGGAGAATTATCCACCCCAGCCTACCTCGTGTCAGACCTCCAATAGGATGAATTGAAACCCAATTCTAAGTGGTGTATGGTGAAAATGCTTTTAGAAGTGTAGTTTTGCAAGTGGGTTTTGGGTTCCACTTAGTTGTTATGCAACAAGAAGTGTTTGATGTGTTTATTTGATGTAGATCGAGCCGATTGGAGTCGCCTTTGGTTAACATGAGTGATTATGGTATGAGACATTATCGACTTCTATCGAATCCGATGAAATGTTTATATGTAATATATCCGTGACTACCAGTCAGGATAGTTGACATCAAATCTGATGCTATAGAACTTAAAACTGAGTGTTTTTGGGACGTCCAACATGTGCAATGGAGAGCTAAATTTCAAGACGTTTTGGTCATTTGGGTTATGTAAACTGTGCTGAACTTTAGCTAGTCAAATCCGTTTTGAATCGCTCCCACGCTGCACTAGTAACTACTCATAAAACCTTTTAATATCGCCATAATACTGTGTAGAGTATGATTTAAGTCAATCAATTTAAGTGCTTAATGACTTCTCAAAATTTATGATGTTTTCGTACTCTTAGTCCCTTCTCTCTTTGTTCTAGAAAAAAACTATGAAATTATGGCTCTCAACGATCTGTGAAAATTTAAATGGATTCGAAAATTGATATCATGGATTTGAAACCTGAATGATATGGATTTTCGAAATGTAAATGGTTATGTATATTAGTGAAAGTAGTTTTACTTTTAACATAAAATGTCTCATGAATCTCTGAGGCTCTCTCTTCCTTACTGGTCTCTCTACCAACTAAAAAGAATTTGTGATTTTATTCCCCTGTAGAATATCACGATGGAACACTGTGTGCATGGACAGCATACAGGATGCCTGGTCTCCCTCCCCCTAATGTTTGTACAATACTTACATCTATCCAGGTAAGGTCTTTCACTTATTTGAAGGTCTGTTGCTGCTGAACATCTCTATGGACGTGTTGGTTTATGCTTGAGTATAAGGGATCTATTCCATATTACAGTCCCTAAGCTTACGTGATCCTGAGATGGTTACATGTACCCTGCAAGATCCAGAAGCTGCCTAAACACGTGTATCATGTTGTTATTGATTAGTACAACAGGTACAATTCTTTAAATGTTGTACATTTGTTTATTGAATGTCAAATTATTGACATGATAGTGAATTGGCAATCTACGAATGCAATAGCAGGGGGTGGTGGTATGTTGACTGTAACATCTGTCGAGTAGTTAAATAATCTTTGAACGTCCATATGACTGTAAGCATTGTACATGGAAACCTATTTGGCTTGTATATATCTTATGTTCAAAATCATAACTTTCTTAGCCATACAATAGGGAGTTTACATCTAATTTTAGTGTCCTGGACCAACTTATTGTAGAAATTCATGTTAAATTAATTAATAAAGATTGATAGTCTAATAAGGTGTAAATCGGATAAAAGTATTTAAGCTAGCTGTCGTGATTTTCATGCCTATCTGCGTTTTAAATAAGCAAAGTTAGTCTCGAAACATGAACCAGTCTAAGCCATTCACACCATGCTCTGTATGGTAAATCTTAGGGTGATAATAGGACAGTGCATTTATTTTCTCGGTACTGTATGGTGCTAAAAATCCACATACCGCCCTTAATCATGAAGAGTCTATGGATTTTGAGGCAACATGGGACTACCTCCAAGTGTGGGACTTGCGGCTTAAGCAGCAGACCTCCAGAGAACAATGTGAATGGCTCTATTGCCTTGTTACATGTGTACAGTTGGGAAAAAAAGAGTAATAGACACTGGGCTAATTGCATACGTTATTTTGTTGCAAAGCTACTCCTAGTTTTACAAACATGCTTAATCTAATAATTCCAAGGGAATTAAGGAGAGGGAGATGCATGAAGGTGAAAACTGTATAGCTTTTGATGTGGTGATAACACTAAAAGAAGGTGGAACTTCCCCAAATCCAGATGACTTCAGATGCAAAAAATCTGGAGGCTGGGATCGCAAAACACACACAATTTATTGTATGCAAATAATAATGAAAAGAAATGATTTCTGTGACAATTCTGAGATTGTTGGAAAAGCATACTGACAGATAAAACACAAGTCTATTTAATCATCTGTGAAAGTTAGTCATAACCACACTTATGATCTTGTTTGGGAAAGTGTCCTATGTCCACAGTTTATTGTGATGGAAGCCACATTTTGGATAATTTAATTATTCTTCTGACAGATAATCATCAAACTATACAATCTTAAACGCAAGCTATTTAGGATGTTGGATCTATAACTTCAAACTATATTCTTTAATGTTTTTTGTTTAGCTAATGTGAACAGGCATTTGTCAAATTGATTTATGTAAGCTTGGTTAAGATGTCCATACAGGGTACAAAAAATATTCTTTGAGGTTATTATGAAAATATGCATCCATAATCACAGCCAAAAGTAGATGAGAGCAAAAGTCCAGGACATGATATATTGTGTAGACAAGTAAACATCACTAATTACTCGTGCAAAGGCAATGCTTCGTTTCATAACAGACCTCTTGCTTTATTTGTTTGTCGGGTTGCTATACGTTTTGATTGTTTGTTGATCTCAGTTTCTTTGATGGCCAATTAATTGAGTACTTAAAATTATTGGTTCATGTTTTCAAGTAAATCTTTTGAATTGATTTCCATTTTCAATTTTTTCTCATTGGAATCAACGACTACAAGGGGTTTTGCAAATTCTTTTTCTTGTGTTGATTGCTTCCTCACTATCTTGCAATTTCCAAGTTCAGCAATGCGTGAGTTTTTAATGATTTTAGTTTCGAATGAGTGACAAACGCATCTAAGAATCTTATAGCACAATTTTTTCAGCAGGTTTAATTGCTTCCTAGAACTTTACTTGAAGTAAAGATACAAGTACAATGCTTCATAAATCATTGATTGATTGAAAACCAGATGTGGAGACAATAGGTAGATCATTATGCACTAGATCCGTGTGAGTTTTTGCACTTCTAAAAAACTTGGTGGTACCACGGGCAAATGCACCACAAAAATTTGTCTTTATTTGATTTGTATTGTATTTCTGCATTTTTTAATATATGAACTTGTGGTGACACTGGTTTGATAACAAGCCAGGAAAAGTAAAACCACTTCTTCAAGTGGTTTTAGAGCAGAGATGCAAGTATTGCTGGGATATCAGCTTTTTTGTAACTGTTTTTTAACTGGAACGTTACAGTCAGGTATGATCAGATTTATTCAAGCAAAACAATAAAATCAGACCTATCTGCATTTTGGAACTGTTAATATTAGATGGACTACTGAATTACGGTCAGGTACTTGATCAGACATTATTCAAGCTAGAAACAATGGAAAATCAGACCTATCTGCATAAAATGAATATTAGATGACTACTGAATTATGTTAAAAAACACCACCCTTGATGCAGACATTAGGAACTAGACAATGGAAAATAAGCAAATGTGAGATGAACAAAACCTAGAAATTTCAATGCAAATGGAAATGAGTAAATTAGTAATGTTGTGACCAGTTCATTAGAGATTCAAAACTCACAAAAATGGTACCATCTAAGAAAATGGCTGCATGGGGCTTGGTGAATTAGATGATGCAAGTGTTTTGTTTGTAACTTAATATGTGAAACCTTATCTCAATTTGTTTATTTCTAATGTTAAACTACTTTTAAAGAAGGAAATATGGCCATCCATTCCTACTCTAACATCCACATGGACTAGGTAAGAGAGAGATGCATGAAAAGAGAATACTAAGCTAACAAAGGTGATAGCACTAGAAAAGGGGGGCAAATTCTTTTAGATGAGTGAAGATGAGGGCAAATGCGCACAGGGAGGGTAGACAAACGTGCTAAAGTCTAAAACCAGACTCACATACCCATTTTTGTGGAGCACAATAGAAAGGAAACTTGCGAAGGACATGAGAATGCACAACACACTAACAATGCAAAAGATCAACAAGAAAAAACAATAAAATACGAGCTAGGGGTAAAGGGTAGCCGCAAAATGAACTTTTATTACGTCCAAAAGATTGGACAATCAGTTACGATGGTGGAAAGAGACAAATATCCATGTGCAGAGGACAAGATGTGAGGTCTACAACTCAAAATGCAAAGATACACCACTCTGAATAATGTTTCTTGCAATCTAAGGGGGTTCAACCTTTACAAATGAGCATTATTCTACAATATATAGAAAAAGGGGGAAAAGAGATGAGGGAAAAGAGAAGGAAACTCGAATCCAAAATTCACCTATTGACCAAAATTTATTAATTTTCCTGCAAAAGCACATGGCCACCTTTGGAAGACCACTCCTTCACACTATCCAATTCGTAGAAGAAAAATGGTGTTGTTTTTCATTAATGCTGGTAGTTGGGGAATGATTTGATAACTTGTGTGTTTAGGATCGTGGCTTCTTTCTCAAACCCGTGTTTGACATTTTGGTTCCCAAGACTGCATCGATTTTTGGGGTTGGCCCTAGAATGTAACCATTAATGAGACATTTCCAACAAGATTAATCTTGCTTGATTTGGTGAACCGCAACGTGTGTTATGAGTGAAAATGCTCAATAGCTTGTTCCAGGGTTTTTCCCTGCATTTCTCTTTTCTTCGCGGGTCTTGAAATATTTAAATGTTTTGAATGTCCAGCAGTATTTTTGCCTACTGGCGGGTTCTTTGGTGTCTCGCGGATTTTGGAATCCACGGAATGCTAACGTCTGAGACCCCTGTAAAACATTAAATCAGAGTCCCACGACTTTGTGACTTAGCTGCATCCTTCAATTCTTTGTAAAAGGCCATTCCATGGTATTTGAACTCTTCACTAGTTGACCAATTCAACATAAATCGAGACTTGTTTCCTTCCTTTGTTACACGGGTTTGTTAAGGACCCGCGAAACATTATTTTCCCTGATTCCATAGAAAGCTGAGCGAGTCCCTCGCGGCTCCCGTAGAACATGAAAATGGTTAACCCCATCTTGATGAGTTATTCAAAGTTGCGAGGGTGCAATTTGGATAACAATTTGACAACTCAACGAGGTAATCTGCTTGCTAGATAGAGAGATCAGTGGCCTTGAGACATCCATTGGGCATGGAGTCAACATGATGATTTGAAAACTGATATGAAACTTGGAAATTCTCACCCTTGAACCCTTCTAAAGAATTGCTTGCGACTGTTGAATATTGTCTTCTTTCGCAAATTGAATTGCTGTCCAGAAGCAACAAAAGAGCACACACAAGAGTGCGCGGGAGGAAACAAACCTACGCTACCAACAAGACAATGCGCTGAAAACAGTTGGAGGAATTGAAAACTAAACTACTATGTACAAGAGAGAGTCTCTCCCTCAATAACAATGTTGAGGTGGATCCCATTAATTGGTATATGCAATTCTTCCCCGTCCATTTTTGACAATTAGAAAGCATTGTTTGCCTTGCAGCTTGAAATCACATACAAGCCACTCCATATTGCATCAAACTTTGAGTGTCTTCCTGATTTGGATCTGTTTGCGTCCCACTTTAAGACTGAATCTCCTTCTTGGAAACTCCTAAATTTTGCTTTCTTGTTAAAATGCTTCTTGATCTAAGCCCGATTTCTCTCCATTGTTTGCATTGGTTGATTTCTCAATTCTTCTAGCTCCATGAGCTCTACATACCAAACTTCCATGGCTTCAAACTCAAATAGTTTCAGCTGCTTGATGAGTTTCAATGCTGGTGATTCAAGGGATATTGGAAGCATTGCTTCTTTAAATGCTAGTAATTCAAGGGATATTGGAAGCATTGCTTCTTTATCGTAAACCAGTGTGTAGGGAGAGCTGCTAGTCAATCTCTTGGGAGTGATCCTATTAGCCCACAACGCTGATTTTAACTTTGTTTGTCACGTTCTCTGATTTCCATCCAGAGTCCTTATAATCCTCAAAAGATTCTTGCTCGTGGACTCGGCCTAACCATTACCTTGGGGGTAATAGTTTGAAGAAGTGATTAAGTAGATGACAATCTTTACAGCTCAATCAAATATCTTGGTGCCAAAGAAAGCTAGAGCATTGTTAGAAATGATTGTGGAAGGAACACCAAATTTGGTTAAAATATCTTTGTAGAAGTCCAAAATGCTAGCCTCATTTGTCTCCTTCAATGCAACTACCTCAGCGCATTTGGTGAAATAGTCAATGGCAGTGACAATCCACTTGTGGCCTCCGCTTGAATGTGGGTGATTACTCTAATGAAGTCCAAATCCCCACTACATCAATGGCTGGTCTACTGAGATGGGGTGGAGTGAAAACGCTGTTAACTTTTCTTTGCCCATAAAGAATGCACATTTTTACATTCCTCAATACATGAATATTAGTCATTGAAAAGATTGGGCCAATAATATCCGACCTTCATGATCCTATGAGTTGTTGCCTTTGGAACAAAGCCCCCTCTTACTTCTCCATCATGAAACTCATGTAACACTCTCTATTTGATCTGTCTTAATGCACCTCAAAAGAACACCATTCACATCTTTCTTGAATATGATGCCATCAATAAGCACAAAGTGAATGGACTGAAGTCTGAAATACCTCCTTTTGGCTTTACTTAATCTTTGGGGATATTTTTCTGTCTGGAGAAAGTTCACTACATCATTGGTCCAACAAGAGGAGGGCAAGACATCAACTGATTGTTCTTGATCATGTTGAAGCACAAAAATAGCTTCTTCATCAGTATGCTGGTATGAAACCAATTGTTCACATAGTCCTTTTCCTTTAACCAACTTAGTCACCTTGATATCAACGTCATACTCTATCACTTTGATTATCCAACCAACTCTTTTCTCATTTAGATCCTTGTTTAAAAGTAAGTCTTTCACACTAGCATGTGAAACTAGTAGATGGATCTTGTTTTTGGATACTAAAGTATTTGAATTCCTGTAAACTTCGTACAACAAAAAGGACATGTTTTTCAACAAATGAGTACCTCACTTCATTGACGAATGCGATAGGCTATTCCAAGCCTTCCCCATTCACCTACACTAGTATGGTAGATATTGTTTCTGTGCCACCAAAAGCATACATAATGAAATCTTTTGTAAAATCAAGATTGATGTGAGTTGGGGCATGTGCTATTGTTTGCTTTATGGCTTCAAAGGTGTTTTTTTCCTTCAAAAGTCCATTCGAAGGCCATATTCTTCTTGAACATCAGCGTCAATGGTTTGACAAAGTTGGCAAAGTTTGGAACAAACCGCCTGAAAAAATTGATTCTCCCCAAGAATATTTGGAGTGCGTTCTTGTGAATAGGCAATGGAAATGCAAGGATTACATTGACTCGCTCTAGATCAATGCTTAACCCTTCCTTAGAGACAATATGGCCAAGGAGTTTACCTTAATGAGCTAAGAAGATGTATTTCTTTGGGTTGAGAGAAATACCAAACTATCTACACCTTTCAAAGACCTGTCTGAGATACAATAGATGGTCAAATGCATTCTTAGACAACACTATGATATCATCTAGGTACACAAGAACACTATTGTTGATAAGTCCCTTGAATGCCATATCCATGGATAATTGAAATGTTGCTCCTGCGTTAGATAGACCAAAAGACATTTTCCTGTAAGCGTATGTTAGGAATAATAATGTTCACATGTTAGTAATCAGTTACATTATTGTTATATAAACACTAATATATTATTGGAGTTGTTTTAACAACTCATATGATTTGAGTTGTGTATTGTTACATGAACAACAATCACACTAATATAGGAGATGGCAAGATTATTGTTGGTGTTGTTAGAGCAACTTCCTAATTTATATGAGTTGCATATCTCTATATATTTGTATTGTACCTGTGTATGATTTTATGAGAAGTTGAATAGAACGAAGTATTTTTCTATATTCTGTTGTGTATTCTGAACCAAATTCAAGATTTGGTATCAGAGTAGGATTTCTTGAGAATTATTTGTGTAAAATGAGTTTGTGAAATCTATGCGGGGCAGAGCCATTGCAATGCTTGGTCACCCTGGTTAATGAGAGAAGTATAAGTATGTCAAGTCTTTTAATTATTATACAGACTCTTTTTTTTGTGCTTGGAGAAATGCGCAACGGATGAGTGGCGAGGCGGAGATTCGCTAGAGATTTCAAGCATCTAAATAGAATCAATGTTGTCTATTGCATTTTTTGGTTACCAATATATTATTGCAGTTGTGCATGCTTTGCTTTTCAAACACCAAAGATCATGCCCCTGATAGTCTTGCAAAGGCTATAATATAATCTAATATTTGGAATTTGGTCAGTTTCTTGGAACTACGAATCATATTTGCTATCCCAATCTTTGGGTCAACGTTGGGGACTTGGTAGCTATTCCTTCTAATCTACTGCCTCCACTTTTTTACCTGACCAAAACATATAGTGCGGATCTGAAACCGTGCACATTTCTCTGTCATTAATGATCTCTATGCTGCTCTGCGTTGTTTTTTGTTGTAGTGTTGCATAATAAACCTAGCTTGTTTGGTGAAACGTCTTTGTGCATCTCTTGTGGCTTAAACTTTCACTTGATATTTTAAATATCTCCATCTCCACTACAAACCTTGACAGATTGTTGTGGTTGATCGTATTTGTTTGTTTGGATAAAAAGGTTTAAATATATGAGATCATTGTTTAATGGTAAAGAAAGAAACCACGAAAGTGCACAGAGGAAACCCGAGGAAGAGGAGCAAGAGTTTCGTGGTGGCTATTTAGTGTGAATTGGGTTGATGGAGATGAACAATTGCAGTGGGTTGATTCATATGGTGAATGTATAAGACTATCCCAGACCTGTAAATTCTATTTATTGTGTCTGCACAAGAATTACCATTCACGCCTACACTAGCAGTTCCTAGCAGAAAACTGGAGTGGAATGCAAATAATAATAGTGAATGCAAACTCCATCAAGCCACATTGCATAGGCTATTTGTGGACACAAGTCACTCCAACAAAATAAGCCGATCCAACACCGCTTTTCCACAACCTATTCAACAAGACATACACACGTGGAGTTGTTACAACCTAGTTCATTGTGATTTTATATGTTGTTTCCACTTGTACGTGATTTGTCTACTGCCCAGCTCACTGTCCAAACCGGATCTATGCGCATCTTGTGTATCAGCTGCAAAATTGTACTATAGTTGATAGTTGTTTTGAGGTATGTACATCAATATAGCTTCTAGCTATTTGTATGTGAGTCTTATTTTGGTCCTATAATATAAAATGGTTAAGTGTTTATAGTTAGAGTTAAATTCATTATCAAAAGTCAAGTATTGTTATTGAGTCATATTTTGGTTCAAATAGTAGGTTAAAAGGTCATTTCATATTCTTGTCATATATGTGATTTTAGGTTTTTGTTATCGTGGTGTCAAGAGTCAAAAATTGTAAAAATAATTTTTTTTACCTCATGGACTCATTTTCGGTGTTACCTAACATCCGGAAAATAATGTGTTTCACATTGTGGGGGAGAGACAAAATAAATCCAATGTGGAAACTATTGAGCGTCCAAGTCAAATCCAGCTGAGCTAGCAGCATGTTACTGGAGGACGGAGGCAACATAGGCTGGAGGTCAAGCAACGACCTCTCGTCAGTCGCCAATGACGGGACCACTTCACTGATTTGGTGGCACATGTGTGAGTGGTGTGCCTTAATTTAGCATGCAGTGTGTTTGATTTTAGAATTTCAGTTTGGTGTGATTTTCAATGTGGTGTGCAAAATAAGAACATATGTCCATTCTTGTTCACATGTATATGCGGGTATTCCTACATAATTCCCCTATGCAAAAATATAATGAAGAAAAAATAACACAGTGAAATGCAACATCATGAGTCTTGATGAGGTTAAACACTCAGATGTGTTCCTGTTCATACCTAGGTTTGTGGTTAGCCTCTGGAAAACCATTGAAGGTTGTTTAGATGTGTTCCTACTTGAGTTCCCACATTGCTAGGTCAGATGTGTTCCCTAGAGTGACTGGTTGATAAGAAGATGATTCTTGAGCGTGTTCCCATCCTCGTTGGCCAAATGTGTTCTCGACAATGCATAGTTGATAAGAAGTTGACGTGTTCCTTCTTTTACCTTTAGTTCGAGTGTTGTGCCAAGCTCATGAGCAAGTATGAGCGGCAAGTTGTAGAGGAAGTGTGAAAGTTCTTTTGCTACCATGTAAACATTAAGGGGGGAATGTTAGGAATAATAATGTTCACATGTTAGTAATTGGTTATTTTATTGTTATATAAACAATAATATATTATTGGAGTTGTTTTAACAACTCGTATGATTTGAGTTATGTATTGTTACATGAGTAACAATCACACTAATATAGGAGATGGCGGGATTATTGTTGGTGTTGTGAGAGCAACTTCCTAATTTATAGGAGTTCCATATCTCTATATATTTGCGTTGTATCTCTATATGATTTTATGAGAAGTTGAATAGAATGAAGTATTTTTGTATATTCTGCTGTGTATTCTAAACCAAATTCAAGAGCGTATGTTCCCAATTTTGTGGTAAAGGTAGTCTTAAGCTGTTCCTCCTCCTTTATCATGATTTGATTGTAGCTAGAGTAGCTATCTAGAAGATAAAACCTTTATGAACCTGCTATCATTTGTAGGATTTGTTCCATAGAGGGCAGCGAGTAATGATCCTTCAATGATGCCTTATTTGAATCCTTGAAATCAACACACAATATTATTTCTCTGCTCCTTTTCTGCACTGGAACCAAATTGGCAACCCAAGATGAATGTTTGATGGGAAATATGATACCTGCCTCAATCAACTTGTTCAATTCCTTCTTCATGAGGGGCTCAATATGTGGATTAACAGGTCTTTGTTTTTGTTTGATAGACTTGGCAGTTGAATCCAACTCAATGATGTGCTGAGCTAAACTAGGATAAAACCCTTTAAGGTCTTTATAACTCCATGCAAAATTATCTGCAAACTCTTGGAAAATTTCTACAAAAGCATGTTTTTCTAGTGGAGTGTTTATCTCACCAATCTGAAGAAATTTTCCTTTACTAACTGAGACGGGTTTTTGAATCTTCACCCTTAACTGTCATGTTTGTCTTTTCTTTCCTAAACTAGTCATCGGGGTTCAAAATGGATTCCAAGGTCACTAGGCCCTTGGGCAAGTTGCTCGATTTGAGCTGAACAACTTGGTCTCCATATTGCTTCTCCAACTTGTTTTTTTGAAGAAAACTCAATCTCTTCTTGAATAAAATTGACGATTTGCTGATTATTTTCAAACACCTACCAATTTGTGTTATTGTCTGGTATAATAGGCCTTACTACTACTTTGATATGTGGTTGCACTTTGTCTCTCTTAACGTTCTCAACAACATCAAACTTTTCTCCATTTTCTTTTCTCGGAATGATGAGGATGTTGAAAGCTTCACAATTTTCCAAAACATCTCATACTTTGTGCTTGTAATATTTTAGCAAATCATTCTTAGGTGCTTTTGATCCTCTTACTTGGTTTACTATCAATTCATTATCCCTGAAGGTCTGCAACCTTTTGATATTCTTCCTCCTTGCCCATTGCAAGCCATGGACAAGGGACTTATATTCTGCTGTGTTGTTGGAGCAGTTGGATTGACATATGAAAGAGGAGTAATACTTCATACCCGCAAGAGACATAAGGACTACACCTACACCTGCTCCTTTTCTACTTCTTGATCCATCAAAGAACATTTTCCAAATACCTTTTGCCTCTGGATAGTTTGTTTTAACAATGCTAGGAAAAGGGGAATTCTCCTCATGCAAGCAATAAATACCAAGGCCAGTTTCTTTCATCTGCTGATATGGATCAAAGTTATGACACCCACTTTCCCATTCATCAAGTAGTAAATCAAGAATACCTTCAATATGAGTATTTACATCTTGGGCATTTGGACAATCCTCTTGATCAAAGATGGTACAATTGGCATTGATGGGGATGGGAACTTAAGACTCTATATGATATGTGGCAATAGGTTCAAATTTAATAATAGCCTTAGTGTCATACATGGTTCTGAAAAACATATGAGGCTAATTAGGAGATAGATATCCTCTAATTTTAGCAGTGAAGTCTCTGGATAGAAACAAAGAAAAGAGCGGAGGTAGATCAATTATGAAGATATATTGAGGAATATAAAAGTTGGGGCATGCATGCAATGTAATGCTTAAACCTTTGATAACCCCAACAATCCCCACCACTGTCCTGTCCAACTGCACTACACCCTTAGAAGGAGGTTCATAATTAAGGCACATCTAGTGTACAATCTATTTGGGCATGATGAAACTATTTTCCCTTAAATCAATCATACAGTTGTGAAATAAATGTTTTCTAATTATCAAAGATACATATAAGGGTGAAGGCTTCAAATTTATGCTCGATTGATATTCCTTCTATTGTATAGCATTAGTAAGGAAAACCTTGGTTTGTTCCTTGGTGGGGTGGGGTCACTTGGAATAGGCAGATTGGCCATAGCATCCTATAAGAGATCCATTTGTCTTGGGATTGTTAGAGATTCCCACATTGATATGCTCACATTGGTTCTCTTCATTTGCTCGAAAATATTGAAGGGGAGGCATGCAGATTTGTGCATTAGAGGTATGACACTTCCTTTTACCTTTTGTTTGTTTCATGGAATTTTTTTGTTCGGTGGCACATGTGTGTTCCGCGGGTATACAACATTACGTAGGTTTTGAATATCCCACGATAAGCTAGATGGAGCTGGAAACTTTCCCAAGTCCGTGAACTGAATGGGAGATCATGCTGAACTGGAACAATGAGAGGAGGAGACTTGACATCCATTTTCCTTTTCCTTGACCTTGTATTATCTTCCACATTGAGTTATGGCCTGTTTGAGTGATCCATGATTTGACTAACCACACAAAAATCATCAGTTTTCCAATAGATAAGTGAAGTATCACTTGGTGGGTTTACTTGAGTGACCATCTGCTACCGATTTTCCTATGCAGATGTATCTTGAGAAACAAATGCACCTTGCAACATCAGGGCTTGGTTCAAAATGCCATTGGGGCATGCTGCTTTGTTGTGTAGAAGGTGATAAGGGAAACACCACTCATAATCTTTCATAATGTTGTTCTAGATAGAGACCAAATATTGAGATGAACTAGCCGCATTTGGGTTATACAGTTGAAATGGTCTTGTAGAGGAAAAATGACTTTGATTTTAGGGAGCAACTTGGGATGAATATTTGTTTGGTTGTTAAGGGGACATGTTAGGTTGGTATGGAGGCTGATAAGGTCTGAAAATTTGGACTTCTTGCCTCTTTATGGATACCAAATCGTTCCTAAATTTCTGTAATTGTTTTATTACTTTTAGCAACTCAGTGGAAGATCTTGAGGAAGTAGATGCTTGACTAGAGATTTGACTTCTTAGGGATGGAATGGGAGCTAACTCAAGGTCATTATGGGAAATATGTGTCTTAATTTCTAGGAATATAGGAATTAGAGGAATTGGAGCTCTTGGAGCAAGTTTCCTAGCTTGAATGAGACTATTCTCAGCTCTAATGGCAATGCTATAAGCGTCTGGTAATGTCCAAGCCCCCATAGACTGAATCATGACTGAAATATCACTATTCAGAGCTTGAAGATGATAAAAAAATTCTTATTGGGGTGTAGGCCTTACCACTTGAGGAGTTTTGTCTCAAGTCCTCTAAAATCTGATGTTAAAATATGTCATCTTCTTGTTAGGGGCTCTCTTTTTTGTTGTCAATTGCTCTATCAAAGACAAGTGATCTGATTTGTCCTCGAAATGGTTGCAGAACGCTGTGCCAAGCTCATCCCAATTGTGAATTGAAGTTTTTCTTAAACTCTTGTACCATTGGAGAGCTTTTCCTTTGAATGATGAAGCCAAGAGTCTAACTGTAATATCCTCTTCAATAATAAAATGGACTGAGTAAACATTAACAAAATCTTTGATATGATCAGCTGGGGTAGTATGGTTTTCACCAGTAAAGAAAGGGATACTTTTAAGTGTAGATAGTGGTATACCATTCATTGCATTAAGAGCTAGAGGAATACCACCATTGAAACTGACAAAAGGAATATTTATTTGATGTGCCATGATTGGGATGGGTCTTAAAACTCTAGAAGACGATAAGAAAGGACTACCGAGAGGAGTAGAGGACTCTATTCGGTGGTGATGGTGATCTATGAACTGATCTTCCTCATTTTCTTCTCCTTGGTGATAGTTGCAAGTAATCAAAAGGATTTTCTCTTATTGTTTTGGACCTTGTCTGGATCCTTCTCATGAAACTAAGGCACTAAATTGCTGAAACTAGTAGACAGAGTGTTTGGATTCGCCATATGTGTTATTACAAAGCCTCCAAAAGGATAAAATTCACTAGGGTACACATCAAAAATTAGTAAAATAACAAGAAAATATCAGGGTTCCATCGGGCGTGCCAGAACTGTTATCGCTAAAAAATAACACCCTCTGACTTGTCATGAACAAATGATGAGCGATCACTGTTTTTGAGTAACATGGGATTATCTCTCAAGTTGTAGGACTCGCTACTTGAGAAAAACCTCTAGAGAAGGTTGGTTCCTCTACCTATTTCTAATGCTAAACTACTCATAAGGAAGGAAATTCAACCATCTATTCCTACTCTAACATCCATAGGGACTAGGGAAGAGAGAGAGAGAGAGAGAGAGAGAGAGAGAGAGAGAGAGAGAGATGCATGAAAAGAGAAAATACTAATCTAACAGAGGTGATAACACCAAAAAAGGGGGTGAATCTTTCAACGTAGTGACATGAAGGAAAATGCAACACAGGGGGGGTAGAAAGATGTTCCACAAACCCAAAACAACTCACGTAACCCATTTTTCGTGAGCACAATAGAAGGAAACTCATAACTGACATGAAAAATGCACAACCCACCACAATCGCAAAAGACAAGAAAGAAAAAGCAATAAATACAACTAGGGAAGAGGTATAGCTGCAAAACAACTTTTATTGGCTTCCAAAAGATTCATAATCATTATATGGATGGAAAGAGGCAAGTACCACAACACAAAGGACCAGATTGCTTATGCCTGGCAACTCAAAATGAAAATACACACCACTCTGAAAGCAGGCTTCTTGTCAATCAAGGTGTTCCAACCTTTACAAATGAACTTATTCTACAATATATAGAAAAAGGGGGGAAAGAGAGGAGGAAAGAGAAGGAATTGGAATCTAGAATTCACCCACTGACCAAACTCATATTTTCTGACAAAACACATTAACCGCCTCTAGAATACCATTCCTTCACGTATCCAATTTGTAGAAGTAAAGGAGGTTGTCCCGTTCCTCATATGTTGGTAATTTGGGAATCAGTTTATAACTTACGTGTTCTGATCATCACTTCTCTCTCAAACCTTGGTTAACATTTTAGTCCCCACAACTGCAGCAATTTATTTGACCTAGAATGCAATCCTTAGGAGACCTTTCCAACAAGATCAATGCTTTGGTTTTATTTGGTTAACCCACAACGTGAGTTTACGAGCAAAAATGATCGCATCACTGTGTTCACACCCAACGATTTTCTCCTACACTCTCCGTTCTTCGTGGGTATTTTGAAATATTTTAAATGTTTTGAATGTCCCGTTGCATTTTTTCCTTACTACTAACGGTTTCTTCAATGTCCTCGCTACTTAGGAGTCCACAGAATGCTAACCTTTGAGAACCCATCGCAGAACATTAATCCAAGTCTTGGCACTTTGTGACTAGTTGTCAATCCTTTGATTCTTGTAAAAGGCAATCCACTGTATTTGACTCTTCACGATATGACTCAATTCGCATAAGTCAAAACTCGTTTACTTCCTTTTTACGCGGGTTTGTACAGGACCCCAAACCACTATTTTCTCGAATTCCACAGGACGCTAGGTGAGTCCATTCGAGCTTCCATTGATCATGAGATTGTTAAAACCCGATCTTGAATTGATTATTCAAGTTGCAAGGGGCAATTGTGATACAATTATCCCTTCATTATTAGGCATCTCATTTGATAAAATCACAAACAATCCTCATTGTTATAGTCAATTCAAGGTATGTAGGCATCTCATCTCTGTATATTGCGTTAGCACTATATGAGAGAATGAATTTTTAATGGTTTCAATCCCCGTTTTGTGGCACCAAAGATTCAAGAAGTAATTAGATTTGGTTCTTCTTGCAACTTTTAGTCCCTCTTGGCAAACTAATTTTATGATTGATTGATGATCTTAAATGCATTAATGTACTACTTGAGTTCATATTATGATTATATTAGTGCAAGCCAACACATAAGGGATTAGAAAGATCGATAAGAAGGAAACAAAAAACCAAATTTGGGGTCAAAAGAGCTCAAAAAACCAAATGACCACTCATGTAGAGGTATGACTAGTTTTGTAAGGTATAAAATTGGCATATCTTTAGAATGAGGGGAATGACCAAAATAGTTGGAAATATGTTTTAACTTCTAGGAGTCATTAGAGTCGTCTATGGGGAACAAACTAATAGTCGATTTTGTGTAAGTTTTGGGTGTATAAAGTAAATGTTGGTGATATTTTCAAGGGCTCAAAGATGAGTAAAAAGTAAGTTTTAGAATTAATATAATCTAACAGAGGTGATAACACCAAAAAAGGGGGTGAAATCTTTCAAACGAGTGACAATGAAGGAAAATGCACACAGGGGGGGTAGAAAAATGTGCCACAACCCAAAACAACACTCACGTACCCATTTTCGTGGAGCACAATAGAAAGGAAACCTATAAAGGACATGAAAAATGCACAACACACCAACAATGCAAAAGAAAAGAAAGAAAAAGCAATAAAATACAAGCTAGGGAAGAGGATAGCTGCAAAAAAACTTTTATTGCTTCCAAAAGATTGCATAATCAGTTATGATGGTGGAAAGAGGAAAGTATCCACACACAAAGGACCAGATCTGAGGCCTGCAACTCAAAATGAAAATACACACCACTCTAAATAAGGCTTCTTGCAATCTAAGGGGGTCCAACCTTTACAAATGAGCATTATTCTACAATATATAGAAAAAAGGGGGGAAAGAGAGGAGGGAAAAGAGAAGGAAATTTGAATCTAGAATTCACCCACTGACCAAAACTCATTAATTTTCTTACAAAAGCACATGACCGCCTCTAGAATACCATTCCTTCACGTTATCCAATTTGTAGAAGGAAAGGAGGTGTCGTTCCTCATTAATGTTGGTATTTGGGGAATAATTTGATAACTTACGTGTTCAGGATCATCACTTCTCTCTCAAACCTTTGTTTAACATTTTAGTCCCCAAAACTGCATCAATTTATTGGCCCTAGAATGCATCCATTAACGAGACCTTTCCAACAAGATCAATCTTGTTTGATTTGGTTAACCACAACGTGAGTTACGAGCAAAAATGATCCATCACTTGTTCCACGATTTTCTCCTACACTTCTCCTTTCTTCGTGGGTATTTTGAAATATTTAAATGTTTTGAATGTCCCGTGGCATTTTTTCTTACTAACGGTTTCTTCAATGTCTCGCGACTTTAGGAGTCCACAGAATGCTAACCTTTGAGACACTCGCAGAACATTCAATCAAAGTCTTGCGACTTTGTGACTTAGTTGCATCCTTTGATTCTTTGTAAAAGGCCATCCCAATGTATTTGACCTCTTCACTAGATGACCAATTCCGCATAAGTCAAAACTCGTTTACTTCCTTTGTTACGCGGGTTTGTAAAGGACCCACAAAACACTATTTTCTCGAATTCCACAGGAAGCTAGGTGAGTCCTTCGCAGCTTCCATGGATCATGAGAATGGTTAAACCCATCTTGATGAGTTATTCAAAGTTGCAATGGTGCAATTTTAGATAACAATTATCCCTTCATTATTAGGCATCTCATTTGATAAAATCACAAACAATCCTCATTGTTAATAGTCAATTCAAGGTATGTAGGCATCTCATCTCTTTTATATGCGTTAAGTACTATATGAGAGAATGAATTTTTAAATGGTTGCATCCCAGTTTTGGCACAAAGATGTCTAAGAAGTAGATTAGATTTTGTTCTTGCAACTTTAGTCACTCTTGCAACTAATTTTTATGATTGATTGATTATCTTAAATGCATTAATGTACTACTTGAGTTCATATTATGATTATATTAGTGTGCAAGCCAACACATAAGGGATTAGAAAGATCGATAAGAAGGAAACAAAAAACCAAATTTGGGGTCAAAAGAGCTCAAAAAACCAAATGACCACTCATGTAGAGGTATGACTAGTTTTGTAAGGTATAAAATTGGCATATCTTTAGAATGAGGGGAATGACCAAAATAGTGGAGAATAGTGTTTTTAACTTTCTAGGAGCATTAGAGGTCGTATATGGGAAAATAAATAGTCGATTTGTAAGTTTTGGGGTGTATAAAGTATGTTGGTGATATTTTCAAGGGCCCAAAGATGAGTAAAAAGTAAGGTTTTAGAAATGAGTAATGGGAAGATTAAACTAGAGTGAAATGGAAGTAGGGTTGAAACAAAGAAAAACAAAGAGTAAACAAGTAGAAAATAGAGTTACAAAGGACCATGCAAAGCATAAAGGATTAATAATTAAGAAACACATAAGTACATTAACATTAAAGTAATAAATTAGCCCTATAACAAAATTAGGTCTTTATATAATGGCCCACTGTGGTGTGTGTATATATCAAAGCAAAGACAAAAACACAATTACTTGAAAATGTTTTTTGTGTGGCCTTGAAAATCAA
This sequence comes from Taxus chinensis, assembly GCA_019776745.2. Taxonomy (NCBI): domain Eukaryota; kingdom Viridiplantae; phylum Streptophyta; class Pinopsida; order Cupressales; family Taxaceae; genus Taxus; species Taxus chinensis. Next base: position 83,594,616 of record CM034154.1, on the reverse strand, counting down.
GAGATTAATTTATCAAAAAATCTAGCTTTGGTGACCTGTGAAACCAAAAAATCCTTGTACTCTTTGGAACCTGGTTCAAAGCATCTGTGCTCCTGTGTCTAGAAACTTATGTTCATCTGGTTGTTTTGAAACTAACATGATTGCCTCGAGAGTTATGTTGATTCTGAATTTTATTGGGTATGTTTCATGGTGAGACCAATGTACTTGTACCTAATATGGTACATCACACATCATTTCAATGAGGAAGTGAACTTCCTCAAGATTAAAATTGGAAACTTGAGAAAAAATAGTATGAACATTTTCCCCACTTTTGATTTATGGTATGAACCTATGAATCACATATCTTGAAAAAAATGATTGCATACACCATGAGGTTAATATAAAAATGAATCTTTGATGCAAACACATAAATATATCGTTGTGTAAGCATGTATGTAATATGTATACAACCTTTTATGTAGGCTAAAATATAGGGAATGCAATTATACCTCTAGATAATGAGCCACTTTGCAAAAGTGTTAGAGAAATTAATTAAGTCAAGTCAAATCATGCTACTTAAAATATGGGCTACATTATTGGCATGGGAAATTGTGAGGGACATCATGAGGTTCTTTTCCATGAATAAAGTAACATAAATTCTTTAAATCTAAATATGAAATCACAACATTAGAGAAAAATGTTAGTATTTTTTTTGTAGTTAGGTGACTTGTGTCAGTTAGATCCCTAACCCTTTTAAGGTAATAGAAAACATTTGTGAAATGGAATCGACACAATGATAAATAAAATAGTTATATACCTTACTGTGAGTCAAAAAACTAGTTGCATGCGTGACCAATACCTGCATTGAAATGTTGTCAAAATAACTATGATGCGGGCTGCAATTGTCCTTTGTGATCCCACTTTATCTTTCAAAAGATATTCAAGTAAAGATGTGCAAGTAAGGAAGAAAAAACAATATCTTTAGGGCTTCAAGAGCACAAAAGAGTCAAAATCAAATGGGGTGTGTGTGTTATTTTATAGCTTTGAGATGCATAGAGGATTGAGATGGATATGGGTTCAAAGTACATAAAGAGTTTAGATTATAATAGAGAGTTGAGATGATAAGGGTCACATGTGCATTGGAGATGCAAATATTCTGTGGAGTGAATAAGTGTATGGAGGGATGCAAGAAGATTACATACTAGTGGATGATGGCGATTAAATGGATGATGAGGTGTCTTTTATCACCATTTTTTGTAGGATTTTATAATTTTTAGATGGTTTTGTGGGTTTATTTGATTTATAACGATTATTATAATTTTATGATGTTTTTTGTATTTTAGCTTAAAAGACCTTGTGTAACGGATATTGTTTGATATCTATATTTTTGTCATTTTTAATCTACATGCTGCAGCAGACAAGATGTACCAAAAAATTTGGAGACACGATGGGATTCACCTATACCCTATGACAATGGTTACTGCACACATGGGCTAATATTGGATAGACACAAACCTATAAATGCAATCAGTAAGCCACTTCAGTGGGAGTTTTTGAAGGGATTGGTATGTTGATTTAACAAGGAAAACACTATTTGGTTGGTCGAGTTGATTCACTGATAGATTGATTGTCATATGATTGATGAGAAGGGTTTGATGTAGTATCCCCTCTTCAAGTGACATATTTTTTGCCCTAGGATACCCTAACATGACACAAGGTTGTAATCGATAAAGAAGAGAAAATTCGAAGTGATTGGAAGAAATGATGGACAATGAGAAAGAATATGAAGTGAAGGAGATGATACAATGATAAATGGGCACATAAAAAGAAGTGAAACAAAGAATTTAGGGGGTGGATTTGTGTGAGGGAGGGTTGAGCACTGTAAGGGGAAGAGCATGTGGGGACGAACCAATGAGCATGCACATGGATGGACCAGGGAGTGCATGGGGTGGAGTGTTCATAAGGAAAACATAGAGAGCACAAGGGGTGGAGTGCACATGAAACAATGAGTAGTGCGAGGTGTAAATGATGAAGTGGATGAGGAGAGACTTGATCATGGGTTTGATAGGGATGAGTGGCGTGGCATAAATTCAACAACCTAATGAGATTGGGGACAAGATGTGATCGGGAAAAATATCCAACATGGAAGGAAAAAACGTGTGGGGCTCATGATCAGGGTGATGCCTCATTGGTAATGTAAAGTGGTTGAAGGTGCAACCTTGTCATTTATGTGGCTAGGGAAAGGCCAAAAAAATAAAAGAGAGTGAATAGGTGCTGACCCAATTGTGGACACAACTTGGGTGAGGCCCCAAATTATAAAGTGCAACAAACGGGGGTCCAACCGAGTCACAAGAGAAACCGAGATTAGACCCCAAATATAATGAAAAGTTGATGGGGGCTTGATGCCATCGGGGTGAGGCCCCAAATATAAATCAAAATATATTAATAGAAGAATAAGAGTTTTGTCCCTGACAAGAGGGGAGGGTTTTGATGGGTAGAGGGAGAAGGAGAGGGGCATCAAAGGTGGAGGGTTTTGGTGGGAAGAAGAGAAGGAGAGGGTCGATGGAGGTGAATGTTTTTTGTGTGAAGCATAGTCATGAACATGACCGAGGAAGGGAGGGAATCTAGGAGAAGATGTGGCAGGTAGTAGTGTGGTTGCAGATGTGGCTTGGTTTGTGAGGGGGCTAGAAAAAGGGTTAGATCTAGTTGTAGGTGTGAATTAAATCAGGAAAAAGGACAATAAGTAGAGGGGGATGGTGAACATAGGTTAGAGGAGGTGTGATTGGTTGTATGTGTGACTTAGTTCACATAGTGGGGTTTTAGTGATAAAGGAAGGGGGCATCGTTTGTAGGTATGACCCGAGGCATGAGAGTAGAGGTAGTGGAAGTCAGGGTACCATGTAGAGATGGTCGCAGTCACTACCTGGGTGTTTTTATATTTTTAGTGGCATGCAAGTGGGATATAGAAGTAGGGGTCATGACTATTGAGGGGGCTCATTTAGACACATGGAGGTTATAGAGGAGAGGAGAGTGGGGATATATAATACGGATGTAAGATAAATTGATACTGAGACAAAGGGATTACCAGAAAGAGTTAATAAAATTTTTGGTATGTTTTT